>CM044002.1:90323786-90923786 GCA_024085815.1 Flaveria linearis
TTGAACCATCTAGAGAAAGGCTTGACCTTTTGCAGAGGCTTCAGCATCAGTAACAACTTGAGCTCTTCTTATCAACTCTGCTTCCTTCATATTGAGTATGTGCTTTCGGATGAGAGAAGCAACAGGAGAGTTGGAGGGTTGGAGAGTGGTAATTTAGCTAGATCATTTATATCAAATCTGCTAGAGTGTAGTAGAGATGATGTATCTAGCTGGTTAGTTTCCCCACTCTCTCTTACCAACTTAAAGGCATCTGAAGGCTCATCGAACCTCCACTGGACTATAGGGATCCTTGGCACTTGAGGAGTAGTTAGAAAGTTTTCTATCTTCCTTTTGTCCAGCAGAGTCACCAATCTTCTTCCCAGCTTCTTTTCCTTGCCATTTAGGTCAAGTATGTTGAGGGAAAGAAGAGTGAGAAACTGGACCAGGGTTGTTGTAGGGAGATCCAAGAGAGCTTCCCTTGAGAGAAGATTGACTGAATTATCAAGATATTTCAATTCAATCATGTCTTCATCCTAGGATAAGGAACTCAAACTAGTGCATTGGTTGAGTCCTTCCTGAATTTCCTCAAATTCCTGTACGGTCAGGGGTCTTGGTAATATTGAGGATGGTTGGGTTGTTGGTTTGGTTTTGGGTATGGTTTTAGGTATTAGAGTTAGTGGCGGTGGTGGTGGTTTAGATATTTGTGGTGTGAGTTGTGAGGTGGTTGAAGGGGCTAGTTTAGGGGTGAAGGGTTCATATATAGGTTCAGGTTTATTAGGGAAGGGAAAGAGAAAGGGTGTCAACCCCCGCTGATAGGGGAAACATGAGGGCGCGACAGACGGGATCGTCATAACACATTGGGTGTCTAAGCGAATCACTGCGGGGCGTTCTCCGTAAATGGGTCATTACGATGCCTGACACATGTGAACAAATGTCAAGGATGATCACGCCATTACGAATAACCAAAATGCAATATGTCCATCAAAAAGTCCCAATAGAACAAACATTCCAAACACGATAACAATCCAAAATTCAACAAACACATCATCAACATCCAGTCCTAAATAATCCAAAAGACCATAATCAAACAAGTCGAAATAAAAGTCCAAGAGTAGTCTAATGCTCTCAAGAGAGCGGTCCCATCTAAGTCAACATCCATTCCACCTATGCGTTGTTACCTGAAAAGACATGCTAATAAAGGTCAACATACGTTGGTGAGTTCACAGGTTTAAAGTACAAAACATGTCGTGTACCCATGTAAAACGGAGGAGAGTGTGTGAGTAAGAAAACATAGTAGCCATAGAATTCATACAAATCAATAGTCATGCCCATGTCCACAACCGTGTTATATTCACCCAAGGGCTTGCACATGGCCAAGTTGGTCTTAGCTAGCATACCGACAATAAGGGTGGGGTATCAGCCCGTTAGTACTAACAATACCTCTCCATGACAGTCTAGTACACATATAGTCCAAGTACAGATAGCACATTTGTAAGAACTCTAGACTCAATCCTATGGCCCAAACCACATACAAGTTATTTATTACACGGCGTAGAAGAAAACGTTTGAGCAAGCTTTTCCCCCAAGAAAAACATAGTTAAAAAGGGGTCGTGAAACTCACCTCGGAATAGCAAATTCCCAAAGTCCAAATCTCACAAAACGAAGAGCAAGCACTAAAAGTACAATACACAAAAAGGGTTACCATAGCACAAAATGACCAATCATGGGTGTAATCCTTTTAGTTCAGCCCTTAACGCTAATCAAGGTTTTCCATTGTCACGTTTATTAATTTAGTTCTTTTGTAAAGACATTTAATCAATTTTATACGCAAAACTTGTCTTAATTTAGACTATTTAGTTCCAACCCTTACTTTCAAGTTTACCAAGATAATTCAGCTTACATATCTGATTGCGCATCAATCTTGTATATGTTGTTTGGAGGTTGAAATGATAACGAATTGTAGAAGACTATCAAAGGTTTGGCAAAACAATTAAAGATTGAATAAAGTTGGTTTTCTAAAGCTTTGTCGCACGAAGAAGAGTTTAGTCGCACGAGGAGAGAAGTCGCGCGAAAATAGCCTTCGCGCGAAAAGCAGAGTCACGCGAGAACTAGTTTGTTTTGTATAAATAGTTTGTTTTTCGTTTTTGTAGAGTATCACTCCAGTTCTAATTTTCGCATATCAACTTGTAATCTTTCTGTGCATTTGCACAAGATTGTAATCGTTTTGATTATCAATTGAATGAAGATTATGTTTTGAATTCTTGTTTCTTCTTCCAATCTCAATTACATTCCGCATTCATGAGATTGAGATCTTGGTTGATTAATCTTTGGGAGATTTTAGAGTTTTACAATTGGTATCAGAGCATTTGGCTCTAGAACCAAGATTTGGAGAAGCATTTGATCAATTTTAGTTGTTCTTCATGCGGTTTTCACTGTTGATTACTTGAGATTAAAGTTTGGTGTTGTTGTGCTGCTGAAAATTCGAAGATATCGATTAATTTGGACTGAATTTGTCACCTTTGATTGAATTTTTAATCAAATTTGGACTAAAACTTGAACTAAAACTGATAAAATTAAAATAAAATGAACCAAAGTGGAATTAAACATGAATCTGAGGTGAAAAGTTGTTAAAATTCACAATTGGAAAGTTGATTGTGTGTGAAAAGTACTGGACTTATCGCACGTGAAAAAAAAACTTTTCGCGCCGACAGTTATTGTGTCTGTCATGCGATTTCGCTTGGTTGAAGATTTGGGATCTCGCACGAGTCAACTTTTCGCGCGAAAGGGTTTGTCGCGCGGTTTGGGTTTTCGCACGAGTAGTCCGTTTGTAAGAAACTTGGTTTATTTCAACAACATGTCTTCATCAGCACCAAATTTGAAGCATCTTACTGCCTCTCTTCACTTAGACACTGAAATTAGCACTGGGAACAAGCTACCTAGACTTCTCAGTGAGGATGACTATGCTGATTGGGCTTATAGGTTCGAGAATCATGTTATCCATACTGAACCTAAAATGTGGAGGTCAATTAAGTATGGTGCTTATATCCCATTGTACAAGAATGAAAAAGGGGAGATGGTTAAGAAGCCTGGACATTTATGGGATAAGGATGATATGAAAAGATTTAAGCTAGATGATAAGGCTTATGTAACTATCACTATGGCTTTAACCACTGAGATTTCTCACAAATTTAAAGAATTCATAGGAGCAAAAGTTTTGTGGGATGCTTTGGAAACTCAAATCATGGGAAACAAAGATATGAGGGAAAGTAAGAAAGACATGCTGAATCAAGAGTTTAATATGTTTAATCATGTTATGGGAGAGCTGCTGGATGTTCAAATAGCCAGATTCGTGAAACTGGTTACTAAGATGAAAAGTGCTGGGATAACACTGGAACTAATCATGGTTAACAAGAAACTGCTGAATTCACTTCCTTATAGTTGGAATCACAACTGTACCCTGATCAAAAGAACTAAAGATTTGTACACACTACCTCTGACTGATTTAATATCCACTATCAAGTCTTATGAAATGGATGATAAACAGAGAGCTGCAAATCATTTGAATTCTTTGGGTACAGAAGCAGCTGCTTTATATGCTAAAATGGCTAGTAATCCTAATTACTATGTCAGTTACACTCAAATGTGCCAGCAACAGCAAACAGGAAGTTCAGCATCTCCCGAAATTCAACCAGTTATGAATCAACAAGTTCAAATTCCAGCTGTTCAACATTATTCCCCCATCATTCATCAACAAATCCCTCATACTCCAGCTCCACAAAGTGTTCAACAAGCCTATGTTGCTACTACAAATTCCTCAAAGCAGACTGTTCAGATTGCTGAGGAACATCTTGCTCTATTCACTACTTTCATGTCTAGTTATGAAGCATTCATGGCTGGAAGACTTACTGCACCAAATGTTCTTATTGATGATCTTCAATAAGTCAACCCTGATGATGTAGAAGAAAATGATATTAAGTATCAAATGGCTATGGTGGTGTACAGGGCTAAAAACTTTGCAAGAAGAACAGGAAGGAAAATATTTGGAGTAAACAACTCAAGCAAAATTGGTTTTGACAAGTCTAATCTGAGATGTTATAACTGTGATAAACCAGGACATTTTACTAGAGAATGTATAGAACCAAAGTCTGTTCAAGCTGAAGGATCAAAAAGAATGATAAATGTGGAGGTTGAAGCTAAGAAAGATAAAGCAAGTTCATCTGGGGGTAAAAAGGCATTAGTTTTATAAACAAATGCTAATTATGATTGGTCAGATCAGATGGAAGCACTTGACTTAAAGCTATCTACAGCTTTGGTTGCTCAAATTGTTACTAAACTAGAGGAAAATGAGAATCTGTTTGCTGAGTTTATATCTGATGATCTTTTGGATGGAGTGTTTGCTGAGGAGGAAAAGAAGGAAGACAAGGTGGTTGAGGAGAAGAAAGAAATGGAAGAAGTTTTGGTTGAGAACTTGGTTGGAAATCAATTTGAGATGGATATTCTTGAAACAATCATCGAACAACAAGCTGTTAAGATGTCTCCAACTACAAACAGAGAATTGAATGTGGAAGAGAACACTGTTGAGCCTCCAGTCAAATGTAATTTTGAAGATTTAATGACTGTTGAAGTTGCTCCAGTGAAAGAAAATGCTACTGTGATAAAAGCATTTATGGTGAAGAAGGTTGAAGAATCAGAAGAAGGCAGCTCAGAATCAAAGGTATATGACGATTTATGTACAGATATATGTATTGATAAAGTTCAAAGGTACAGAGTTCATAATGAGAACTTGATAATGGAAGTTAAAAAACTTCAATATCAAGCTTGAAAACATAAGTCAAATGAAATATTTTCAAAGAAAATCTTGAAGGTTTAAACAAAACTGTGTATAACTTACAATTAAATCTTCATGATAAAGAATGTACAAATAATGATTTGACTAAAAGAAATAATGAACTCGCCTTGGAAATAAATCTACTCAACAGTGAACTAGCCTCGGCTAAATTGACTATTGAAAAGTTTGAACTTTCGTCAAACATGGTTGAAGGTATTATCAAATCTCAAATGACTCAGAAGATAAAAGGAGGAAAAAGTGGTGTTGGATTTTTGAACATCGCTCCACCAATCAATCATGATTATACATGTTTGCCATCGTCTGATGTCATTTCTGATTGTGATATGAGTTATGAGATAGGTTTTTCACCTTCCTCGGACTTAAACCCTTCAGTCAAAATAAATTTGACTGTTGATCCTATCACAATAACAAAAACTAAAAAATCAACTGAAAATTTTTGTGCAGATAATTCGAAGGTGGATGGTTTGGTAGAAGAGTGGGAGAGTGATAGTGACTGTGAGAATGAGAAAGAGAGTTTAAAAAATAAGAATGTTAAATGTATCAAATCTGATTGTAGCATAACTTCTTTGTTAAATGAAAAGCATGATGCTTTATATGAAAAGAATCCAAGTTTCAATTGTAATTTGAATGCAACTCAAAGGGCTAATCATAAAATTAATCTTGAAAAAGATTTTACAAATAGATTTATTTATAAAGGTTTAATTGAAGATGAAGATTATATTTTTAAAGAAACGAATTTTTGATTCTTTAAAAATAAACTTCATCAGAATGCTAATCCTGTAAAACAAGATATGTGTAGCCCATATGTGCAACAGACTGGTTCTTCTTCATCAATTCGCATAACAAAGCCTGGTCCTTCTCCAGCATCAATTTACATAACAAAGCCTGGTCCTTCTCCAGCATCAATTTGCATAACAAAGCCTGGTCCTTCTCCAGCATCAATTCGTATAACAAAGCCTGGTCCTTCTCCAGCACAATATAAGACTGGTCCAATTCCAGCATCATCTGTTCAAATAGTCAAAGAAGCTAAATTTAACATCTCAAGTGTTCAAAAATCATCGATTTCCTCTGTCAATCTGACTTTGGTTTTTATGACAATTTTCAAAATTGTCATTCACAGTTTGTTTTCCACACACAACAAAGAAAATGTTATCAATGTGGAAACATAAATCATCTTGCTAATAATTGTCCTTATCGACTAAAATCATAAAGCAGACAACGGTTTCATAATTCTATTGCTCATAATCGAAAATTGTTTTTCACTCGTGGAAAATTTTCAAAACCATTAAACACAAACGTTGTATATACTAATGATGTTGAAAAGAACAAGTATTTGAAAGATGATTTAATTGACAAAATTAAATTGGGAAGTGTTAAAGAAACTGTTAATGTACACAGCCAATACAACAATCTTAAATCATTTTGTCTAAAAGCAACTCAGAATGTGCTCAAGACTTATTTTACTTGGGTACCAAAGACTAAGTAATTCCATTACTTATGCAGAAACTACCACAAAAGAACATTGAAAGCTTATGGCATGTAGACAGCGGTTGTTCAAGACATATGGCCGGAAACTTATCTCTACTTCAAGATGTTCAGTCATACGATGGAGGAAGGGTAATATTTGCTGGTGACAAAGGAGGTCGAATTACTAAACGTGGTACAGTTACAAATGGTGTACTAAGTTTTGAAAATGTAAATTTTGTTGAGGAATTAAAGCATAACCTGCTAAGTGTGTCTCAAATTTGTGATAAACAGTATTCTACACACTTTACTAATAAAGAATGTTTAATCATAAAACAGGGTTTTGTAATTCCTGATGAATGGATTTTGATGAGGACTCCGAGAGACAATGATACATATCTGCTTGATATGCATTGTTCTAATTCTTTGGTAACAACTTCTTGTTTATTATCCAAAGCCTCGGAGAATGATTCCATATTATGGCATCGTAGGTTGGGACATGTAAATCTCAAAAATACGAATAAGCTGGTACGTGGAAATCATGTCATAGGTTTACCTGAAAAGGAATTTCAACTAATTAAACATTGTTTGTCATGTTCCAAGGGTAAACAACATAAACTTCCTCACAAACCAATTGCACACAACTCAATCAAATCAATCTTACAACTCTTACACATGGATTTATTCGGTCCAGTAAGTGTTTTAAGCTTGGGTCGACGATCTTATTGTTTGGTTGTTACTAACGATTTTTCAAGATTTACTTGGGTGTTTTCTTAGCATCTAAGGATGAGACTCCACATCTATTGATCAAATTCATCAATCTGGTGGAGAATCAGACAGATAAGAAGGTCAAATGCATCTGAAGTGACAATGGAACAGAATTTTGCAATCAGACGTTGAATGAGTTTTGTGAATCCAAAGGCATTGCGAGACAATTTAGTGCTGCAGGCACTCCACAACAAAATGAAGTTGCTGAACGGAGGAATAGAACACTTATTGAAGCTGCTCGAACTATGATATCTGCTGCTAAATTACCCTTGTTCTTTTGGGCTAAGGCAGTAAACACTGCATGTTATGTTCAGAATCGTGTTCTAATAAATAAAAGATTAAATATGACTCCTTATGAAATTTTCTATAAACATAAACCCAAAGTCAAATATTTTAAAGCCTTTGTTGTTGTTGTACTTTGTTACACACAACCGAATCAACTTCAAAATTTTCTGAAAAGGCTGATGAATGTTACTTTGTGGGATATGCAGCTAATAAGGTTGCATATCGGGTTTATAATAAAAGAACAAGACAAATAATTGAGTCATTTAATATTGACTGGCACGAGCTTAACATAACTGATGCAGGATTAGCTCCATCATGGGTTTATGATTATGAATCATTGTTCATTAATTTTAAAGTTTCTAAATCTTTGTCTGCAGATGCTAATTCTCTCTCATTATCTTTGGAAATTAAAATCATTGAGGAACTTCCAGCTATCATATCTGATGATTCTGTAATACAATCATCGTCTAAGAGTATTCCTACTGCTTCTGAACATATGTCTGAAAGTACTTATTTACCAAAAAATCTTTCAGATCAGTGACACAATCAGGAGCCAGAAGAATCACTTAATTCACAATTGTCTGCATCGTCTTCTTCAGATACTATTGATACTTCAATTGAAGTTATCCAAGTTCCATTTGTAGATTCTCCAACTGTGTCCACTGCTTCTGAAAATCACACTTCAGATGACACTTTTGATGAAAATATTGTTTATCAATCTAGAAACTCTGAAGACGTGATCGCAAAATGTTGAACATATAACTAATTTGGAAGATGAGATTATTGCAGATGATATTCCTCAGCTTAGAATTCATAAAACTCATCCAACTGAAGCAATAATCAGTCCGTTGCATGAAGGTGTAGTTACCAGAAGTCGATCAGGGGCAATTAACACATGTTTGTATGCTTGCTTTCTATCACAAATAGTGCCAAAGACTGTTGAAATGGCACTCAAAGAAAACAGTTAGATAGAAGCAATGCAAGATGAGTTGATGTAATTCAAGAAACTGAATGTTTGGCATCTTGTGGAACTTCCAAAAGATAAGCTTTTGATTGGAACAAAATGGATATTTCGGAACAAAAGGAATGAAAAAGGTGTTATAGTTCGGAACAAAGCACGTCTTGTGGTGCTAGGATTCTATCAGATTGAGGATTGGACTATGAAGAGGTGTATGCTCCAGTTGCAAGACTTGAAGCAATACGCATCTTCTTAGCCTTTGCTTCGTAGATGAATTTTAAAGTGTATCAGATGGATGTTAAAACTGCTTTCTTATACGGGGAAATGAAGGAAGAAACCTATGTTTGTCAACCTCCTGGATTTGAAGATCCAGATCATCCAGATTATATTTACAAATTGGATAAGGCGTTGTATGGTTTACATCAAGCACCTTATGCTTGGTATGCAACTCTGACTGAGGATTTGCTTGCAAATGGTTATTCATGAGGAGCAATTGATCAAACCTTATTCATTCAAAAATCAGAGATGATGACATTATTCTGGTACAAATCTATGTCGATGATATCATTTTTGGGTTTACTAATGAAAGTATGTGCAAGGAGTTTGAAGAAGTGATGAAGAAGAAATTCGAGATGAGCTCTCTTGGAGAAATTTCATTCTTCTTGGGTATTCAAGTTAATCAGACTGAAACTGGTATTCTCATTCATCAAGAAAAATATGTTCAGACAATATTAGAGACATACAAGTTTCAGGATTCCAAAGTAGCTCCAACTCCTATGTCTTCTCGTCCTACTCTCATTCCAGATCCATTAGGCGAATCAGTTGATCAACATTTGTACAGATCAATGATTGGTTCCCTAATGTATCTTACTACAAGCAGGCCGGATATCATGTTCCCTGTTTGTCAGTGTGCCCGCTATCAAAGTGATCCAAAGGAATCACACATGAAAGCTGTCAAGCGGATTTTCAAGTATCTTAAGGGTCAACCAAAACTTGGTCTCTGGTATCCTCAAACTTCTGATTTCAATTTATTTGCTTATACTGACAGTGATTATGGTGGTTGTAATTTAGACAGGAAATTGACTACAGGGGGATGTTAATTCCTAGGCAACAGACTCATTTCCTGGCAGTGTAAAAAGCAGAACACTGTTTCAACATCCACTGCCGAAGCTGAATATGTGGCTGCCTCGAGTTGTTGTTCCCAGCTTGCCTGGATTCAACAATAACTTCTTTATTATGGTCTTAACATATATGACACACCCATTTTGTGTGATAACACGGCAGTACTGAACATCGTCAAAAATCCCATTCAACATTCCAAAACTAAACACATTGACATCCGAATCCATTTCATCCATGATTGTTTTGATCGCAAACTTATTCACTTAAAACAAGTGCCATCAACTGAAAACATTGCTGATTTATTTACCAAGGTATTTGATCATTCTTGATTTGATTTCCTTGTGCAATCATTGGGAATGATTAACTTTGAATAAGTTGATTTCTTGAATCTTCACAAAAAGATTTTTCATTTTACATAAGGAATAAAATTGTAATTGTTTTCTTTTCTCTTAAAAGAATAATCACAATTTTAGGGGGAGAAATTTGGAAATACGCTTTGAAAAATATTGTTTGGACTTAGGGGGAGTCGAGATTGGATTAGTTGTTAAAAAGGATTTTTCATAATTAAAAGAGAAATGATATGACACAGTTCAAAAAAGGTCTAAGTAATTTCAAAGGCTTAAATAAGAATAGACTTGGATTATGTTTGATGTGTCAATAGGCTTTGCTTTCAGAACTGAAACGATCATAAAATGAGTGATTAAACTTGAAGTAAATTGATATGAATTAGTGGGGAATATATCAGGGTTCTGTGACAATACCAAAAATGTTCTAAAACAGACTGAGAGATATATTCTTGTCATACTCAAGCCTGTTATTGTTTGATTCAGTGATTATCATATATAAATATGTATATATAAAAGAAAATGCAAAAAGACATGCAAAATATGAAAAACAAAAAAAAAAAATATATATATATAAAGAAAATAAATGAGCAAAAAGATGCCAAAAAGACCATATAGGATATAAGATGCCAAAGTGCACAAATTAAAAGATATGTCTAAAGACATACATACTATATGGTATATATTTTCTATTTTGAGAATATTTTCTGATCACGGGAGGCAAAATCAAAAGATGGGGCATGTAAGTCCGGATGGCTTGTAAGTCCTAAAAATCTTGAGAGGGCAGACGTAAGTCCGGATGACTGTTTGTAAGTCCTTAAACTTGTTAATATTCCGTGTTAAGAAATATTTCTCAGGCTAGTTGTGCTCAAATAGATGTATTTTAGGAATAAACAATTGGTATCACTGATCAACTATGCATGGTTTAAGTCAATTTGGGGTGACTCGAAATCTCGATAGTGTCTTGAAGGCTAATAAGTATTTTACAGGAGTTCTGATTGTGGGATCCACTGAATTTATATAAAATCACCTAAAACATGATAAAAATCACTCCTTATGTTTCTGACTAAATAATGAAGTATAAGTTTAAAATGTGGATTTCGTGTGGAAATGGGTTTCGCGTGAATGTGCTTTCGCATGAATGTTATTTCGTGTGGACATTGTTTTCGCGTGAACTTAATGTTTTCTTAACTTTGTGTTTCGCACGACAACAGCCTTTGAAACCGAAAATTTTCTAAGTGTTAAACCTTGATTAAGTGTTAAATATAAAACTCAAGTGTTATTAAATAATATTTGATCATAATACACTTTAACATGGATTTTTTGATAAACAATTAAAATAAATCATTAACTTGACAAAAGAGTTGTCTAAATAAAATTAAGTGTCAAGGTGAACTAAATGTGTAAATTTGACCAAGTGTTAAAATATTGTTTATGTATATGTTCTTTCAAGAGTACTTAACGATTTTTGGTTGTGTAATTACAGATGGCACAAATGATTTTTAATAAAAAATCATAACTGTGTAGCCTATCTTGATGAAGTTCCAGAAGGGAAAGAGTTATTTAATTCTATGATCGAGAGGTTAAAGACTTCTAGGATTGTTTATGCTATATCAACAAATCCCAACATCTATACTGAGCTCATTGATGCTTTCTGGAACACTGCTGCTTTAGAGAAGGATGTGGCAGACAATCCCATTATTACTGCTACTGTTAAACAGAAGAAGGTGATTGCATCTCAGGCTATTCTTAACAGAGTACTATTACTTGATGATCAAGAGGATACACCTACAAGGCTGGAAGATGAAGTTGTGATGGATTGTCTGACCCGAATCGGATATGAGTATAGATATCCAAGCCTTGAGAAGAAATGGTTGCCACCTTTTTAGAAGTACTTATTCCATGTGATAATTCATTGTCTTAGCAACCTGAAGGCAGGAATGGATAGTCTAAGTGCTGTATTTGGATCATTGCTGGTATCTTTGGTGGATGATATCCCGTTCAGCATTTCTGGAGTGATCTTTCAGGAAATGCACAAAAGTGCTACTACTATTCCTGGAAGGAAATTTATCATGTATCCCAGATTCATACAGTTGGTGATCAACGATGCTTATCCAGAGTTAGCTACACTTAGAACTTCTAAGTATGTGGTACAAGCCATTAAGAAGGAGATTTTTACTCATTTGACGGGAGCAAGAGGGAATAAGTGCTCAGGAGAAAGTTTTGCTAAGATTGGACATTTTGCTGAGATTGATGATATTAATAGAGATATGGAAGGAGATTTTCCTATTGATGATACACAGACTGGTGCATCTACATCTACTGGTAGAGATAACATTGATGAGGAGATTGATAGATTATTTGATGATGATCCTACTCAAGATGAAAGAGTGGAAGGTGAAGTTCATTCAGTTTCAAGTTCAGAGACTGTGAGTGATTAGATAGGGAACGTGCCCTATGTTTTACAAACTGATCAGACTCCATCTACTCCAACTTACTCCAGGAAATGATCTATTGATGAAAGAGGTACTGATTATATTCCTGAGGAATCTCCTAATACTTCAATGAGGCTTAAGCGGATGGCTAAAAGGAAAGATTATTCTAAAAGGAAAAGAGGAAGATGTGGTGTTATTCCTAAACGACCAAGAACTCAAGTGATTTTTACTGAAGCTGAACAGACTACCACTACTAACATTCAGAGATCACCTGAAAGAGTGGTGACCGAAGAAGAAACACAAGCTGATGTCACTACTACTGTATCTGAGGCAGTGACTGTTCCTGTATCTGAAACAACTAGTGTTACAGAGTCTGGGTTTTCAACTCCACTAAGACAAGAGAATTTGGAGTTTGATGTTGATACCTTCCTGAACACTCGTCTTGAGTTCAAAGGAAGAGAAGAAACTTCCAGTGCTCCTCAATCTTCTTCTATCACTTTGGAAGAGAGGGTGGAGAACTTAGAAAAAGAAAGCTTCGAGAATGTAAAGTTAATTGTTGAGTTAATAAAGGAGAATGATGAGAAGACAAAGATGATTTCTATTATTCACCTTGATTCAAGTCTCAAGGATTCATGAATTACTTCTCTTGAGCTTCAAATGAAGAATGTTATTGATTATACTACAGGATTGGAGAGACAGCTGCAAGAGATGAGATTGAGTATCTCTCAAACCTATTTCCATCAACCTCAGGTTGTACGTTCTACAACTGTTGTTGGTGAGACAAGCAGGCGTTCACCGAGCCCATCCCCTGCAGTTGATGTACAAGAAGGAGAAAGAGTTACAGAAGCTCATACTACAGGTGCACAACCAAGTATTAGTGTTACTGAAGGTGATCAAACTACACCTGAGGTACCTATTACTGAAGTTGTAAATCCTACAGCTTTTGTCAAGCCAGAGCATATGATGCCTATTCTAATTATGAATGAAGAAAAAGATGATGAGATGGTTGACTTTGGTGATTCTGATGATAATATAGACGACGAAGAAGATGAAGATGATGAAGATAATGACGATAATGATAATGATGGCGGAGATGAAGGTGACAATCAAGGCGACGATGATGGAAATGATGATGATGACGATGGTGGTGATGTTGGAGTATCTTCTAATCCAACTGGTGACACTAGCACTGACAATGTCTCAGGACCAAGTGCTAGTAATCTAGAAGGATATGAACCTTTGGATCCTCCTACCGAAGAGTTATACGAAAAGGAGTTGTATTCGTTTCAGCAATCTACATCTACAGAAGCTACAGAAGAAGAGTTTGGTTTATTTGATAATATGGATGAGCCAAATGAGTATACTGATATAATTGGAAACAACTTACAAGATTTGTTCAAAGATATAAATCTGGAAGCAGGTGAGATCCCATCAGATTTTGTAAGTGAACCAACTCAATCTGCTTTAATACAAAAGGATGTTACTGGTGAGATTGCCTTGTATACCAAAGGTGGTTTACATTTCAGAGCACCTCCACCTCCTACAGAAACACATTTTTTATACATCTCGAAGCCAAAAGACAAATATGGTGAACTTTCTCATGTTATTAGCTGGGCGTATGATGGAGAAAAGAATATGTATGTGATTAAAAGGAAGAATGGAGAGATTGATTACTTAAAGAGTACTCAAGATTTCCATACTCTACGAGCTGCTGATTTGTATTCTATGGGAAAAGTTCCAATCTTTAATGAAAGTAATCATGGAGAAACTGAGCTGATGAGATCTAAAATAAGTCAGGAGATAAAGACAAACTTCAAAAATTTCAAGACTGCAAAATCTAAACTGATTGATGACTCTTACAAAATAATTGAAAACACTAAAGCTCCAATGAAGATAAGAGTTTATTAACATCCCAATTACATCAGGAAAGTTCTAGTTCATGCTCAAGTTCCTCCAAATTCGTTAAAGCAATATATTACATGGAGTTGTGAAAAGGATTCAGGTCAGGCTCTGATCAAATGTGTTGATAGATCATACAGAATCGTTGATCCAGCTGACTTAATGAAGTTTGGCAAAGATGAATTGAACAAGCTGCTAGACTGTCCTATCTCAGCTGACGAGTCTGTTTATTTTCTATCTTGCTAATACGTATGGATGATGGATTGAATCCTAAGGAATAAATGGTATGCCTATTCAGGATCATACAAGAAAGCAAATGTTGATCTTAACTAAGATTGTTTCACCGAGCCTAGGGGGAGATTGTAGAAGACTATCAAAGGCTCGGCAAAACAATTAAAGATTGAATAAAGTTGGTTTTCTAAAGCTTTATCACGCGAAGAAGAGTTTAGTCACACGAGGAGAGAAGTCACGCGAAAATAGCCTTCGCGCGAAAAGCAGAGTCACGCGAGAACTAGTTTGTTTTGTATAAATAGTTTGTTTTTCGTTTTTGTAGAGTAGCACTCCAGTTCTAATTTTTGCATATCAACTTGTAATCTTTCTGTGCATTTGCACAAGATTGTAATCGTTTTGATTATCAATTGAATGAAGATTATGTTTTGAATTCTTGTTTCTTCTTCCAATCTCAATTACATTCCGCATTCTTGAGATTAAGATCTTGGTTGATTAATTCTTGGGAGATTTCAGAGTTTTACACGAATTGTTGCGTAAAAAGTGTCATTTGGAAGAAGAGACTTTAACTTAAACTCCAGGAAAAGAATCATGTTCATTTGACAAAATATGAGGATGTTATGGCTCGACGAATACAGGCTAATCTGCTGCCTAGATTCATCAGCTTCGACCTTCTGTTTTGTTTTGTATGTTTGTAGGACCAAACGATGTCAAAACGACACGAGACCATTCGGTTAGTTAGAGGACTCTTAGAGACACATTTTAGACCCAGATTTTGCCCCAATTGGGCGTATTTTGACCAAGTTATGATGTGTGCAAGATGACCCAAATTTCTGATAGCAAGCTGTCCAGTTTGTTAGTTTCGTTCCTTTGCGTCCCAAATTCCAATATAAGCTCGTTAACAACCCGAATGTATAAAAATGCTTTTATTCCAGATTCTAGTTGTTCAAAGATTCAATTAAACACTTAGTTTACTTAATTTTTCCGTCCCAAACAGATTGTTAGTTCCTTAGTCTCCCCGTTTGCAACTTTACGTGATAGTTTCATTGTTTCGGTTTATTCAACCCATCAATTCTTTGAAGGAATAATTTTTAATTATTACAAAACGTTTTATAGGTCCAAAATTTCGACTAAGGGTAGATCATTCAAGGTTACAACCCAATATAGCAAATTCGATCACCAAACAATATTGAAGAATAAGGGTTTTACCAAACGGCGAATCCGACTATCGTAAAGCTTAAATCTTCATGATCTAGCACCCAAAACCAAGATTGAGAGATTATTAGATCAAGATTTTGAATATAGATGATGAATATCATCGATTCTAGAGTAATACTAGAACTAAACTTCATCAAAAACGAATTTCGCTTACCGTAGTTTTGAAAACGAGTGTATCTAACTTAGTTTAAAGCTCTTGGATGCTTTGATTGTCAAAACTCAATGGATGCACAAGTGTTTTCAGGTTTTTTGATGGATTATAGAGAGGAAGAGAGAATTTTGAAAAGGAGAACACCTAGTGCATTGGTTGAGTCCTTCCTGAATTTCCTCAAATTCCTGTACGGTCAGGGGTCTTGGTAATATTAAGGATGGTTGGGTTGTTGGTTTGGTTTTAGGTATGGTTTTAGTTATCAGAGTTGGTGGTGGTGGTGGTGGTTTAGATATTTGTGGTGTGAGTTGTGAGGTGGTTGAAGAGGCTGGTTCAGGGGTGAAGGGTTATCTATAGGTTCAGGTTTTATAGGGAAGGGAAAGAGTGTAGGTGGTTTAGTGGTTTATGGGAGTGGTGGTTGTTTGGTAAGAGTAGGTTTTGGTTTGGGTGTGGGTTTGGAGACCATCCTCTTACTTGTAGTTTTCCATTGAACCTCCTGTCAGCTCCCTATTTGAATGTCTGTCTTTATGTCACTGACATGTCGTTGGAGAGTCTTTGTAGCCATTGAGCCTACTTGCTTGGCTGAGAAGCCATGAACTTTCAGATAGGACTTCATCCAGTCCCTATCATCAGCTTGTTTGGCTGCTAGCTCCTCAGCCTTCTCCTTTTTCTTTTCCTTCTCTCTCAGTTTCTCCTTAGCAGCCCTCTTCCTTTCCTTCATGATTTTCTCCTATTCTTGTTAGCTCCTTAGCCTTCTCCTTTTTCTTTTCCTTCTCTCTCAGTTTCTCCTTAGCAGCCCTCTTCCTTTCCTTCATGATTTTCTCCTATTCTTGTTTAAAGAAGAACAGGATTGTATCAATCTCATGAGGAGCCAGTTCTTCTTCCTTATATCCCCTAGAGCAGAGAAATGTTATTTTCTCTACTCTCATCTTGGCTTGAGTCTTGATCTTAGCCTCTTCTTTCTTCTTCCTTCTTTCCTCCTCCTTTGCCAACCTTGTTGCTTCTGCTTTCTCCTTTTCTCCAACTTGACAAGATCCTCATAGCAAAGTAGAAGAATGTATTCATTTTGGATCCCAAGATTGAGGATCATGTCAATCAACTCTGCCCTTCTTTTATTAGCAAAGTGCTCATGAGCAGCTGCAGTGTTGGACCAAAAGAACCAATGAGCCAAGATCAGGAAAACCTCTAAGTCCCACATGACATCACAACAACTGCTGAAAGCTTCATCAGCAGTCTGACAAAGACTGAAGACTCAACAGCTGAAGATCAAAGATCTGAAGAACAACAGATGAAGATCCCAAGTACTGAAGACAAGTGCTGAAGTCTGAAGTACTGAAGAATACAAGTACTGAAGACTTCAAGTACTGAAGACTCAAGTGTTGAAAATCAACAGCTGAAGAACTGAAGAACTGAAGATCAACAACTGATGCACAAAGTCTGAAGACAAAGACTGAAGACATCAGCTGATGACAACTACTGAAGTCATCAGCTGATGAAACATCTGAAGATCAAAGTCTGAAGACCAAGTGCTGAAGCTTCAGAGTTTGTCACAACAGCTGAAGAAGTTGTCTTCAGTTGTTGTGATGGTTTTTCCCTTTCAGTAGTTTGTAACTTTCCTTTTCAGTAGTTTGTACAACAGTTGAAGAGTTTGTTCTTCGGCTGTTATAGTTCAGTAGTTTGTAAATGACTGAAGAGTTTGTTCTTCAGTCGTTGTACCTTTTCAGTAGTTTCTTTTCAGTTCTTGTAATAGTTCGACACTTAGCATTTTGTAAGAAGATGTCAGCTGTTGTGACATCTTCAGTAGTTTAGTCTGTTATCAGTAGTTTGTTAATAACAGTTGATGTCACTGTCAAGTGACATCAGCATTAGGTTATTCTTCCCTATATAAGAAAGATGACCTAATTGTAACCGCTGCTAATCACAGCCGCAGTCGAAGCATGTATTGAATGAAATATTCTCTTTTGCAGAATTTCCATCTTTCTCTATAACTTACTGTTTTATTGTTAAACCAATTGTGTTCTTGCTTGTTTGTTCTAATTCTTGTACTAAATCCGCTGCGAATACAACCTAATTGATCAAACTAGAGGCTAAGATCCTGTCAAATGGTATCAGAGCAGGTTAATCATTGATTGATTTAACAATTGATCATTTGAAACTGCTCTTTTGACATCTACGTTTGATCGAATTAGCAATTTGCAAGAATTAGTTATGGAGATTGATTTTCTGCTGCTTCTGACTGTTAAACTTAAGGTTCTCGTGGTTTTTGAACTAGATTTGTTTTGTTTACCTTGAATTTTCTGCTGGCTCCTCAACAAAGCCTCCGATGCTTATGAGGAGTGAGTATAACATATGGCAACGTCGTATGCTCCACCACTTGTCTGTCAACAGTGCTGGTTGTTGGAAGTCAGTGGTGCATGGACCATACAAGCCTATGGTGAGCGTTCCTGAATCAAATGAGCAGGTTCCGAAGAAACCTGATCAATATTCAGACGAAGATCTTAAGCTGTTCGAGATTGATGCTAAAGCCCATGGAATTCTGGCTATGGCAATTCCAAATGAGATCTACTCAGGACTTTTGCATCGTGAAACTGCTCATGATCTCTGGGTTGCTCTGAAGGAATAATTCGGAGGAACCAATGAGGTCTTAGCAAATACTAGGGAAATCCTCGCCCAACAATATGAGACATTCTCTCATAGGAAGGGTGAGACACTGACTCAACAGTATGAGCGATTCTCTTGTCTTATTTCTGAGCTGAAAATGGTTAAACAAGAGTATTCCAATAGTCAGATGAACAACCGCTTTCTTAGATCCCTGCCTGAGAGATGGGACACTTATACCATTATCCTACACTCCAGTGCAAATCTGGACACTCTATCTCTCACCCAACTTCATGGGAAACTGCTTACATTTGAAAGAGAGATAGAACAGAAAAGGAAGTTGTCATCATCTGGCAAGCTCACTGATGACTTTGTCTCAGGCAATGCTGCCTTGATAGGTCAAGAGTCAGAATATGCTACATCTGAGAATGCCTATGATGAACATATTGATTTCTCTAGCAACTCTGAACATGCTTTTGTTAGTGTTGATAGTAGTTCAGGAGGTAGCAGTGATAAATTGTACTTTCTGATGGAGGACTTAAAGAACATTCCAGATGATGATCTGGAAGAGATGGATATTTTGAGTCAAATGGCTATGATAAATATAAGATCTTAAAAGTTCTACAAGAGAACTGGGAGGAAGTTCCCTGGTCTCTCTGGCAAAACCAAAGTTCGTTTTGACAAGAGCAAGTTGAGGTGTCACAAGTGCCAGAGGCTTGGACACTTTGCTAGAGAGTGTAGATCATCTGGATCTAACTCCTCTGCACCCTTTGTGACTTTTCCAAGCAATAGCTCATAGCACAGAGGGCAACACTCCACCAGTTCCAGTCATCCATCACCAGCACAGGCATCACCTGCATACTTTGTGCCTCAGGGTCATATGCCATACCCATACCCCTGCTACTACAAGCCTCAGCCAAGTCAAGTTCAAGCACCCCCTGCTCAGCAACCACATGCTCTCCCTGAGCCTCAATCTTCCCAATCTCATCATCAACCCCAACCTCAACAACACAGCTTTTTCACCCCAGGAGTTGTTGACTGGAGTAGTTTACCAGATGATTTATCTGGTCAAGAACAACTATTCCAAGGTGCTGGTCAACATGGTGGTGATCATCCATTTGGAAATCTTGCTCTAATGGCCTTTGAGTCTGCTGATGGGTCATCCTCCAATGCATCATCACAGGTGTCTTCTGAGGCTAAATCCAAGCTTTGTTCTGATTCATGCATAGCAACATTTGCTTCTATTAGAGAAGCAAACGTGGCTTTAATTGATAAAAACCTTGAGCTAGAGCAAACCATTTCCAAAAAGAAAGCTGAATTTGAGGCTGCACTTAATGATAAAAATGATGAGATTTATAAGCTTAAATGCCAAATAAAAGATGATAAGGCTAGGGAAGATGTACTTCTAGAAAAGTACAGAGACCTCAAGGAAACTCTTGCAACCACCCAAGTAGAGTGTGATCGATGGGTGCAATCCTGCAAGGGTTTTGAAATGCTTCTTAGTAAGCAATCAGCTTCCAATGTGAAGTTTGGCATTGGTTATAATCACCCTGCTCCTCCTACAGATTTTACTTTAAGAGCAGAAGTTGAATCTGATGGAGAGAGCAATAACCAATCCTTCTCATCATGTGACCTACTATCTGATACAGCATCATCAAAGGTAGAGGTCAGCATTAACTCCTAAAACCAATCAGCTGATGCTACAACAGCTGATGGTTCAAATGCTGACTGTCACATGAGCAAAGAGTTGATCAACTCAGGTGTTGTCTCTAGAAGTACTGAAAGTACTAGCGAGCAAGTGATAACACTTGAAGTTCAAACCCCAACTACTACCAGTACTGAAGGGAAGAAAACTGTCAGTAGAAAGGGTTTGAAGCCTAATGAAGAGGATGTCAGGAAATCAGGTACTACAAGGAAGAAAACTGCAAGTACTGACAGCAAACAACTGAAGAACAAGTCTTCAGCAGTTTCATCTTCTTCAATAGATGATCAACATAAGATGAAGAAGCAGCCATGTGAGATATGTGGCTTGTTTAATCATCTTACTGATGATTGCTGATACAAAAGGGGTTCCAAACTCAAACAAAATGAGAAAATTAAAGAGCAAATGAATAAAATGAAAAATGAGTTTGAAACCAAGTTTGTACTAGCAACATCAAAGCCTGAAACCCCTAAGCCTAAAAGCAAATCCAAAAAGAAGGTAGGGGTTACTCAGGCAACAGCTGAGGTTGCTCATAAGAAGATAGTGCAACACAGGAATCCATCATCAGCAAGCCCCAATGTGTCTGAAGAGATGAAAGCTTTATCACAAAGTCAGACACAACTTGTGATGATGGTTCAGCATCTAATAGGAAGAGTCAACCAACTAGATGCTCCTGTGTTGAAACCATAGAAAAGGAAATCCAAGCCAAAGGGTTCCTCTTCTACATCATCTCCTTCACCTCAGGCTATCACACATAACACACCTGTTAGTTTTGCACTTGTTGTTAAGAACAAACCCAAAACCAAAAAGGTTTGGGTCTCTAAAACTAACTAACTTGTTGTTATTATTGCAGGGTTCTTCAGCATGCCAAAGAAGCATCTGGTATGTAGACAGTGGAGGATCCATGCATATGACAAGAAGCAGTTCTCTTCTTAATGACTACTCTCAAGGAAAGAAGGGATTTGTCTCCTTTGGCAATGATGCAAAGGGTTACATCATTGGAAAAGGCTTTGTTTCCAATGGGGAAATAAGGTTTGATGATGTTAACCATGTGGAGAATCTCAAGTACAATCTCTTGAGTGTCAGTCAAATGTGTGATAAAGGCCATGTTG
This sequence comes from Flaveria linearis, assembly GCA_024085815.1. Lineage (NCBI taxonomy): Eukaryota > Viridiplantae > Streptophyta > Magnoliopsida > Asterales > Asteraceae > Flaveria > Flaveria linearis. Next base: position 90,344,896 of record CM044002.1, read on the forward strand.
CCCTTTTCACAAGCCAGAACTATCGGATTCTGTCATCCAAAGTTCTAAATTTGATTGACAAGGTGTTGGATGAATATACTCTCCTGAAGGCCAACAGGACATGAAGAGTATATGCCTTAGATCTTTCCAAGAAAATTGATCTAAAAGGCCATCCTTGCCTATTCTCCAAGGCCTCTCCTCAAGAGTCTACTCTATGGCATAGAAGACTGGGGCATGTTAATTTCAAGAACATGAATCAACTGATAAACCATGGTTTAGTAAAAAGATTGCCTTTGAAGGAGTTCAAGTGTGAAGACAACTGCACTGCTTGCTTAAAGGGAAAACAACACAGAGTTTCATTCCCTCCAATAGAAGAACCAAAGTCCACTGCCTGCTTGCAACTCTTGCACATGGATCTCTTTGGTCCTGTCAGGGTGATGAGCATGGCAAAGAAAAAATACTATCTGGTAATTGTGGATGATTAGTCCAGATATGTATGGACTTTCTTCTTGCACTCCACGGATGAAGCTGCCAAGGCTATTATGAACTTTATGTTATTTGTGGAGAAGCAGTACTCCCTGCAGGTCAAGTGTGTGAGGAGTGACAATCGAACAGAGTTTAGAAACCACACACTTGATGACTTCTACCTGTCTAAGGGAATTAAAAGGCAGTTCAGTATTCCCAGAACTCCTGAACAGAATGGAGTGGTTGAGAGAAAGAACAGGACTCTCATTGAAGCTGCAAGGTCAATGCTGGCTGACTCAGGATTGCCACTGACCTTTTGGGCTGAAGCTGTCAACACAGCTTGCTATGTGCATAATAGAGCATTAGTGAATCAGAGGTTGATGAAGACTCTTTATGAAGTACTTCATTATTTGGCTCCTCTGATTTCCTTCTTTAGAGCCTTTGGGTGTCCATGTTTCATTCTCAACACTAGCAATCCACTCCAGAAGTTTGCTAGTAAGGTGGATGCAGGGTATTTTGTTAGTTATTCATCAACTTGCAAGGCATACAGAGTCTTCAACTGTAGGACAAAGATGGTTGAAGAAACACTGCATGTCAAGTTCAATGAATCTCCAAAGGACAAGATTCCACAAAACCCTGTGGAGTTGTTTGATCTGGACATACTACAATATGTTCCTTATCAACCTCCAGCTGTTGTGCCTGTCAACAGTTCTCCACCTGGTGGTACTGATGATGATGTAGCCAGTACTCACCTTTTCAGGTTCAGTGACCACCTGCCTGAGTCCACTAAACCTGATGCTCTTGTAGCTTCAGCAGCCCCATCCACAACAAATGCTGATGAGATTTCTGCATGCTCTACTTCATTTGAGCTGCCATCTCCTACATGGTTTCAAGAATCTTCATCACCATCTGTTGCTGCTAAAAGTCCTACAAGCACTTGCACTGATATTATAGTCTATCAAGAGCTGAAGAATCACCCCACATCTTAAATCATTGGTGATATCAATGCTGGAGTTTCAACCAGGAATCAATTGTCCAATTTCTGCTTCTATGCTCTCTTCATCAGTCAGCAAGAGCCAAAGAACTATCATATTACATTAAGAGACAATGGATGGGTTGAAGCAATGCAGCTTGAGATTCTTCAGTTCAGAAAATAACAAGTGTGGGAGCTTGTTCCTTTACCCCAAGGTAAGTGTGCAATAGGCACTAAGTGGGTGTTTAGGAACAAAATAGATGAAAAGGACCAAATTGTCAAGAATAAGGCCAGGCTGGTTGTCTAGGGGTTTGCATAAGAAGAAGGCATCGATTATGATGAAACCTTTGCTCCTGTAGCCAGACTGGAGGCAATTAGATTGTTCTTAGCTTATGTTGCCTTTCATAGTCTAAAGGTTTATCAAATGGATGTCAAAAGTGCCTTCTTATATGGTAAAATAAAGGAGGAAGTTTATATGTGTCAACCACTAGGCTTTGAGGACAATAAACATCCTGATTGGGTGTATAAGCTTGATAAGGCTCTTTATGGGCTGAAGCAAGCTCCTAGAGCCTGGTATGAGACACTCTCAACTTTTCTTCTAGAAAATAAGTTCACTAGAGGCACCATTGATAAAATCTTATTCATCAAGACTGTGGGACAGCATAAGCTCCTTGTTCAAATTTATGTAGATGGCATAATTTTTACATCCTCTGATCCATAATTGTGTGATGAATTCACAAAGCTCATGAAGCAAAGGTTTGAAATGAGTGCTATGGGGGAATTACAGTTCTTTCTAGGTTTGCAAATCAAACAAAGGGCTGATGGAATCTTCATTCATCAGTCCAAATACACAAAAGAGTTGTTGAATAAGTTTGATTTACAAACTTGTAAGCCCTGTTCTACTCCCATGAGCAGCATCACACAACTGGATGTTGATCAGAAAGGTAAAGCGGTTGATGAAACCCTTTATAGATGTATGATTGGGTCCTTGATGTACCTTACAGCTTCTAGACCAGACATCATGTTTGCAACATGTGCTTGTGCTAGATTTCAGGCTGCACCTAAAGAATCCTATTTGATTGCAGTCAAAAGAATCTTTAGATATCTGCAGGGCACCCAATCACTAGGTCTTTGGTATTCAACTGGGCATTCTTTCAAATTAGTTGCTTTCTCTGATTGTGACTATGCAAGATGCAAAGTCACCAGAAAATCCACTTCTGGTGGTTGCCAATTCCTAGGCAATTGTTTAGTTTCTTGGCAGAGTAAGAAACAAACATCAATTGCTACATCCACTGCTGAAGCAGAGTATATTGCTGCTGCAAGTTGTACTTTCAGGTACTCTGGCTTCAGAACCAACTTTTAGATTATGGCATTACAGAGACTAAGACTCCATTATTAATGGATAGTGCTTCAGCTCTTTGTATTGTTAAAAATCCAGTCCAGCACTCTAGGACCAAACATATAGAGATCAGACATCACTTTATAAGAGATTGCTATGAAAAAGGTCTGATTGATCCAAAGTTTGTGCCTAGTGCTGATGAGCTTCCAGACATCTTTACTAAGCCTTTAGATAGTGCCACATTCCAAAATTTGGTACTAAGGCTTGGTATGCTGTAGCTAGAATAATTTGACTAATACTGATGCTCTCAGTTCACAAGTACTGATGAGCATTGGTATACAAAGGTCAAATATAAGTACTGATGAATCATTTAGTCTTCAGCATTTTCATAACTACTGAAGACTAAAACAATTCAAAGTACTGAAGTACATTATTTGTTGAAAACAGCTGATGTAGTTATAACTACTGATGTGGTTATAACTACTGATGTATAATTTTCACACAAATAAGTACTGAAGAACAAATTTTGGTCATAACTACTGATGTGTAATCATACACATAAGTACTGAAGACAATTTGTTCACCAGTTCTAGATAATTTACTTCATCAGCACTTATGAACATCTGTTCATAAGAGCTGAAGAATAAATATTCACAAGAGCTGAAGGGCCAATGAAACATCTGAAAGTCAGCTAAAGAGCTGATGAGTAAATGTGGAGGTCAGACTGAAACAACTGAATTGACGGAAACAGCTGATGAGTAACTTTACTCTTCAGCTAATATCTACATCTGCTGTTTCATACCCAAACAACTGAAGGACAAAACCATGTCTTCAGTAGTTTCACAACTACTGATGACTAACACCAAGTCCTCAGTTGTTTACAACAACTGAAGCAAAACCATGTCTTTAGTAGTTCATAGCTACTGATGTCAGTAGTTTACAACTACTGAAGGCTAACACCAAGTCTTCAGTTGTTACAACGTCTGAAGATGAAAACCATGTCTTCAGTAGTTTATAACTACTAATGAGTAACAAGTCTTCAGCCGTTTACAACATCTGAAGGACAAAACCAAGGTCTCAGTAGTTTCAACTACTGAAGACTAACACCAAGTCCTCAGATGTTACAACCACTGAAGGTTAAAACCACATTATCAGTAGTTTCAACAACTGATGACTAACACCAAAACCTTCAGTAGTTTTCTTTCAGCCTTTGCCATACCCTATAAGTACCCAACCTTCAGAGCATTTTATTCTCACTTGACCTAAAATTTCAAAAACTCTGAAACCTCCCATACACCATTAATGGCGACCATGCAACTCAAGCCTCGACACAACTGTGTCGCGTACCTCACAAAATCGCCTTTCTGGATCAAATTTCATCACGCCATCGATCTTATGATCGATTCTCCTTTCCAAACGGCATTTCTCATAAATCCGACCATCTATGCCGATTCGCTTGCCCAGTTCTGGACGAACATAACCGTTCAAACCGGAGAGAACGATGGCGAGGTCACTCTCCGGTCGTCCGTGAACAACCACCCAGTGGTCATTACTCCAGCTACAATCCGACAAACCCTAAAGCTGGAGGATGCCACTTTCCCAACCTCTTACCCTAAAGGCACCCTTGATCTCTCTTTCACTGCCAATGACTATCAGGGTGACCTCGCTGCTTCTACTTTGTTGAAGAAACATTTCCCAGATCCTCAACGCCTTATACTTCATATGGTGAATGTTTGTCTGGCCCCGAAAACATCTTCATGGGACCAGATGTCCACAAGGTGGCAACAGGTATTGTACTCTATCTTTAAGAAACAACCACTTAATTTTACTGAAATAATATTTTTGGAACTCAAAGACATGGCCTCAAAATCATTTGCAAACCGTTGGATTTTATATCCTCGGTTCATTATGGCCATAATAGAGAACCAGCTTAATGCTGAGGGACTTGTTGGCACTGGGGTCCCTGCCATGGCTATTCTAGCTGAGGTATACTCCAGGCACAACACCGACCAGACGCTCAAACAAGCTGCCAAGCTGCGAAAACCCACGTAGCTGGAACCCACAACCTCCACCTCCAAGTCTAAAGTCCCCTCCAAGCCCAAACCCAAAAAGAAACCCACAAAGGCTACTCAGGGAGATGAGTCCCCTGAGGATGCCCCTGCAACACAAATGCTGGAAGTGACTGCTGGTCAGATTCTCCCAGCAGTCACCACGACTTCACCTACCACAACCGCACAGGTTTCCTCTCAACAAGAGCCTGATGCAACCATTTCAGGGGCTGTCACAAATCTGGAATCTTTCTCAATTGAGAAGATTGCCATTGAAGAGCACATTCCTCCCTATGTGCACTCTGCTTCTAGCCCATCACCCACTGAAACCGCCCCATAAAGCCCTACCCTAATAATCGCCAAAGTTTTGACCCATCTAAACACTCCACCCTCTCCCCAAAAACCAATTACCACTGGGGTATCTCCATCCGAAGAGAGGGTGGAAACACGTGTTAGTGGGAGCTCACAACACAGAGAATCACATATCTCATCTCCCAGTGTGGCTAGGGAGATAGGATATTCTGGTGAGGCTGCCACTTCCCCTGCATCAACATCTGAGCAGGAAGAAGTTGGTACCATCACTAAGACCTCACCAGAGGCAACTTCCAATGATGGATCCAATCTGGAGGCTGGAAGTCCCTAGAACCAAGACAAAGGGGCACATGCAACTACTGAGCCACACTCAGTGCATGTACATCCTGACATAGTCAGGAGGTCAGGTGATTCAGTGCAAACTGATGATGACCTGAGCTTCTTCTTTGATGTAGTTGCTCAAAATACTATTCTTGAGGAGGAGGTGAGTAAACTCAATGAGCTACTTGCCAAATTCTCCCAAGAATCAAGTCCATCTGCCACCATTAACCCACAGATGGCACCTTCACCTGAAGGTCTCGCAAATACTCAACCACTCCCACAAACTCAGCCACCTGCCTCTGCTTCTGGCACTAGTTCTAAGGAAGAGAACCCTCCTGAGCAACTAGTTGATATCTTCCAAAAATCCCAGCCTCTCATCACACCAATAATCACAGACATTGTGATGAAAACCCTTGATGAGAGGCTTCCCTCACAAATACAACCCATGGTGGAGGTTGCTGTAGCTAAGACGCTTGCTGATAGTCAAACCCCAACCAATGCACCCAAAAAGGGGGAGACATCAGTGCAAGCCAAGAGGAAGAGGGTAGAGGAGGAGAAAGAAGTAGGGAGAGAGGAGGAAAATGAGAGGGAGAGGATTGAGGAGACTGTGAAGGTGAAGGGGAAGGAGAAGGTGAGGGAGGAGAGAGCTGAACAGATAGAAGTGGCTGAAATCCAAAAAGATTTCAGTGTCACTTATAAAAAGAAGAGAGGAGAGAAGGAGAGAGAGAAGGTAGAGAAGGTGGATACTGATCTAGCAGTCCTAGTCAAGGAGGCTGATGCTAAGCATAGCCAATCAATGGACTCTGTCATTGATCAGCTGTTCAGGCAAGGCTTTGACATGGACACTGCCATGCTAGATCAGGAAATTAGGATGATGGAGATAAAGGAGATAGAATACCGATGGACCACTTATAGCCAAGAGGAAAGAAAAAGACTCGAGGCTATGAGTAGGTTTATTTCGAAGTATTTGGGGAGAGCAGTCCTAGATGTGAAGGCTTGGACCAGAGACAGAATCTTGGCTATACCCACCAAGATCTGTTCGGCTGGTGATTTTACCAAGGGACTGGTCGCAGAAGCCCTATCTGAAGCCGATGCTGGGAACAGGACCTTGCTAGTCAAACAGACTAAACCTGCCCTTATCTCTAGGTTGCTAGCAAAGCCTGCCCAAATTCCCACACCAACAACCCAAACACAACCCACAAAACCAACCCCTTCACCATCAAAACCTATTGCCGATGATCCACCCTTGCAGAAGAAGAGAAGGGTGTTGAGGCTGCAAGAGGAAGAAGAAGAGGAGGATGAGGAGGATAGACTGCCTCTTTCTGCAGTCATACCCTTACCTAAAGCCAATCCTAAACCCATCACTCCCACCTCACAAATGGATGCTGTGAGGGTCAAGATAGAAGAAGAAGAGAAGCAGAAATGTCATGATGAGGAGATGCTGAAAAGCATAGACAAAGCTTATGCTGCTTCTTCTTCTATAATGGACATGAAGAAGGAAGCTCTGAGACTCTTCACTCTCAAACAAACTTTCCAATATGATAAAGAGAGAGTGAGGACTTGGCCTGATCCTAGGGTGGCTCACAGGATCATTAAGAAAGACATTCCTTTGAGATACAAGAGCCAAGTGAAGAAGATCGTAGATTAAGTGATCACAGTGGCTCTTGTAATAACACCCTGGGAGATTGTAGAGGAGTTCTAGACAACCTATAAAACTATGCAATCACCCCAAACGATGTTGGAGAATAGGGTGGTTAGGAAAGGCTTAGTATATAAGAGGCTTGAGAACTTCCGAAAGGATGAGCTCAACCTGCTACTAGAAGGCAGACATCCTGATGAATTCGCCTATAGGCAGATCACAACTGTTGAGCTCAAGAATGGCAAACAGGCCAAGTTTGTCTTAGAGCTGTATGGCCTTGAAGGATTATTTGAAGGTGAGGCTGAGGACCTATCCATGGAAGAACAAATTACATTCCTCAGAGCCTACACCCGAGAATCCTACAGGCTTATACATGGGAAGTAGGTCTCATGGATGGGACAACAGCCCTGTGTCCATTTCCCCAAGACAGGGTTCCCATCCATACTAAGCCAGTCAAATCTCAGAGACCTCTTCCCAGGCCAGTGCTTACGCGGGTCATCTTCTAAGCTGATCAAGAAGGAAAAAGACCAATCATTCTGCCAACAATAAGTGGGACAATAAATTGCTTAGAGGTTTTGGCTGCATTGGTTCAGGGGGAGTTTGTTGGACCAAAAGAACCAATGAGCCAAGATCAGGAAAACCTCTAAGTCCCACTTGAAATCACAACAACTGCTGAAAGCTTCATCAGCAGTTTGACAAAGACTGAAGACTCAACAGCTGAAGATGAAAGATCTGAAGAACAACAGCTGAAGATCCCAAGTACTGAAGACAAGTGCTGAAGTCTGAAGTACTGAAGAATACAAGTACTGAAGACTTCAAGTACTGAAGACTCAAGTGCTGAAGATCAACAGCTGAAGAACTGAAGAACTGAACATCAACAACTGATGCACAAAGTCTGAAGACAAAGACTGAAGATATCAGTTGATGACAACTACTGAAGTCATCAGCTGATGAAACATCTGAAGATCAAAGTCTGAAGACCAAGTGCTGAAGCTTCAGAGTTTGTCACAACAGCTGAAGAAGTTGTCTTCAGATGTTGTGATGGTTTTTCCTTTTCAGTAGTTTGTAACTTTCCTTTTCAGTAGTTTGTACAACAGCTGAAGAGTTTGTTCTTCAGCTGTTATAGTTCAGTAGTTTGTAAACGACTGAAGAGTTTGTTCTTCAGTCGTTATACCTTTTCAGTAGTTTCTTTTCAGTTCTTGTAATAGTTTGACACTTAGCATTTTGTAAGAAGATGTCAGTTGTTGTGACATCTTCAGTAGTTTAGTCTATTACCAGTAGTTTGTTAATAACAATTGATGTCACTGTCAAGTGACATCAGCATTAGGTTATTCTTCCCTATATAAGGAAGATGACCTAATTGTAGCCGCTGCTAATCACAGCTGCAGACGAAGCATGTATTGAATGAAATATTCTCTTTTGCAGAACTTCCATCTTTCTCTATAACTTACTGTTTTATTGTTAAACCAATTGTGTTCTTGCTTGTTTGTTCTAATTCTTGTACTAAATCCGCTGCGAATACAACCTAATTGATCAAACTAGAGGCTAAGATCCTGTCATGCAGCTTCAGTTGCTACCTTTCTACTGTCAGCCAACAGCTTCCTAGAGTCTACTCTTCCTTTCTTCTTTAACTTTTCCAGCTTGTATTCCTCCTCTAGCTCTTCAGTTGTTAGCTTCCTCTTTACTTTAGGGTCTGAGGCAGCTGATGGCTTAGGAGACTCAGGTTTGGATGGTTCAGCGTGGCTGGGCAGAGGAGAGATGGTTGCAGAGAGATTTACTATTAATTCCGTGACTTCAACCTCAGCATCAAAAGAAATTTCCATGGCTTCGGAAGTAGATTTGATTGCCTCGAGAGTAGATAGTAAACCTTCTTCAGAAGGGATTTCCTTGGCTTTGGAAGGGATTTCCTTAGCCTCGGAAGGAATTTTCATGGCTTCGGAAGAGATTTCCTTAGCCTCGGAAGTAACTTGACTTTCTGGCCCTGCTAAGTTAGGTGTTGGGCCATCGGTTTATGCTTCCCCTTCAAAGTTAATCTCAAGTTCCACACTCCCCTTAGGTTGACCAACATCCTTCCCAGAGGTAGAAGGTCCAGTTAACCTTTGGAGCTCTTCAGCTCCAAAGTAAGTAAGAGTACGATCAGGGAGGGAATGTTTAGATGGGGACTTCATCAGAAACTGGTTTACAAGATTGATGGATGTCCTGTGTTTCATCTGAACAGAAGAAATTGGCTCAGGGAGGGTATGTACAAGGGAGGCTGGGATAGAGGAGGTGACTCTAAGAGGAGGGGTTGTGGCAATGGTAGGCTCAATGAGGGTTGATGCCTGCTCCAAAGAGTGAGCAGCCATCTCCCTCTCAGGTGGTACCTGCTCCAACGAATGAGCAGATACTCCCTCAGCAGCTGTTTGATCCTGCAAATTCTCCTCCTTTTTGGTAGCATCATCCTGAGAGTCAGATGAGCTAGAGGAAGAACTTGCAGAACTGGATTTGTACATGCCTAACAAATCTCTCTATCTATTTCTCAGCTTGTTGGGCCTTGAGAGTGTTAATCTCAAGTTGCTGAGTGGCAGATCTACTTTCTAAAATCTTAACCTGAGATTCCAAATTTGTGATTTTAGAGAGTAGATATTTGATGGTTAGTTGCATACTACCCTCATCCTCATTAGAGGAATCATCAGGAGATGAGATAACATACCTAGTATGCTCATCCTCACTACCTGATGTGGTTTCATGGCACCCAGGGTTCCTTTGCTAATCCATGTCTCCTCAAGACTCAGGAACATGCAAAGTTGCCGTGGATAGAGTTTGATTGATGTTGCCACTGTCCTGAGGGACTAATGAAGCACCCTCAGTAGTGGCAGCTCTATCCATATGAGTCCCCTCCACATCTATGGGACTCACCTCAGTACTTTGTCCCTGATGTGGGCTGAAAATCAGAGGCTGCAGAGAGCTCTGTTGATCAAAAGAGTGGTGAGAATGATCAACTTCACTGCTCTGTTGCAGCATGATAGTCTCATCAGGATGGGTTAAAAGGTCAAGAAAAGATTCAGCAAATATGTCTAATGGTCTGGGACCTAGGTCAGCACCTAAGGATTCCACTGCACCACCAGTGGATTCCAAGATGTGGGTGTCCCTTTTTGGCTACCCAGGAGAGTGTTGTGACTCAACCTAAGGGCTTAAGGCTTGGTTAGTGGGCTAGTCTAGTTGAGACTGAGGAGACTCAACCTTGACATTAAGGTCTATGTGGGAGGAAGTTGAGATCTTAGACTGAGTGGGGGCCCATGTTTCCACTCTAGTCTTTTCAGGTTGAAGTGAGGGGACTTGATCAATCAAAGTAGCTTGATCAAGGGTTTATTTTGGGCATCTATGATAAGTGAGCCGTACGAGATGACGGATGATGGGTGAGTCTGGTGGGGGCTCATCACCTGCTGGGTTGGCAGGGATGTCACCATGAGCCATTGGCTCAAACATACCTTTGGGCAGATCAGTGAACCTGCCAGTGAAATTTGGTGAAACCTTCTTCAAAATCTTGAAGACACCAGGCTTCATGTGATGAACCGAAAGTGGTTGACCAAGATGTAATTGGTCCTGATCCAACTCAAAGTTTATGAGGTGCTGGATGAACCGGGGATACATGTAGAAAGAATCCCTAGTTAGATTGCTGATTAGGTTCATTAGCACAAACTTGGAGTAGTTGAACCTACGGTTCCTTACCATTCCAATGAACAGGAACTCGAGATCATATGGGATTTGATCCCATCCCCCAGACTTGTTTGATAGGCAATGGAGAACAATGTGAAGCAGGAACTTCCAGTTGTAAGAAAAATTGAACTTGTAGACCGTTGACCTACTTACATCACCAACATACCCCATCTGGGCATAGGTTTCCTCCAAATACGACTTGGGAATGTGATAGGAGATCCCTCATCATGAAGCTCTAAGTGCTCTCTGATGGTCTGTTCAAAGATGACCAAACTTTGCCCGGAGATTGTTGACTGGATAACCCTAACTTGATTTAGAGTGGCACTTTGACCATTGGCCCAAAATTCAGCCATATGGTTGGAGTAAACAGTGGGGTTAACAGTTAGAGCGGTGTAGTACATGAACTGAAGGAGAAATTGGATGATTTCGGAGAAGTTTGCATCCTTTGAAGAGTCAAGGAGTGCGACTTGGTTGTGCTGAGAGTTGAGAGCCATTGTTGAGGAAAAACAGAGTAAATTTGAGAGAGTGAAAATAAAGAATGCTTAGGGCTTGCAAAAGGGTAAAAGGATTAAAGGGAGAGGTCGGAAGTATTTAAATGTGGTAAAATGGTAAGTGGAAGGGATGAAATGACAGTTTGGGTGTATGACATGAAAGGGGCGGTAAGGATAAGGTATTTTAATATTCCAACATGATTAATAAAATCTTTACCTTTTTACAGAGTGGGGCCCAAAGATTTATAGTACACAGTAAACTTTTCTTCCGAGAGTAAACGTCTTCCGAGTGTAATATCTTCCGAAGCCAAACTTACTTCCGAAAGTAAGTTTACTTCCGAGAGTAACAATGGTTTCCGAACGAAGAGTTTATTGTTTCAGAAGTAGATTTGATGATGTACTTTTGAAGCCTAAAACTTTTCCGAAGATAATATAAGTTAAGAATAATTACCTTCAGAAGATAAACAAAGATATATTTCGAGGAAAAATTTCTATTCGGAAGAGCATATACTTGTCATGCATATTAGGAAGAAAAACATTTTGTACCAAGGCTTAGATTTGTTTGACATAGACAAATACATGTTGAAAAGGGTTTTCATATAAGAGAAGTTAGTCAATATTTATCATCCCAATTGCTGTAATCAGATATTTAAATCTTTGTTCATCAAAAGCTTTGGTAAACAAATCAGCATATTGTTCATTTGAGTCAACTTTGACTAGTCTGATCAGATTTTTCTCATGAATATCTCTAATAAAATGATACCTGATGTCAATGTGCTTTGTCTTTGAGTGCTTGATCAGATTTTCTGTAATGGAGATGGCACTCTTGTTGTCAATGTGAATAGGAGTCTCCATGAAATTGAAGCCGTAATCCAACATCTGATTTTGAATCCATAGCAACTGAGCACAGCAACTAGCAGCAGCTATGTATTCGGCTTCGGCAGTTGATGTTGAAACACATAATTGCTTCTTGCATTGCAAGGAGATTATTCTTCCACCAAGAAATCGACATCCACCTGATGTTGATTTCATGTTGATGTTGCAGCCTCCATAGTCACTATCAGTGTAGCCATAGAGATTAAAATCTTGATTCCTGGGATACAAGAAACCTTGCTTGGGAGCTCCTTTGAGATATCTAAGGATTCTCTTGGTAGAAACTAGGTGAGACGCCTTTGGGGCAGCCTAATATCTTGCACAAATACGGGTGGCAAACATAATATCAGGTCTACTAGCCGTGAGATACTTTAGAGATCCAATGATTGCCCTATACTAATGTTGATTAGTATCCTCCCCCTCAGAGTCAGGACATAGATTGTGATTTCTGGCTATAGGTGTCATGGCTGGCTTACAATCGTTCATCTCAAATATCTCTAAGATGTCTTAAATATACTTAGATTGACTATGAAAATCCCTTCATTCATCTGCTTCAGTTGAATTCCAAGGAAGAAGTCCATCTTGCCCATTGAACTCATTTCAAATTTCTTCCTCATGGTGCTCTCAAAGTCTTTACACATTTGGTCATTTGAGGAACCAAATATGATATCATCCACATAGACTTGTATGTGCAGCATGTCCTTACCAGATTTCTTTATGAATAATGTCTTGTCTGTGGTGCCTCTGGTATAGCCATTCTTGAGAAGAAATTGAGAAGAAGTCTCATACTACAGCCTAGGTGTTTGATGTAGGCCATAGAGCGCCTTGTCCAGTTTGCACACATAGTTGGGATGCTGTGGGCCTTCAAATCCAAGTGGCTAGCTCACATAGACTTTCCTATCAATATCCCCATACGGGAATGCACATTTCATATCAAGTTGGTAGACAGTGAAGTTCTCGGATGCTGCAAAAGCGAGGAAAATCCTAACAGCCTCAAGTCTTGCAACAGGTGCAAAAATATCTGTGTTGTCAATTCCTTCCTCTTGTGTGTATCCTTAACAACAAGTCTGGCCTTGTTCTTGATGATCAAACCTCTGTCATCCTTCTTGTTCTAAACACCCATTTCGTGCCTATAGCGACTTGGCCTTTTGGTAGAGGACATAAGTTCCATACCTTTTGCCTCTTGAATTAAAGCAACTCTTCTAGAATTTCTTTAACCCAATTGTTGTCCTTTAAGGCTTCTTCCATCTTCTTGGGCTCAATTTGGGAGAGGAAGCATTAATTCAAGCAGACATTCCCTTGATGGGTTTGACTCCTTGTTTTTACTCCCTCTGTGACATTCTCAATAATGTTCTCAGCTGGATGGATGTTGTGGATCCTGAGTCTAGGAATCACATCTAGTTGCAGAGATAGATCCAGGTTAGAGATGTTTTGCTCAGGATTGTGAACATCACTACCAGCTTCTATCTCACATTCATTCAATGATGACTGATTCAATGAATGTTTTACAGCATCAGTCATGAGTTACTGTGAAGCAGGATCAACAGTTTCATGTTCCTCCAAGTCACTGCCTTCATCAGCTTGGTGTTGATTTCTAAAGTTGTCTGTTGGTGAAGATTAGGACTTATGTGGCTGACTACTTGTTGATGCTCCATTGTTCTTGAGATGGTGAGACTCTCTGGATTACCAGCTATGGGAGCTTGATCCTCATGTCTACCTGGAGATCTTGGAAGAGGTCTTGACAACTCAAACATTTGATCTGAATAAGAATCTATTTGTTCACCTATTCCAGTTGAAACAGTCTCACAAGAAGGTTTAGAATAGTTAGGAAACAATTCTAAGTTGAAGATATATGCAAGGCCATTCCCCTTAACACAAGGAGTGTGCTCAATTACAACAATAATGTATGACTCCTAAAATTATTGGTTCTTAATGTTGTATACTCTATAAGCTTTGGAGCTTGAAGAGTATCCAACAAAGATAGCATCATCCGACTTTTTAGCGAATTTTGCTAAATTGTCCTTTTTGTTATGTATGGTACACCTGCTAGCAAAGCACCTAAGAAAGCCAATGAAAGGTAGTCTCTTGTTCCATAGTTCAAAAGGGGTTTTACCTTGGGGCTTAACTATAAGAACTCTATTCTGCACATAGCATGCACTGCTGACTGTTTCTGCCCAGAATGTTAGAGGCAGCTTTAAATCAGCTAACATAGTCCTAGCAACACCATTCTGTTGGGGAGTTCTAGGAGCACTGTATTGTCTGGTGATTCTCTTAAATTTACATAATGAGTCAAGAAATTGATTCTTGAATTCAGTCCCTTGGTCACTTCTTAATACTTTAACCTTATGATCTACCTGGTTCTTAATTTTAAGAATAAAAGATTTTAGAGTTTCAGCAGTTTCATCCTTAGTTCTCAAAAAGAAAACCCATGTATATCTAGTAAAATCATCAACAATCACAAGGCAGTATGATTTGCTTACAAAGCTCATTATACTTATAGGACCAAAGAGATCCATGTGTAACATGTATAATGGAGTGGTGATAGAATTCACTTCTTTGGATTTGTGAGGTACTTTGTGTTGCTTTCCTTTTAGGCAAGCAACACAATTATCCATACAAATAAATTCCTTCTTTGGCACACCATGTACCAAGTCATTCTTGACCAACTTGTTCATGGTCTTGAAGTTGACATGACACATTCTCTTAAGCCACAGAGTGGACTCATCACCATTTGGTTTAGAAAGAAAGCATTATACTTCACCCAAAGGAGAAGCATTGTTCATGTCCAGCTTATACATATCCCTCTCCTGGGAGATCTAAGAAGCACCAACTCCTGAGGAATTGTCATCCTAGGTTTGAGAATGATGCACTCATGTTCTGTGAAAAGCATCTGGTGCTTTTGATAACATAATTGAGAAACACTAAGTAAATTGTGTTCAAGCTATTTGACAAACATAACTTTGTCAAATTTTAACTTACCATTGGACACACAACCTCTACCTGATATGTATCCTCTGGTTTCACCTCCAAACTGCACAGGGCCTCCATCAAAATGCTCAAATTGTTGTAGGAGAGCCTTCTTTCCCAGTCATGTGCCTTGAACATCCACTATCCACAATCCAAAGATTGCCATTTTTGTCATGTGGATGTCCCTGCACATAAGGTCAAAAAGTATTTCTTTGTTGGAAACCCAAGCCTCATTGGTCTTGGGCTGCTCTATTTCAGAAGTAATTGAACCAAAATAAATGCATTATGGTCCAGCTTCACTGTTTGAAGAAGAGGATTGGGCTACAACATCATGTTTGATCTTCCACTCTATGCTGTGGTTGATCAATGTTGATGAGCTAGAACAGGCTTGAGCAGCCAAATTTGCTGCCGAGGCTTCTTTGTACTTGGAAGAAGTCACAACCACCTACTCTTCCGAAGGAGTCTTCTTCTCAGAAGATTCCAAGGAAAGGTTTTTGATTCTTTGTTTGCTTCCGAAGATCCTTTGCCTTCGGAAGAACTTGCTTCCGAGGACATTTTTTCTACAGAAGAAGACTTAGAAATTTTCAACTTGTCTTCCGAAGCTATTTTCCCTTCAAAAGAGTTATCTTCTAAGAGTTGCTTGACTTCAGCGATAAATTAGACTTTCCTTTTCACTTGGGCCACTTGAAATGGTCTAAATATGAAGTCCTCCTTGGCTCCTTCCTTCTTGGTATGACATGCGTAGTGAGTGCTTGCATGATTGTAGTAACAATCTTTGGCCATATGATTTTGCAAGCCACAAAATATACATTCCACCTTCTTTTCATTAGGGATAGATGATTGTTGTTTCTTGCATTTCACAGTCTCACCATCTTTTCTCTTAAGCTTTTGATCTCTTTTCTGAGGAAGTGAGTTGGTACTACTCAACTCCTTAGAGTTAGGATTTCCCACTACCTGGAATCCTACTGAGATGAAAACACCTTTTTGCTTGGGGTCTATCTTCAACTTTGACTCTGCTATTTACTTAGCAGTTCTCCTTGCTACCTTTGCTCTTTTTTCTCTCTTTGGTGGGCAGGGGTTGAGTTTCAGTAGTGTGGGTCTGATCTTCAACCTTACCCTTCTTAGTAGTGCTTGAATCATCCTTCCACTCAAAGGGCTGAGGGTCAACAGATGGAACCTCTTGCTCTTCAGTACCACACCTTGGTTGTCTTATAGACACAAATGAGTATGGTGGAGAAATTTCATTGGTTCCTAACCCTTTCTTGTTTTGGGAACAATCCTTAGAGTGGGAGGATGATGCAATAATAGTTTGAAGTTATGCTCCACAATGGCATACTTCTGTGCTTGAGCTTCAGCTATTACTAGCTTAGCTTGAGCTTCAGTCAGTTTGAAAATTAGATCTTTGATCTGAGTCCTATAGTTAGTGTGTTCATGTTTCAAAATAGAAACTGTTTTCTCTAACTCATCAACTTTAATTTTATAGTCAGATTCAGCGTTTTTGAAATCAGATTTTAGGATATTTAAGGACTTAATATCAGAACTATTTCCTTGTTATAGTCCTGATACATCTTAACTTTTTCAACATAGGCTGGGGTACAAAGATGCTCATATACCTTTGCATCATCAGTGTCAGCCATGAGTGCTTGAGCTGGAGTCACATCCTACACCATGAAGCTCCAATCCACTTCTTGAGCAACTGCTGTAGATTGCTACTTAGTATGCTTTGTTGTAGCTTTGGTTGAAGCAGGATGTTGAGTGGCCTGTGGGACTCAAGGGTTGGATCTTGGAGCCTTGCATTCCCTAGCAAAGTGTCCGAGTTGGCTGCCGTTGTAGCACTTTGCCTTGGTCTTGTCGAACCCAAACATGCTATTAGTTAGGTTCTAAGGGAACTGCCTTCCTTTCCTTTTGAAGAACTTCTTGGCTCTATAGGTTAAGAGGGCCATCTCCTGGACAATGTCCATGTACTCCACATCATCTGGGCTAAAGCACTCTAGATCATCAAAGCAGGATTGAAAGTCACTAGAGTGATCACTTCCTGAAACAAAGGCACGGCTATCCTGGAAGGAATTTTGCTGAGCCTGCTGAGACTTGGGTGTTTCAGGGAAAGTGATGTATGGCCCAGAGGAAGGAGAAGGCTGTTGATGGTACTTTAGGTATAACTAAGACTAACTGGATCTTGGTCCTACAGCAGCATGAAGAGCATTGCTAGTGGAAGGACCAGATATTCTGTTTATCTGATGACCTTTCTGAGTTTCCGTCTCTACACGGTATCCATCAAGAATACCGAATAGTTCAGTCATTATGAGACTATTTACGTTCTCTGATCTCTTGATAGAGACATAATAGAAAGTCCACTCTTGAGGAAGTGCACTCATGAACTTCCTTGTTAGGTCTCTTTTCTCAAGAGCGACTCCAACTGACTGAAGTACAGAGATAAGATCCATGTACCTGAAATATTACTGGCTAAGAGTTTCACCTGTAATATAGGTAAAGTTTTCAAACTGCTGCTTCATGGAATCTTTCTTGGAGTCATTAGAACCAGAGTACATCTGAGTCAAAACATCAAAGAGTTCTTTTGTTGCATTGTAGTGCTCAAAGGCTACCATGATGGAGTTTGGTATGGCTGTAAGCAGTACAGTCATGGCTTTGCTATCGATGTCTAGCCTCTTGTAGTCTTCATCCGAGTAGTCTTTGACATCCTTTTCTATCATGGCACCTTTCCCACCGGGTGATGCCACCTTTGGTTTTTAAGGACCATAAATGATAGATCTCCACATTTGGTTGTCTAGATACTTGATGAAGCCTTCAATCCGCATCTTCCAGGATCTGAAAATTTCAGGAGTGATAATTAGAGCTTTAGTCATCGTTCCTATTGCAAATTCTGGAGATTTCTGGTTTGTGGCCATTTTGAGTGAGATGAGTGTATGAGTGAAGAGTCAAGATGATTTGGGATTGTAAGATCTCACAATCAAGAGCCTGGAAGCTCTGATACCAATTGCAAGATCATTATAAGTCACTCAACATAATGATTCTCTATTAAACTCACTTGATATCACTCAGATGATGATAACAGAATGCTCTAAGAGTTGACAGTAATATATTAAGTAAGCAAGACACAAGGATAAGTTTTCACGATACTTGTATATACTAATTCTCAACTCAAAGAATACAAGACTCTGTCTTAGCACTTGTTCTTATGAGCTTACAAGTAGTACGATATATACTACTATCTACAGCCAGTTTTACTCGGAAAACCAGTTGGAAAATACAACTAGACAAAATACTACAGTTGCTAGATGTATGTTAACTAAGATAAAGTATTATCCTAGAATTAGGTAGTCATGACAAGTCCATGACTTACCTTTTGTTACCAACTAAGTATGGTGACTGTACTAATCTAAGATGGATGAACAGTGGATAAAGTAAGGTCAAACATACCCGCATGGAGAAGCTCCATCCAGTATGTCAGTAAAGTAGTTGACTATATTGACAGGTACATTACTTTTGTCCACTAGTCACTGTTGGTTCTTCCGAAGGTAAGTGTACTTTGAAATACATGAAGTCTTCCGAAGTCACTTTGGTTTCGGAAGAAACAACTTCTTCAGAATCAGCTGCTTCCTATCTTGGTCTTCATGGTACTTCCGAAACTCTCTTCGGAAGTTCTTCTTGCTTGGCTTCGGAAGACTTTGGCTTGGCTTCAGAAATGCAGCGTTATCTTCGGAAGTCCATTGTAGATGTAACAAAATAAAGCTAAGTATTGGGTTTTGGTTGCACCAGCCTCATCAGACCCAACATATATACACACACACACATACGTATATATATAAGTATATATATATATATATATATATATATAAGTAGACACACACATATATTTATATATATATATATTTTATATATTATATATATATATATACACACACACAAATATAAAAATATATATATATATAAGTATATATATATATATAAGTATATATATATATTTATATATATATAAGTATATATATATAAGTGTGTATATATATATATATATTTATATATATACATACTTATATATATATACTTATATATACACACACACACACACACAGGGTCAGGATCATTACAGAATCACTTTTATTTTCAGAACCAAAAGAACCATTGGTTTACATAAATATAAATTACGAACCATTGATTTACATATATGTAAGTTAAAGTTGGTGATACTTAGTTGTTTCATATAGTTTAGTGTTCATGTCTGATATACACATATGTAAAACAGCTCAAGTAATATCAGACTTAATTTACGTTTTTGTAAATCAATGGTTCTGTGGTTCTGAAAATAAAAAGTGGTTCTATAGTGATCCTAACCCTATATACATACATATATATATATATATATATATATATATATATATATATATATATATATACATACTAGCAGGGAACCCGCGCGATGCGGCGGGGGGCGATGCTTAAAACACGATACCCCTTTGGCTCGAGATCTCAGATATAGGCAAATGAAGACATTCGCTAGCCGAGTGATGAAAGCATATTGGCAAGATCAAAACATTACTTAATCCTTACATTAATGGCTAGCAATACTCGAGACTTGAGGTCCATTAAAAGTTAAATAACACAAAGTAAACAAAATTAAATAAGTTATCTGATCCATTAGATCATAGACTCATTAGCATCATCTGAGATCCCCTACATAAACAATAAAAAAGATTTTTGAAATATAAGGGTCTATGAGATGTTATATATAAATAAACTCATAACATTAAATAAAAATGCATGTGTTTAATTTTTTGTTTTGATTGCCAATCAACAGAAAAACTAATAACAATAAAATAATACCTGATACTAAATAAAGAAACATACGTGTTTGCTTGGTATATCTCAAAGTCAAAATAACATAGATAAATCAACATTCATGAATAGAAAGTTTATTAATATAAACAAGCAACTTAATATGACAAGACTGAAGGAAAATATAATTAATGTAATGATTTAAAAGCTTATTTTTGTTATTGAACTAAATACATACTTCACACTATAACCACCGAATATATAAAGATTCCAACATACAGCGAAAGAACACAAAAGCAAGATAACAAAACTCAAATAAAGCAAACACTTTGGACAACACAGGAGTTAGCTTAATTGTTTATCTGTAGCTTCGGTAGTTGGGTGTGTACATACAACTCTTAGCATACTTCACCAGATCAGCAGGGCGGGGAAGACGTGTTGCCAAACCTGTAATACATTCAGACATGTTTCATTAATCAAAGTAAGAACACGAGATACAATTATATCATTCCAAATTTGCAACAGTAAGAACACAAAAGAAAATGTGTCACTAAAATAGGAGGAACTTTTGACACGTGTACTTTTAAATAAGCGATCCAGGTAGTTGTTTTATCTCGATCAACTCAAAGGGTAATTATAGAATAAGTAGTCTTAAAACTGGTAAAAAGGGCCCAAAATAGAACTTATAATTCATTTTGTTCAGTTCTTTAAATTACTATTTAAATACAAAATTTTGTAATATCCAAGTTTGGGAAATAAGTTTTTGGATCAAACCAACCAGAATTGTTTTGACTGATACAAAAAGTCATCAATTTGCCATCTCTACATGATATAAAACAGGGCTTACCAAGGTCATATGCTTTAGCAGCAACATTTGCAGCAATATGAGCTGAAATCTTTCTGATGTTAGTGAGTGGAGGGTAAATCATCCCTTTATCATAGTGCTCTTGTGTTACTTGATTAGCCAATGCTTCAGCTGTAACAATAAAACAAAGTTTAGTTCTACAATGCCTCAGCAGTTTGAACAGATACATAAAAATGTCAATATCTGTAAAGCAATCTTTGTGGTAAGAAATATAATTACTACTTACATGCTGCCAAAAGCATCTCGTCATGTACACGGATTGCACCAGAGATGACCAACCCAAAACCAAGTCCAGGGAAAATGTAAGCATTATTTGACCTGTACAAATAATTATCCATTTCTGACCAATACACGTTTTGACTGGCTGCCCAACCCATGGTCCTGCACATTTTCCACCTCAAAGTGTGTGTACACGTGCACATGTGTGTGTTTTTGAGAGAGAGAGAGAGAACCTCATTAAAAGCTGCCATGGCCTTAACCACGTCCTGCGTAAATGTTTGTCCTACCCCAGATGTTCCAATTAGAACAGATGGTTTGATGGCCTGGTGATTATTGGAGATGATAACATGACAAAAAAGTTAGTTCTAATCAAAGAAAACCCCAACAACAAACACATTCATTCTGTTCCTTAATCATCCTCTGTTAATCTTGATTGTACTTTTTAGTTTTTTGAGAATAAATAATTAACATCACACAGGGCTAAACAAGAGAGGGTCAAAAGGATCCATTTACCCTCGCAACCAAAATTACTCACTCATCTTTTTAAGAAAAACAAATATTAGACCATTAGTTGTAGTCGACAGAAATAATAATAACTATAATGACTTTTAGACTAAAAAGTTCTGGTTCTATCCGCATTCTTTCTAATGCGCTTACCCAATAACATGGCGACCACCCTCATGAACAGCTTGTGAAACCAATCCCATTAATCCAATACTACCTCCTCCATATACCAGATCAATGTTTCTTGAAACCTGCAAATAAACCCATAGATACCTATCAGTTAGATAAACATATATTGTGTGATCATAATACGCTAGAGCAGGCCATAAAATAGACCAAAATATGATATTATTAAAACGGTGTTTCACATACTCTATAAAATTATATTAATATTGTCAGCAAAGAAAACAATACCGGGTTCACAAGTACAACACGCTGATCATGAAGCTGCTCTATAATCATGTCACATAATGTTGTTTTCCCTGAAGCTGCACCTCCAGCAACCCCTGGTTGTTGATGGAAATATTTGTTGATGAAAACACATCACCATGAAATATATGACAATCATAAGCCTTTTAAATTAAAAAAGATGCATACAATTCATAGACATGCATTTTCTATGGCAAAAGTCTAAGATTTTGAACATCCATTTGATAAATTTAAACAGCGAATACTAACTAAACAAAATCTTATTTAACATGGTTATTCCTCATAAGAAAAAGATGAGCCTGTGTGAAAGATTGCAAGTATATTTTTCCTTAAGGAATCACTCTTCAGCAATCTAGCCGACTCTCAAGAGAAGGTGAGTGAAGGTGCTAAAGGCATCAAGAACTGTCACTTAAAACTATAGTATTAAGGTATACAGATAATAACAAACATGAACATACTATACATGGCAACTTAATAGCATGGCATTCTTGTTTCAGCCAAAACTATACAAGCAATCAAGTGCATTGCATTTGGATATCTTCTTGTAACAATACATACCAATGATAAAAGGCTGCTTGTGCACGTTTTCATTCACCGAAGAAGTTGCCTGCCCCACCAGTGAAGTTATTGCCTGCATCCCATCCATATGAAATCCAGAAAAATGTGCTCCTGATGAAGGCTCTATCATATACTCTGCTAGTGTAGACCCCATTTGCGATTATAACCTGCAATGCGAAAATGAGCATTCAACTATCCAGGTTATATACTAACATTAAAAAAAACATCAACAACTGCTTGAATTCGATATTCTTCTATTGAAACAAATACAACTATCAATTCGTATTTCATAATCCTATGTTATATTGATCAAGTTTGCTGCAGTTGTAGGCATCTGTAATCTTCAAGTAAGATCTGCATCTATGAGAAACTAACAACTACAGATCAAACAAGATTCAAAAGATAAAATAAATGAATCAAAAACATTGGTTAAATTATCAACAAAAATTATTATCAAGTAAATCAATTAAATCTATGATGATTAAGACAAAAGTTAATGTACCATTGGTTAAATTATCAACAAAAATTATTATCGCTCACTATGTCATTGTTCAGATTATTATAATCCAATCTATCGATTAATAAACAACTATAATTAATCCATACATAATCTCCAAAGTTTACATTAACTAATGTAAACATAACAAAAACTAACTTTTAAAGGAATACCAATTTGGGGAGCAGCAAGGCCAACCCCAGGTGCAGCCCTCATCACCTTCACCATATCATCAATCACCTTCTGGATCCCATACGACCCGATCTCTTCGGGTCGTACATCTCGGGCCACACCTGCCAATCACAAACCCCCCATTCAGAAAATCAATCCAACACAACTTACACAAAGTCCATAAACACCACATATCATCTAGAAACAACAATCAACCAAACAAAATCAAACAAAAGTCACTTAAGTACAAATCAACAACCACAAAACTCCAACTAAAAAAATAGCTATCAGTTATCAATTCACTTAAACAACATATATCATCCCGTAACACCAATCAACCAAATGAAATTAAACACAACTCACTTAAGTACACATCGACAATCACAAAACTCAAACAACAAAACAGCTATCACATATCAATTCACCCAAACAACACATATTATCCAGTAAACAAATATACACAAACAAAACTTACTTCACAAATCTTAAAAAATTCGAAATACACTAACAGATCTGATAAATAAAAGACAAATAAAAACAAAGAAGAAAAAGATAACAAACCTAAAGATGTAGCGGATTCGATCTCGTCATGTTTGAGCACCGATTTTTGAATCTTGATAGGAAGAAAATCGTTTTTCATCGACAGAGAGGAGGGTAACGATTGCAAGAGGGTGAGAGATTGAAGCAGCCATCGAACCTAAGAGCATGAGACGATGATTTGGAGTTTCAATCGGAGTTGTCGTAGATTGTAACAGCCATCGATTGCAAGATGGTGAGAGATGATTTAGGGTTTCTTGCTTGTGTGTTGAATATGTTTTGTGAAGCTGATCTACCGTCATATTCGCCGTGGTGGTGGTGGCGGTGGCGGTGAGGCTACCGTCGCTGTTTCTGCAACTCGCTTTAGGGAGAAAAACTTTGAGATCTGGGGTTTTGAATTTTTAAAACTTTTGAATTTTGAAAACTTTTGAATTTTGAAAAGCCTCCGTTCCATATACATGAGAGATTGTTTTCCCTCCGTTGCATATACATCCAAAGCAAACAAAGTTGTACCTTGTGCATGAACACATGTACATCTCTTAATTTTAAGAGATTTTGTAAAATTACCATTTTGCCCTGAAGAGTTGCTTATTAATATAGCAGTAGATATATATATACTTATATATATGTACATGTATATATATATATTATATTTATATATATATACTTATATATATATAATATTTAACTTAAAAAGCTTTAGAATGGTTCTAATTTAATGTATGTTTTTCTATTTGGTTTTAAAAGAGATTTTGGTTACTGTGTTAAATACATAAGGTTATTATATTTAATACATCAAGTGATTGTATCAGATATCAGTTTGTTGTGTGAAATATCAGTTCGTAATTTTTTATATATGTATTCATGATTGTGTTTTATGTTTTAGATCATTTTATAGTATTTTTATCATTGTTTTTTATATATTTTATCTTATTATGTTGGAGCTTCTTTGAAGATTGGCATTAGTCATTTTGTTTTTGTCATGGTGTAGGGACTGATTTGTAAATATATGTTCCTTAGTTTTCATTGTTAGTATAAATAGGATATTACGTGTTATTTTGCAGGGGTTCGAAACAGTGGTTCAAAACAGTTTTCATTGTTAGTATAAATAGGATATTACGTGTTATATTGCGTGTTATTTTACTATCAATTTTTAAATAATTATGAATTTTAAAGTATTTGCATGTGTTTGATTGCTTTGAGTTTATAATTGATCATTGCATTACAATATCATCATAGATCGATCCATTTGAACATATCAAATGGTATCAGAGCTTTCGGTTCAGTGATCAGTGCTTAATATCGACATTTTGAGCTCTGTGAATCACTTGAATTTGTGATGGATAGCAATTTGATCAATTAATTATTGAATTCAATTGTGTTTCATCATTAGCAACATAAATTGAATCACAATTGGGTGTTTAATTCATTCAGATCTAAATTCTCATCAAATTTGTGTGAGAAAGTTGTTCTTCATCTTCGAACTCAAATTCAATGTGTCACACTATCAAAATCCACATGCGGGGTTTTACCGTGAGGCTTGTGACATATCAGGGTCTCAGTCACTGGTTACTCAGAATGACTCTATATGAACTAACATTCAAAATTAGAGTTTAACTTTAAATACTACGAAAGCGTTTAAATAACCAGAAATACCCAAAATAATGTAACATGTTTTAAAATACGCAAACATACGCGCCCAGATATTGTGCAACACTAAATCATAAGGGTTTTAAACAAACACAGTCAAACACTGTTTCATAACATGCTGACAAACAGCATGATGCTGACCCATGCAACATGCTCCTAGGCAATGGCAAACCTTAACCTGAGAGTAGCATACTAAAAGAGTAAACACAACGGTTGGTGAGTTCAAGAGTTTGCATTAAACAATAATCAGTAACGGTTGCAAAATATAAGAAGTGTATTGTAATAAATAGCTATTCTATAAACTAAAAGTAATAATCATAGTGATTTCGTGATTGAAGTTGACTAGTTGTTGCCTCCTGCTATGAATTACCAGGTCGTGACAATGTTCGTTAGGACAATATTGCACCCGTTTGACCTCGAGTCGCACAGGTGGGGCTCGTCAGACCCAGTAGTACTACCCAAAATTTCCCGCTAAATCATTATTAATAATCCGAAAGTGTGAGGACTTTCCATGGTAATCGGCACTATATTATACTATACACACTCATATAAATAAAGCGTTTGTAAAAACCAGTATGCTATCTCCCCCAAAAGTGAGTATGTAAGAAGAGTGGGGCATGAACTCACCTGATGTGCGTAAGAATTTACTTAAGGCTTAACCTGAAAGAAAGAATGGATAGACAACCCTTAGAGGTCACCTAGAACACACGAGTACACAAGTATGTGTACACAGAAATCCTAATGAAACTCTAAGTGCTCTACAAATCAAAGAACTCAAGGTTTTAGAAAGACAAAACACACTTGACCCAGTTGACCCGTTGGTGACATTATAGGTGAAATTCCATTTAATAAAATATATCAATGCATTACAAACACTTCAACAACATCAATTCATCAACAAATCATCATATTCATGCAAATAAAGTTACTATTGTTAGTAACCTATGAGCAACGCATCAAAATCATAGCTTTCTTGCATAATCGACGTAAACTATCATCAATCTAACCTAATTAACACTACAAAATCATCAAACAACAAAGAATTAACATTCAATTGCTCAATTTTGAACTAGGGTTTTGGCCTTATCATAAACACCATAAAAACTTGTAAAAATCTAAACTTTAAACGTGTAATGGCTTGTAATTGATGTTTCCAACGTGTTATAAAACTTGAAATCGATAAAAATAAGTGTTTGGTTGTTGTTCTAGGCTGAAATTTCGAAGTGTATGTGTGGGGAATGGAGATCGCGGCTGCAAGAGGGTGGGAATTAGGGTTTGGGTTGTTTTGTTTTAATTAATTAATTATAATTATCATTTAAACCCTTGTAATTTGTATTTTAATAAAAGCTAAACCTAAACTCTTTTTAAAAGGCTTCTAACTAAAATAATAAACATATAAACTAATAGTAACAATTATATATTTTCTTTACTAAATACAAAGCATACAGATTAAATACACACGTTTCCACGTTACGCGATAAAATTCACAATTAATATTTTACTCGCGTAAACACGTAAGCATAATACAATAATCACATTATTGATTAGATTATTATTAGTTTATCATTATTAGATTATTATTAGTTTATCATTGTTAATTATTTTTAAGTCACCAACGTTCAACGACAACTAGTGTGTGCTCACGGCACGTGTATGCAAGACCTAACTGAACTAACGTAGTTTGGTAACGAAAAATTACGGATGTCACATTATCCCCATGTTAAGAGAACTTTCGTCCTGAAAATTGCATTACATGGTGAGTGTTCCATCACTGCATTGGCATAAAGTAATCGAGTGAGTTTTGGGTGACTTGTCACATCATCCCCATGTTGAAAGAAATTTCATCCCGAAATTTAATCAATACCTTCATCTGCTGGCATCGTCTTTTCAAATAGTTGAGGTTACTTAAGCTTCATCTGGTCCTTACGTTCCCACATGAATTCCGGTCCACGTCTCGAGTTCCCACGAACTTTGACTATGGGTATCCATAACCTCGAGTGGTTCCTCAATGAAGCGTAACTGTTCATCTATTTGCACCTCTTTAAGCGGTACCACCATTGTTTCGTCTGATAAGCACTTCTTCAGGTTTGAGACATGAAATACATCATGAATTCCACCAAGCGAATCAGGTAGGGCTAATCGATAGGCCACCGGACCTATTCTTTCCAATATCTCAAATGGTCCAATGTATCTCGGGTTTAGCTTTCCTCTTTTACCAATCTAGATCACGCCTTTCCATGGTGAGACTTTCAATAAAACTTTTTCGCCAACCTGGAACTCTAGAGGTTTCCGTCACTTATCAGCATAGCTCTTTTGTCAGTCGCGTGCTGCAGCCATACGGTTCCTTATTTGTACAATTTTCTCAGTGGTCTCATGCACCAATTCAGGACCCGTTAGCTGACTATCACCAATTTCAGCCTAACAAACTGGTGATCTACATTTCCATCCATACAAAGCATCAAATGGTGCTGCCTTTATGCTGGTGTGATAACTATTGTTGTAAGAAAACTCCACCAATGGTAGGTGAACTTCCCAGTTATTCCCAAAGTCAATCACACAAGCACGTAGCATGTCCTCCAACGTCTGTATGGTACGCTCACTTTGACCATCGGTTTGCGGATGATAAGCGGTACTCATGTCCAATCATGTACCCAAAGATTTCTGCAATGACTGCCAGAAATGCGAGGTAAAACAAGCATCGCAGTCAGAAATAATCGAGACTGATACACCATGTCTTGAAACTATTTCCTTCAGATAGAGTCGGGTTAACTTTTCCATCTTATCCATTTCCTTTATCGCCAAGAAATGAGCGTACTTCGTTAATCGGTCTACGATAACCCATATCATGTCACAACCAGTATTAGTCCGTGGGGGTTTGGTGATGAAATCCATGGAGATATGTGTTGGGTTTGTTAGAACATAAAATCATAGTTTAACCATTTAAACTTTCTGAAAATGCAGCGGAATTACAACTTTATAAACTCATTTATAAGCTGAAAAATATGTTCATTAGATGACCATATTAATGTATAAAACAAAGCCAAAGAACAAAGGATCATTTATGTGAATAAGCAAGCTATGAACATATGTAAAACTACATAAAATCACAACTTCATTGAGCTGTGAAACTACCTTACTGCAGCAACAAAAAGTCGACCAAAAGAAGGTTGAATGATGTTGAAAATGGCCAAGACTTCAAGAGTAGAAGTCCTCAAGCTTGTATACCCCAAGCCTTTTGCAAACACCTCTTCTTGCTAGGTAGAAATCACCAAGAACAACATGAAAACCCTCTAATTTTCCTGCTGAAAACCCTCTTTTCAGGCTGAAAAATCCGTAGCATATGAGAGAGGATGAGAGGATTTTGTGTTGTGTTGCATGCAAATGAGAATCATCATCATGAAGTGCAAGAACCTCTCTTGTTTCTTGCTGAAAAACCCTCTTTTTCAGCTTACTAAAACCGTGGGATCTTGGCAGAGAAAAAGAGAGAACTGATTTGAGTCTTGTATTCCATGTAATGTCATGAGTATGAGAGTATAATAGACAACTTAGTGGAGACACAATTGCATGTGCTTGTTCTTCCCAAAGGCATTAGTGGAGCATGCATGTGCTTGGTCTTACCAAGAGAATCAAAAGAAAAAGAAACCTCTCACACATGCAAGTGAGTGGACGGTTTCAAAGATGAAACAAAGATGGTTTTCTTTTGCCTTTTAATTAAAACATACACATACACACATGTCTAGTCTTGTAACAATTAACCATTTAATTGTTTGAGTAGTATACTCTCATTATTATTTGGTGTTATAGAACTAATTTAAATAACACTTCAAATAATATCATTGAACAAAATATCCTAATAAATTGTTCCATCTCATATGCAACTTATTTAGAAACCTCATTTTCTAAATTTGGTGTAAATATTTAATTGCATGATCATATCATCAATTAAATATTAATTGGTGTTTGCTAAGCTTGTTATTGGGTATAACCCGACTTGGATCATAACGTACTAACCACATCAATATTCTAAGTGTCTTGGGCACATAGAATCCTACAATCTCCCACTTGCCCAAGATTCATAGAAGATTGATGCAAGCAGTAAATAACGCCTAACAACGGTTTACTACCCTTAATACGCATGACTTATGGCCATTCAATAACATTATCCCAATCAAGTACCCTACTTGAAATGATTTAGGTGAATCAATCATCTATCCTTTTGTTACAGATGTCATGTTAAATCCAAGAACACAGAATGATCATTCCTTGTTGATTTAACTTAATCAGGCCTTAGACATCTAACTCTCAATGAATAAGAGGAACAAATTCCATCTTGACTACATACGTTTCTCACAAACACCTCGTATTATACCTGAACATACCCTTATGTACTGTCCACTATTTCAGGATAGTGAAGAATTAGCTCAAGGTATAATATTTGGTGAATATCAAAACCTAATATGTATCTCAGGTCGGAGGATACCAAATGATATTCGCCTTTACTCAAATTTACTTATGATCAATCGATAAGATTCCATGTAGTAAAATTTAAGATGCGGGTTAGTCCAATATTTGTATCCCACAAATATCTATGAACCTTGATAGAAACCAATTGCTCTATATTCAACCTTATTCATAATAATCTTACCCTCACACTTGTTCCCACAAGTATGAACGACTACGGACATTTAGAGTAAATAATTTACTCATGGATTAAACATGCTAAATTGGAACATTAATTGAAACATTATAACCAAATAATTTTACTCAAATAATAAAGAGTTCCACATATTCAAATACAAAATTTGATCAAGTCCAATCACTAGAATATCGAAGTCCTAAGGCACAAGTGTGACTTTCATACTTTGACCTATCTAGGAGCTTCGTGAATGGATCTGCAATGTTTTGATCAAAGTGAACTTTGCGAATACATATATTTCTCTTTTCAACTTCATCCCTTATGTAGTTGAATCTCCGCTCATTGTGCCTAATCTTTTGATGTGCACGGGGTTCCTTGATTTGAGCAATCACACCCTCGTTATCACAAAAGATTTCTAAGGGGTCTTGAATGGTAGAGACCACCCTTAGATCGGCGATAAACCTTTTATTCATGCAGCTTCCAAAGCTGCTAATGAGGCGGCTATATATTCGTATTTTGTAGTGGATAATGTTACCCTATTCATAATGGAGACATACCCCGATTGTATTCGTATCAGTTCGGAAACTCGCATCCGTGTAACCCTTTATAACGAGTTCCTCTTTCTCAGATCCGTATATTAGAAACATATTCTTAGTCCTCCTAAGGTATTTCAATATACTTTTAACAGCCATCCAATGGCTATTACTTGGATTCTGCTGATATTTTCTTGTCATGCTTAACGCGCATGACACATCCGGTCTTAGTGCATATCATCGCATATATGATGGATCCTATATCAGATGCATATGGTATGTCCTTCATACAACCTTGCTCATCCTTTGAGCTTGGACATTGAGATGCACTCAATATTGTCCCTCTTTGAATAGGTACCATACCTTTCTTAGAGTTTTCCATCTTGAACATTTTTCAAGATTTTATCAATATATGCACTTTGGTTTAGACCTATCAACCGCCTCGATCTATCCCTATAGATCTTTATTCCCAAAATATAGGCAGCTTCACCGAGATCTTTCATGGAAAAACAATTTCCAAGCCAGGTTTTAACACCTTCCATGGTTGGAATGTCTTTTCCATATAGTATTATGTCATCAACATACAATACTAAGAATGTGATTACACTCCCACTAGCCTTTTTATACATACAAGCCTTGTCAGTATCCAAGTTTCCATGCATATTTGTTTTCTTCTCGAAAACCCACTTGCGTCCAACCAGTTTGGAGTTAAGTGGAGGGTCAACTAATTCCTAAACTTCGTTGTCATACATGGATTGCATCTCTACGTTCATGGCTTCCAGCCATTTGTCACAATCCGAATTGGACATAGCATCAAGGTATGTCGTTGGCTCATCAGAGTCAACTTCATAGTATCCATCCATGAAAATCCATATATTTCAGGTGGAATGCTAACTCTACCAGATCTGTGAACGTTTTGTGTGTATTGATCAACCTCTTGATCATCATCAACAACCTCTTGTTGACAGCTAGTGTCAACCAAACGTGTATCAGCTTGTGGATCTTGATCTTCATCAAACTCCATTGTTCTATGCGTCATTCCTTCCATAAGGAACTTGGCTTCCAAGAACTCTGCCCTTCGAGCAATAAATTTCTTTTGCTCTGTTGGGTCAAAGAAGTAGTATCCTATACAGTCTTTGGGATATCCAACAAATATACACTTAGTGGATCGACTTTCAAATTTGTTTTGGGTGTTAAGCTTAACATAATCTTTACTACCCATACCTTTTAAATATGATAGTGATGGAACTCTTTCCATGCCATATTTCAAAAGGTGTCGAACCCACTTTTTTGGTTTGGGCCATATTCAAAATATGAGCCGTGGAGAGTAGTGCGAAAACCCAAGATGATAAAGGTGGTAAGCTCATAGCCTTAATGAATTGAACCATATCCAAATAGGGTTCAGTTTCTCCTTTATCAGAATGAAGAACTTAGATAGTTATGTAGAGTTGATTTTCTACTTCATTATTGAAGATTTTAAACATTTCAAAAGCTTCATTCTTATGTGTCATCAAGTGCACACAATAACAGCGACTGTAATCGTCGGTAACAGTAATGAAGTATCTTTTCACCAATCTTTGTCATTGTCATAAAATGACCATATACATCCAAATGTATCATTCCTAATAAGTCTTTTGGTTCACACTTATCAAATGAAACATTTTCATTTGTTTCCAAAAGACCATTCTTTTGAAGTGTTTGAATCCAATTCTTGTTTATGTGACCAAGATGACAATGTCAAAGATAATAATAACTTAAACCGATTTTAAGTTTCTTGGTGCTTAATTTGTATAATGAGATATTATAGGACGAATTATCATGAACTAATTCATGAATATCATTAAAAGGCATATCCTGAAAATGAAATACATCATCCATAAAACTTAATACCATTATATACAAACTTTAAACATGACCATATTATTTTAATAGGAAACATTAATTATGTTCCTAGTCAAACTAGGTGCATACAAAAGGTTTTGAGAACAACTTCCAAACCATTTGTAAGTCTCAAAATAGAGTTTCCCTCCTTGAAGTTCACATTTCTTTTGAACCCCTTTGCAACAATTGCAAGTATGAGTCTCACATCCAGTATCCAATACCCATGTGTTTGAAGAAATGACATTTAATACAATGTGAAATATGAAAATTGTATTCAAGGTTTGCCTAGCATCCCTCTTATTTTTCAACTCCTTGAGATAGGAGGGACAATTCCCTTTTATTGTCCTATCTCTCCATACTCAAAGCATGGATCGTTCTCCTTTGCCTTAGGCTTTATAAGCTTAGGTTTTTGAGGTTTCTCTTTAACCTTTGCTTTGATGTATTCCTTTCTTTTGGCAATAATTGCCTTAGGATCGAGATTGGCCATTTCTTATAGTCTCCCTCATTGATCGAGAGAATAGGTAGAACCTCTCTACCCATCCCTGCCTCAGTTGCTTTGAGCATTGCGTGAATTTCACCAATGCTCTTGTCCCACCTGTTCATATTACAGTTTATTATGAATGTCTCAAACCTTTAGTTAGGCAATCAAGGATCAAATCCTTGGCCAACTACTTTGAGACAGGACATTTAAGCATCTTGAGGCTATAATATGGCTTTTCATCTTAAGAATATATAAGATGATATCGATTGGGTTTCTTCCATGTGACATGCATAAAGTGCTTGAACCGTTTCGAAGCAATCTTACTAATGTTTGTTGAAGGAACATTTCCTTCAACTAGATTATCATGTCATATGCCCTATGATGTTCCAAACCCTTTTGGAGTTCGAGAATCATATTCCCAACATGAGGTAGGAAACTTGCACAGAATCCTTAATGTGCTTAAGCCAATCGTCAAAAGGCCTTAACATCAACAGTGTTGGTTGGTGAGACATGGGTTCGTCAAGGACATAGGCCTTTACTCATTTTGAGAACGATTCTCAATTTTCGAAATTGAGTCCATAAGGTTGTTGTCATTCTGACGATCCCTTTCTAAAATTGTTCTCAGTGATAGGGTATGGACGGTCGGGGTGGTAGCATTATTGTTTGCGGCCATTCTACAAAATTTACAAAGTTCTTATTAGTATTTCTGAAAAATTTCATTTTAATTATTAATACCCTTTTATGTCTCATAGACAATTAATAATTAAAATCTAGAATCCAACGTTACATTCAAATAATGGTTAGGTGACCTTTATCCCATTATTTAAATTAACAAGGTAGTCAACATTTGACAATTGCGACCTTTTGCAACTTCTAGCCTTTATGGGATCGGTTAAACATCTTATGTTTGGTTGGCATGTTTAATCCCATCAACACTATTGTACGCCATGCTTCGGTGACCCTATGCACATGGTTTCCAATTCAAGTCGTCCTACACACACGTGTGAGTTTACTCATACAAGTGGTTAGGTGACCTTTATCCCACAAATATGTTAAGCCCACCTCAAAACACAAGTTCCATAAAAGCAGTTAGGTGACCTTTATCCCACAAATAGTTCTCAAGTGATTCGAGTGTCGTGTAAAAGGATGGTGTTAAACTTGTTTCAAAAGGGATTTTTGGTTTTTATTAATTCTAGTTTTGAAAACACTATGTACTTGTATTTGCATGCTTTCAAATACAAGATACCCTATGGTTCTTTTAATAAAACTCATTTTATTATAAAACCATTAATCCTTTTAATAACCATTTATTAACACTTAATGATTAAGAACCATTTTATATTAGCTTGTTAAGATCATTTTTATTAAGATTGTTTATCATATCCAAATATCATACAATCATTCTTAGAATCACAATCAAACAAGCATAATATAAACAACCACAATGTGCATAACCATAGCTACTATTGTGACCACACTTGTTTGCCATCACAAGTGTGGTCATTTGGTCTTTCCTATGGGTTGAATACCATACAAAATAGAGGTCTTCATTGACTCCCACTTAAACTTGCATCCATATGCTTCAAGTCCTTCTTTTGTGTCTTCTTCTTGTGCTTCCTTCCCGAGCATCTTCTTTTACAAAATATATATCCTAATACATATTTTCTAGTAAAAGAAAAACACTCCTAATCTATTATTACATCCCAAGGAATAAATAGACAAATTACATTTTTAAACAAAGCATAAAAGAATAATATTACAACCCAAATGAAAATAACCAAAACAAACATTGCAAGCATCCAAACAACACAAGGCCAAAAGCTAGGTTATGCACCAATATGAACAATCATTAACATCATTCAACAAGCAAAATAAACCCCATCAAACCCTAAATTTTCAGCCTACATAAACTGAAAATTTGGGTGTGTTTGTCCAAACAAACAACAACAAAACATGTCAACCAATTGATATATCTATCTTTTAAAGTTTAATCATAAGTATGAAGATATAACTTTGAAAAACATGGGGTTTATTCAATCAAACAAAATCAGCCTATTATGAGTTTATAATCATCCTTTAAAACCAATTTTAAAGGACAAAACAAGCAAGCTATCCACATAACCGGCTCTTGATGCCATTGTTGGGTTTGTTAGAACATAAAATCAGAGTTTAACCATTTAAACTTTCTGAAAACGCAGCGGAATAACAACTTTATAAACTCATTTATAAGCTGAAAAATATGTTCATTAGATGACCATATTAATGTATAAAATAAACCCAAAGGACAAAGGATCATTTATGTGAATAAGCAAGCTATGAACATATGTAAAACTACATAAAATCACAGCTTCATTGAGCTGTGAAACTACCTTACTGCAGCAGCAAAAAGTCAACCAAAAGAAGGTTGAATGATGTTGAAAATGGCCAAGACTTCAAGAGTAGAAGTCCTCAAGCTTGTATACCCCAAGCCCTTTGCAAACACCTCTTCTTGCTAGGTAGAAATCACCAAGAACAACATGAAAACCCTCTAATTTTTCTGCTGAAAACCCTCTTTTTAGGCTGAAAAATCCGTAGCATATGAGAGAGGATGAGAGGATTTTGTGTTGTGTTGCATGCAAATGAGAATCATCATCATGGAGTGCAAGAACCTCTCTTGTTTCTTGCTGAAAAACCTTCTTTTTCAGCTTGCTAAAACCGTGGGATCTTGGGAGAGAAAAAGAGAGAGCTGATTTGAGTCTTGTATTCCATGTAATGTCATCAGTATGAGAGTATAATAGACAACTTAGTGGAGACACAATTGCATGTGCTTGTTCTTCCCAAAGGCGTTAGTGGAGCATGCATGTGCTTGGTCTTACCAAGAGAATCGAAAGAAAAAGAAACCTCTCACACATGCAAGTGAGTGGACGGTTTCAAAGATGAAACAAAGATGGTTTTCTTTTACCTTTTAATTAAAACATACACATACACACATGTCTAGTCTTGTAACAATTAACCATTTAATTGTTTAAGTAGTATACTCTCATTATTATTTAGTGTTATGCAACTAATTTAAATAACACTTCAAATAATATCATTGAACAAAATATCCTAATAAATTGTTCCATCTCATATGCATCTTATTTAGAAACCCCATTTTCTAAATTTGGTGTAAATATTTAATTGCATGATCATATCATCAATTAAATATTAATTGGTGTTTGCTAAGCTTGTTATTGGGTATAACCCGACTTGGATCATAACGTACTAACCACATCAATATTCTAAGTGTCTTGGGCACATAGAATCCTACAATATGTTCCTACTTTCACATGGGAATCTCAGGTTGTTGTAATAGTCCAGATGGTTTCTAATACTCCACTTTCACCTTCAAGCAGGTCAGACACTTGCTCACATACGTAGCTACATCTGCCTTCATGTTAGGCCACCAGTAGTATGCCTTTAGATCATGATACATCTTATTGGATCGAGGATGTATAGAATATTTAGACTTGTGTGCCTCACTCATAACCAAGTCTCTCAGATTTCCATAGACAGGTACCCAAAGTCTATCCATAAAATAACGAATCCCATCAGCTTTCACCTCAAGCTGTTTATCCATCCCACATAATGACTCGGACCCAATGTTTTCAGCTTTCAAAGCTTCTATCTTTGCTTCCTTAATTTGTTCAGGCAGTTGAGTGCTAATTGTAAGCTGTAAAGCTCGCACTCGCCTAGCTTAGAGGTTTCTTTCCGGCTTAGGGCATCGGCAACCACGTTTGCCTTCCCCGGATGATACTTGATGGCGCAATCATAATCGTTCAGTAGCTCCACCCAGCGCCATTGTCTCATGTTCAGTTCCTTTTGCTCAAAGATGTGTTAAAGACTCTTGTGATCGGTGTAGATGATGCATTTGGTACCGTACAATTAATGTCTCCAAATCTTCAAGGCAAAAACCACTGCACCCAATTCCAAGTCATAGGTGGTATAGTTCTTCTCGTGAACCTTCAGTTGTCTTGAGGCGTAGGCTATCACCTAATCTTGCCGCATCAAGACACAACCCAATCTCTGATGCGTCACAGTACACCACGAAATCATATGTTCCTTCCGATAATGCCAGTATGGGCGCGCTGCAGAGTATCTGTTTCAGCAACTAGAAGGCTGATTCTTGACTTTCTCCATATTTAAACGCGGTACCTTTATGTGTCATGGCAGTGAGGGGTTGAGCAACTTTGGAAAATCCCTCAATGAAGCGTCGATAGTATCCTACCAATCCAATAAATTGACGTATCTTACTAGGAGTTTTAGGTACCGCCCGATTCCCTGATTGCTTCCACCTTTGCAGGATCTACATGAATTCCCTTCTCATTCATAATGTGACCCAAAAACTGCACCTCTCGTATCCAGAAGTCACATTTAGAGAATTTGGCATATAGTTGCTCCTTCTTAAGCAATTCTAAGATCGATCGTAGGTGCCGCTCCTGTTCCTCCTTAGTCTTAGAGTAGATCAATATGTCATCGATATATATGATAACAAACTGATCAAGATAGGGTTTGCACACGCGGTTCATGAGGTCCATGAATACAGCTGGTGCATTGGTCAACCCAAACGACATGACCAAGAATTTGTAATGGCCATAGCGAGTCTTGAATGCCGTCTTCGAGATGTCTTCCTCTCAGACTTGCAATTGATGATATCCAGACATTAAATCAATCTTAGAGTAATAACTGGATCCCTGAAGTTGATCGAACAGATCATCAATACGTGGTAAGGGATACCGGTTCTTGACTGTGACTTTGATCAACTCCTATAGTCAATGCACATTCAAA
Source organism: Flaveria linearis (assembly GCA_024085815.1). Taxonomy (NCBI): domain Eukaryota; kingdom Viridiplantae; phylum Streptophyta; class Magnoliopsida; order Asterales; family Asteraceae; genus Flaveria; species Flaveria linearis. The sequence continues at coordinate 90,382,559 of CM044002.1, forward strand.
AAGTTCCATCCTTCTTCTTAACAAAAAGAATAGGGGCTCCCCAAGGTGATGAGCTAGGTCAGATAAAGCCTTTATCTAATAGCTCCTGAAGTTGTGCCGATAACTCCTGTAATTCATTCGGTGCCAATAAATAAGGTGCTCTAGCAATCGTGGCTGCACCAGGAGTCGACTCAATCTGAAACTCCACTTGGCGATGAGGTGGTAATCCAGGCAGGTCCTCTGGAAACACCTATGTAGAGTCACGTACCACTAGAATATCCTTCATCTTCCATTCCTCTTGCTGCTTGTTAGTCACCAAGGCCAGTATAGCTAGTCGACCTTTACATAGCATCTTCTGTGCCTTCATGATCGATATGATGCCTATCATAACATGATTCCTTTCACCCTTGACCGAGAGAATTTCATCATCCTCAAGAGGAATACGCACAACCTTCTCATGACACACTACATCCGCCTGCTTCCCAGATAGCCAATCCATTCCCACAATCACATCAAAGCTCCCGAGTGTAATGGGCATAAGATCTATGTTAAAAACGTGTCCGGCTGGTTCTATCTTACTACCATTGTGAACGTGCGTGATGTGAATTGTTTTACCATCAGCTAACTCTACGGTATAGGTGATGTCCAATGTAAAAGGCATATCATTCATAAGACTACTGAATTTAGTAGATATAAAACTCCTATCGGCTCCAGTGTCAAACAATATGGAAGCAAAACGACCATTAACAAGAAATTTCCCAGTAATAGTTGTAGGGTCGTTTAGAGCCTCACCTGAGCCAATAACGAAGGCTCTTCCTTGGCTCCGTTGTTGTTACCACCATTACCGTTGCCATTACCATTGTTGTTTTTATTGCCGTTGGTGTTGTTGTGGCCATTATTGTTATTGCCATTTCCATTCCTATTCAGTTGTGGGTAGTTTCGCCTGTAATGGCCATCTTTTCCGCATTCAAAACAGCATTTGGGAGTTTCCTGGGAGTGTTGTGGCATTTTCATCAGCTCGCCACAACAATATTTAGCTGCATGACCAACCTTCCCACAACGTTGGCACTTGAAATTGCCACATCTACCAACATGGTGGTAGTTACATCGGTTGCACTTAGGATACTTCCCAATGTATCCCCCTTGGCCTTGATTAGCGGTGGCGGTTTGATTGTAACCTCAGTTGTTGTCAAACTTCCGCGGTTGTTGTTGGTGGTGGTGTTGTTGCTGATTACCCGAAGTTGATCCTTTGTTGTTTGGACCATCCCACTTGCACTTATTGTCCGGTACATTCACTGCTTGTAAGGCCCCGTTCCCGGGACGCTTACAGTTGGTCATTCATTGCATACATTAAAATGAAACATTGCAGCGGAAACATTCGAGATAAACTTTTCTTTTGCTATAAATACTTTTGCCATTTAATACAACGTACGTCAGTTACAAAACATCTAATGTTACATTACATTACAAAAGCATTATACAAAATATTTCATCATTTCTAATTACGTCTTTACAATGCCTAACTTTTACTATGATTGTTGCTGAAGCATATGAAACCGAGGATTTCTTAAATAATCCTGTTTATGTGAATCCTCAACAATCATAGGGTCATAAACAGTGACCTCTAGTATAAAAACATAAAAATTCTTCATCATAAAGAAGATTTCTTAAATAATCCTGTTTATCAGGATCTTCAAGAAATCTTGCACTTGCATGCAACATAATATGTTGCGCGCATTATGGGCCCGCAACACATTGCGTGGCAGCATTATCAAAAGGAGAATGCCATCCCAAAAGAGCTGAGTAGCCGTCTCGTGCCATCCCCAGCAACGCTACCTGCCAACTGAAAACACATAAAAAGTCAGCGTTGCTAAGTGAGTTCTAGTTTTATAATAAAACATACTTTCATTTGTTTAACTGTCCTTACATACATGCGATCATACAACATACGTACACTTGGATAATATTATTATTATCTTCATCATTCGTTCATTAGATTTCATTCGTGTACCATTCATCGTTCTTGTTCACATTCGTACATACATTCTTTACTTTCATTCGTACGTTCCGTACTTTCATTCTTACATTCATTACATTCGTTCGAACGTTCATTACATTCGGTGACATGTACGATACCCCAAACATCATACCATACTGCTGGTGCTGGACCTGTGGTGATCAACCACGAACGTTGTGCACAAATGCTGATCCAGTCATTCGGGGTAGGTACATGGACCATTTATCTTCCACTTTTCATTCTATCATACGTTAGCCAAGTCTGTTGCAGCACACGGCTGCTCACCTCAGTGGCAATCTCACGATTGCCTGCTAACCGAGTCTGTTGCAACACGAAGTTGCTCACCTCATTATCAATCTCAAAGATTGACCCTGTGTGCATCCTTCGGGGTAGCTAACCCGCATCACAGTTGAACTAACACCTGCCAAGGGTGTGCGCCTCCATTCATTCTCTTGCAAGCATTTCTTACATTCATTCGTTCATTCATTAATGCATACATTCATTCATCATGTTCCTCTTTCATTATCTTTCACTTTACGTTCTTACTACATTTGTTTCATTCATTCATTCATTCACGTAAACTCACTCAAAGATAAACACGCATCGACACAAGGAACATAGATATTTACAAGTCATCAGTCATTACCATCATATAAGACCACATCATACTTAGCCTACATACATCATACATACACATCTCTCCTCATTCACTTCAGCCCTATTTGGGCGATTGAACATACTTCAGTCGCATGGCCTCCATGCGACTGGGTCGTGCGATTGGGAAAATATGCGAATGGGCAAACAATCGTGCGACTGGACCTCCTATCATGTGAATGAACACTATACGAATGGACTACTAGGTGACTAACCCTCAGTCATGCGGCTGAACTACTAGGCGAATGGACCTATGCGATAGAATCCCTCAGTCGCATGGCCTGCCGTGCGACTGAGCCCCAATCGTGCGACTGAGACTCAATCGTATGATTGAACATCAGTTGTTCCTCAGTCGTGCGACTGGCCCATCAATCGCATTACCCTAACTGGGCAGCGACTGGATTTCTTCACGAACAGCACTCGCGATCCAAAGCATTCAGACTCATCTTAAGCTCATTTCCAGCCCAAATTGGCCCTCCTAAACCTCAAGGATTCATGCTAGGACATCATACAAGCATATACAAGTCCTAAATCATACTTTAAACACATTACTCAAGATTTTACCCAAATGGGTCAAACATACATTTCTTTCAAAAACGAGTTTGAATGTGTTTCCAGCCCCAAAATCGTATGAAAACCAGTAAATGAGGGGTTCTAGAACTCACAATAACAGGTAGGAGTTGAAGAGCTTCGACTTGACTAGCTTCTCGACAAAACCCGAGCCTGAATCACCACGTTCTTCCTTTCTTTCTCTTCTTTCTCTGCTCTCTCGCTCTCTGCTCTTTCTCCCGACTGAAATAAGTGTAAGTGTTGGGAGGAGAAGAGAGCTGCTCTTCTTTTATAGGTACAGCTCAGTCGCCCGGGGTCCAGGGGCGACTGGACCTTCAGTCGCATGAACACCATGCGACTGGACCTTCAGTCGCATGAGTTCCATGCGGTTCATCCTTCATTCGTGCGATTGAACCCCCAGTCGCATAAATCACATGCGACTGAGACTCAGTCGCATACCACTCCAAAAAGTCAAACTGCCGGGTATTACAAGTCCACCCCCCTTATTTAGGTTTCGTCCCCGAAACCTGTTATTCCTCGAACAATCGTGGGTAATGCTGCCTCATTTCTTCTTCAGTCTCCCACGTTGACTCGGATCCCTTCCTGTGCCGCCACTGTACACGCACAAGAGGAACCACTTTATTCTTTAACCTCTTCTCCTTATGATCGATGATCGCCACTGGTTGCTCTACATAGTTGAGCCGTTCGTCTACCACGATGTCCCCCAGTGGGACGATCATGTCCTCGTCCGCCAAAAACTTCCTCAGATGAGACACGTGGAAAATCGGGTGAATTCCACTTAGCTCATCTGGTAGATCCAACCTATAGGCCACCTCCCCTACTCGAGCAATGATTCGGAAAGGGCCTATATACCGCGGACTCAACTTACCCCGCTTCCGGAACCGAATGATTCCCTTCCAAGGCGAGACCTTCAACATAACCCGGTATCCCACCTGGAACTCAATCGGTCTGCGTCGTTTGTCAGCATATGACTTCTGTCTGTCTTTGGCTGCTTTCATATAGGCTTTGATCCTTTCAAGCTTTTCAGTCGTAGCCTCGATCACCTCGACGCTTCCCAATTCTTTCTGACCAATATCACCCCAACAGACGGGTGTTCTGCATCTCCTACCGTATAGCATCTCATAGGGTGGCATGCTAATACTAGCATGATAGCTGTTGTTGTATGAGAATTCAGCTAACGGTAAGTGGTCATCCCAACTTCCCCCAAAATCGATAACACATGCCCGAAGCATGTCCTCCAAAGTCTGAATGGTCCTTTCCGACTGACCATCAGTTTGAGGATGATAAGCCGTGCTAATATGCAACCTCGTCCCCATAGCATCGTGGAATTTCTTCCAGAATTTGGATGTAAACCGGGTGTCGCGATCAGACACAATCGACACCGGTACACCATAACGAGTCACAATCTCTTTGATGAAAAGATCGGCCAACCTCTCGGATGAATATGTCTCGCGCATCGGCAGGAAGTGAGCACTCTTCGTCAGACGATCCACAATCACCCATATAGTATCATACCCTTTCGGGGTACGTGGCAGCTTTGTAATGAAATCCATGGTGATGTGCTCCCACTTCCATTCCTGTATATCCAGAGGTTGAATCTTTCCATACGGCTTCTGGTGCTCGGCCTTCACTTGCAAACAAGTAAGGCATTTACTCACATACTCCACCACATCACGTTTCATACCCGGCCACCAATAATCTTTCTTCATGTCTTGGTACATCTTTGTAGCACCGGGATAAATAGAGTACCGAGTCTTGTGAGCTTCGTCCATAATCCTCATTCGCAGATCCCCAAGACGAGGAATCCACATACGCCCAAACCGGGTTCTAACACCAGTTGTGTTCTCACCCAACTCCGCAACCAGGCTTTTCATTCTTTCAGAGTTAAGATGATCTTCTTTCAATGCCTCATCTTGGAACTCTTTGACTTGCTTCATCACGTCAGAGGTCATGATCAGCTGGTACGCTTTCACCCGAATCCGCTCGGGCCTCTCTTTTCGGCTAAGGGCATCCGCCACCACGTTGGCTTTGCCCGGATGGTAGTGGATTTCACAATCATAATCCTTTACAAGTTCCAACCATCACCTCTGCCGCATATTCAAATCTTTTTGCTCGAAGAAGTACTTCAAGCTCTTGTGGTCGGTAAAGATGGTGCACTTCGTCCCGTAGAGATAGTGCCTCCAAATCTTCAATGCAAAGACCACGGCTGCTAGCTCCAAGTCATGGGTAGGGTAATTAACCTCATGAACTTTCAGCTGTCGGGATGCATAGGCTATCACCTTCCCCCTTTGCATTAGTACGCACCCCAACCCCGAGTAGGAAGCATCAGAATAAACCACCAAGTCCTCGCTTCCATCGGGTAATGCCAACACAGGAGCTTGGGTCAACCTCGTCTTCAATTCTTCAAACGCCTTTTCCTGAGCCCGACCCCATACAAACTTCACATCCTTCCGGGTCAACATGGTCAGTAGAGAAGCAATCCTGGAGAAGTCTTGAATGAATCGTCTGTAATAACCCGCCAAACCCAAGAAACTACGGATCTCGGATGGCATCCTTGGAGACTTCCATTGCATTACTGCTTCCACCTTTGTCGGATCAACCATAATTCCATCCGGATTCACCACGTGACCCAAGAATTGACTTCACGCAACCAGAATGCGCACTTGGAGAATTTAGCATACAACTTCTCCCTTCTCAACGTCTCCAGAACTTCTCAAATGTGACCGGCATGCTCAGTCTCACTCTTCGAATAAATCAAGATATCATCGATGAATACAATCACTGACTTATCCAACATCGGCCGACACACTCTGTTCATCAAATCCATAAAAGCAGCCGGCGCATTGGTCAAACCAAAAGACATGACAAGAAACTTGTAGTGACCGTAGCGCGTACGAAAAGCTGTTTTAGGGACATCTTGCTCTTTCACTTTTAGTTGATGGTAGCCCGATCGAAGATCTACCCTTGAAAACCAACTGGCACCCTGAAGTTGATCAAACAAGTCGTCGATCCTCGGCAAGGGGTATCTGTTCTTTACCGTCAGCTTGTTTAACTCACGGTAATCTATACACATTCTCATGCTACCGTCTTTCTTCTTCACGAACAGGACCGGGGCACCCCAAGGTGAGATACTCAGTCTAATAAACCCCTTATCCAACAACTCTTGCAACTGCTCCATCAACTCTTTCATTTCCGTCAGAGCCAATCGATACGGTGCTTTGGCAACAGGTTGGGCGCCCGGTATCAGGTCAATCTGAAACTCGACCTCTCTGTCAGGTGGCACCCCCGATAAGTCTTCGGGAAACACATCTGGAAAATCACACACCACTGGAACATCGGATAGTTGTGGTGTTGGCGTTTCTACATCCTTTACATAACACAAGAAGGCGCTACATCCATGCCTCATACATTTTCCCGCCACCACCATAGAGATCACCTTCGGAATTGTCGTGACCCGATCCCCATAAACAGTTACCGAACTTCCGTCAGGTGCTGTCAAACAAATCATCTTCTTTCGACACACTATATTCGCCTCAAAGTCCGCCAACCAATCCATCCCAAGCACCAAATCAAAACCACCCAAAGTCATCGCAAACGGTCTAACCGGAAATTTATGGCCCTCTAATTCTACGTCACAACCCTCTATCACCTCGGAAATCCTGGTAGTTTTACCTATGGCAGTCTCTACGTCAAACGGTACGTCCACACGTCTACGACTAACAGGCAGTTTGGCACAGAAAGTAGCAGAAATAAAACTCCTACTGGCACCCGAATCAAATAATACAGAGGCTAAAGTTTGGTTCACCGGAAACGTACCTGACACTACATCAGGGTCCGTCCTAGCCTCTTCCTGCGTCATCGTGAATGCCCTGGCGCTTGCCTTCAACCCTTCATTCCCCGTCTTCTTCACGCCGGAACTTTCAGACCTCGGCTTCTTGCAATCTTTACTCATATGGCCTCCTTCCCCACAATTGAAGCACCTCATGCCCTTACACTCCCTAGCCATATGGCCGGGCTTTCCACACTTGAGACAAACATTCAGCCCCAGTCGGCACTCCCCACCATGCTCCCTTCCACATTTACCACACCTCCTCAGTCCCGTACACGGTGTGGCCACACGACGATCGTCCACCCGGGCCTTCTTGTTGCTCGTCGAAGTATCACCCCGACCAAACCTCTTCCCGTTCCAATTCCGGTCACCACCCTTCCTATTACCATCCGTCACCACCACCCCCCGTTCATCATACAACCTCCCAGCCAGGTCCACCGCCGACCTAAAGGTAGTTGGTCGGGCGGCGATCATATGCCTGCGAACATCCGTCGGCAAACCCCGTATATACCTCTTTATCTTTCGTGATAGAGGTGTCACCTGGTCCAGCACCAGACGTGCCATTTCATTTAATTTCGTGGTATACTGTTGGTGGGTCATCATCCCCGCCTCTAGCTGCAAGAACTCTCTCTCAACTTTATCCATTTCCCGATGAGGACAGAACTCCTCGATCACCAACCTTTTCAATTCGGACCACGTCATTTTCCCAATGGCCTTGCTACCCTCAGCTTGGACTATATTGTCCCACCAGCATAAAGCCGAATCCGTGAAGGAATGGGTAGCGAACTTCACTTTTTCGTCCTCTCGGCACTCACTGATATCGAGGACACCCTCCATCTCTCTCACCCATCGATGAGCATCGGCCGCAGTACCATTACCGTCAAAAGTAGGGGGCTTGCACCTCATGAATGCCCCATAATTACAGCCTCGTGCTTGCTCCTGCACAGGCTCCTCTTCCTCTTCTCCTTCATCATCAGAAATAACTGTTCCTGGCCCCGATTGTTCCTGTCTTCCCGAGGACCGGTTCTTCTCTTTTCTTTCACCTTCCCTGACAGCCTTAATTACTTCGATCACCACAGACGGTAAGATCGTCTGCATGACCTGATGTACCTCCTCAACCACTGCCTCTTTTACCGAGGCTCTCAAGTTAGCGCTCTCATCTACCCCCACCTGATGTGGAGTATCGGGTTCTTCATGAACCACGTTCTCCACCCTAGGTCTTCCTTTTGTGGCTCGTGGTTCAGCACCACATCCACCACCGCCTCCACCCCGGGAAGCTTTAGAAGATCTACCACCAGCCATTTTCTACCACACTGAAAGATTTAAACACCAACACGGTCATTCAAAGAAATAGCTCAGTTTATGTCAAGTATAGCAAGTTCCTAATTACAGTGGCCAGTTGTGATTAGCCACTTACTTTACTCTTCGTACCCCGAGCATTACCTGTCCTGACTACGTTAGTATCTAACTCTAATAGTAACACATACATCACATAACATGCACACGTAATACTAGTTAACTTTAATAAAAATACCTGATGGCACGCAACTACTCAGATGGCATTCTATTCCTTTCTGTCCCATTTTCAGTTCAAGTTTAGGTTTATTTTGAAAATTTACCCATCTCACTTAAACTTTGGCTCTGATACCAACTTGTAAGGCCCCGTTCCCGGGACGCTTACAGTTGGTCATTCATAGCATACATTAAAATGAAACATTGCAGTGGAAACATTCGAGATAAAATTTTCTTTTACTATAAATACTTTTGCCATTCAATACAACGTACGTCAGTTACAAAACATCTAATGTTGCATTACATTACAAAAGCATTATACAAAATATTTCATCATTTCTAATTACGTCTTTACAATGCCTAACTTTTACTATGATTGTTGCTGAAGCATATGAAACCGAGGATTTCTTAAGTAATCCCGTTTATGTGAATCCTCAACAATCATAGGGTCATAAACAGTGACCTCTAGTATACAAACATAAAAATTCTTCATCATAAAGAAGATTTCTTAAATAATCCTGTTTATCAGGATCTTCAAGAAATCTTGCACTTGCATGCAACATAATATGTTACGCGCATTATGGGCCCGCAACACATTACGAGGCAGCATTATCAAAAGGAGAATGCCATCCCAAAAGAGCTGAGTAGCCGTCTCGTGCCATCCCAGCAACGCTACCTGCCAACTGAAAACACATAAAAAGTCAGCGTTGCTGAGTGAGTTCTAGTTTTATAATAAAACATACTTTCATTTGTTTAACTGTCCTTACATACATGCGATCATACAACACACGTACACTTGGATAATATTATTATTATCTTCATCATTCGTTCCTTAAATTTCATTCGTGTACCATTCATTGTTCTCGTTCACGTTCGTACATACATTCTTTACTTTCATTCGTGCGTTCCGTACTTTCATTCTTACATTCATTACATTCGTTCGAACGTTCATTACATTCGATGACAAGTACGATACCCCAAACATCATACCATACTGCTGGTGCTGGACCTGTGGTGATCAACCACGAACGTTGTGCACAAATGCTGATCCAGTCACCCGGGGTAGGTACATGGACCATTTATCTTCCACTTTTCATTCTATCATACGTTAGCCAAGTCTGTTGCAGCACACGGCTGCTCACCTCAGTGGCAATCTCACGATTGCCTGCTAACCGAGTCTGTTGCAACACGAAGTTGTTCACCTCATTATCAATCTCAATGATTGACCCTGTGTGCATCCTTCGGGGTAGCTAACCCGCATCACAGTTGAGCTAACACCTGCCAAGGGTGTGCGCCTCCATTCATTCGCTTGCAAGCCTTTCTTACATTCATTCGTTCATTCATTAATGCATGCATTCATTCATCATGTTCCTCTTTCATTATCTTTCACTTTACGTTCTTACTACATTTGTTTCATTCATTCATTCATTCACGTAAAGTCACTCAAAGATAAACACGCATCGACACAAGGAACATAGATATTTACAAGTCATCAGTCATTACCATCATATAAGACTACATCATACTTAGCCTATAGATATCATACATACACATCTCTCCTCATTCACTTCATCCCTATTTGGGCGATTGAACATACTTCAGTCGCATGGCCTCCCCATGCGACTGGGTCGTGCGATTGGGCAAATATGCGAATGGGCATACAATCATGCGACTGGACCTCCTATCGTGCGAATGAACACTATACGAATGGACTACTAGGCGACTAACCCTCAGTCGTGCAGCTGAACTACTAGGCGAATGGACCTATGCGGTTGAATCCCTCAGTCGCATGGCCTGCCGTGCGACTGAGCCCCAATCGTTCGACTAAGACTCAATCGTGCGATTGAACATCAGTTGTTCCTCAGTCGTGCGACTGGCCCTTCAATCGCATAACCCTAACTGGGCAGCGACTGGAGTTCTTCACGAACAGCACTCACGATCCAAAGCATTCAGACTCATCTTAAACTCATTTCCAGCCCAAATTGGCCCTCCTAAACCTCAAGGATTCATGCTAGGACTTCATACAAGCATATACAAGTCCTAAATCATACTTTAAACACGTTACGCAAGATTTTACCCAAATGGGTCAAACATACATTTCTTTCAAAAACGGGTTTGAATGTGTTTCCAGCCCCAAAATCGTATGAAAACCAGTAAATGAGGGGTTCTAGAACTCACAATAACAGGTAGGAGTTGAAGAGCTTCGACTTGACTAGCTTCTCAACAAAACCCGAGCCTGAATCACCACGTTCTTCCTTTCTTTCTCTTCTTTCTCTGCTCTCTCGCTCTCTGCTCTTTCTCCCGACTGAAATAAGTGTAAGTGTTGGGAGGAGAAGAGAGTTGCTCTTCTTTTATAGGTACAACTCAGTCGCCCGGGGTCCAGGGGCGACTGAACCTTCAGTCGCATGAACACCATGCGACTGGACCTTCAGTCGCATGAGTTCCATGCGGTTCATCCTTCATTCGCGCGATTGAAACCCCAGTCGCATAAATCACATGCGACTGAGACTCAGTCGCATACCACTCCAAAAAGTCAAACTGCCGGGTGTTACACTGCTGCTGGTACACTAGCCATTGTACCCTTCTCTGGCAGCTTACCTTGCTCCACCGCCTTATCGGTTAACTTGTGAGCCAACCGAATTGCTTGCTGAATGGTAATGGGGTTAGAACAGCGACCATGCTTTGGATTTCGGGTACTAAACCACGCAGATACAGCTCAATCCTTTTGTGCATCGGGGTCATCATCCCAGGGCATAAAGTAGCCAACTCATGAAACCTGGTGGTGTAGGCCTCAATCTCAGAACCCTTCATCCTCAGCTACCACAGCTCCATCTCTAGCTTTTGCACCTCATCCCGAGGGCAATACTCATCTGTCATCATTGTCTTGAACTCATCCCATGGCAAATTGTTGGCCATAGCCAGACCCAACATTTGCACTTGGGCATTCCACCATGAAAGTGTCGCGCCATCGAGAGTTCCGTTCACGTACTTAACTTGATCAACTGGCGGGCAGTTGCACTTGGCGAAGACTGATTCAGTCTTCTCAAACCACCTAACCATTCTGACCGCGCCTTCATCTCCATTATATGTGTGGGGCTTGCAATACATGAATGTTTTGTAAGTACAGGGTGGGGGTCCTGTTTCAACAAACCAGAATTGTTTAGTTTGACAATTTAAGCAAGCAATTTGAGTGGTTTTCAAATCACTCGTATCATTTACCTGCTGGCGGTGCAACAGGCACTTGAGTAGCGTGTACAGCAGCCACTGCCTCCTGCACATGCTCATTAATTAAAGCAGCTAATTCTGCGGGGGTCATATTAACCGCTGCCGCACCACGCCCACTCCCAGTACCACGTCCAGCACCACGTCCAGCACCACGTCAACGACCATGTCCTCTACCACCGGCTTCCATTTTTCACTTTACATTCACAAACACAAAAATGAGCAACATGTAGCATATTCATCTCATTAAAGCATAGTAAATAGTAAGTAGATAAAGAAGTTCATCAACCACAACACTTATAACCAAAATGATAACCAAAGATAAATAAAATGTAACCAGTTCACAAAATATTCTATCAATGTCAAAATTTTTAGTTTTTCTAGTTGGGTGAGAAACAACCCTTACTATATAGGTTTTCAAAAAAAACACTATGCATTCAAAGTCAAATGAAAAGGAAGAATCAATCTAGAATATTAGATCCATCACTGTCTTCTTCCATCTTATCAGGCTCTTCTTCTTCTGTTGGTGCTTCTTCAGGTTCTTCCTCGGGGTCTTCTTCTTCTTCTGGTTCTGGTTCTGGTTCTGGTTCCACAGCCACGTGCATCACCGCGAACTGTGCTTCCAAAGCAGCAAGTCTCCTCTTATGATCTTATAGGGTGCTCTCCTTAACCTCTGATTATTATGTCGTCCAAGCTATTCTGCCAGTTAAGTGGCGTTGCTGCGGATAGCACTAATATGGTAGACCATTCACTTCAGCTAGTTCTTTTCTTGTGTCTCGCATTTGTTGTAGTAGTTCCCAGACTTATCCTGTAAGCCACTGGGTATGTTGTTTTTTTCGTGTCAATGCTGCCACCAGAGCTGCAATCACCTGCTCATTAGACTACACTGTCCGAGGGAGAGAAGGTGTAGGTTGCTGAGTATTGCCCCTAGTCCTTGGCCTCGTAACAGGCACATGCTCCCTATACATCATATGATCTACATAGTCAAGTAGAAGCTCCAATCCCGTGGAGGGTCGCGTTCCATCAAGGCGAATGGTTAATCCTAGTTTATTTCCCCAAGATGGTAGTCAAGTCGTGGCCAATCAGGTGTCCGATCAGGTACAGGTGGAGGAGGAGGGGCTCGGATCATGTAGGGAAATCTGAACCTACTGGTCTCTTGCCTGTAGCGCGCGAAGATGATGCCACACTGCAGAGTATCCGACGTGTATGCCAATGAGTATACAGTAGAGGAATAAAGATCAAGTAACTAACTAACTGTGTGCGGTTATACACTAGTGTGTATGCAACCTAGTTCCCTATAACCAATGGCTCTGATACCAATCTGTCACACCCTCAAAATCCACGTACGGGGTTTTACCACATGGCGCGTGACATACCAGGATCTCAGTCATTAGTTACTCAGAATGACTCTATATAAACTAACATTAAAAATCAGAGTTTAACTTTAAATACTGCGAAAGCGTTTAAATAACCAGAAATACGCAAAATAATGGAACATGTTTTAAAATGCGCAAACATACGCGCCCAGATATTGTGCAACACTAAAGCATAAGGGTTTTAAACAAACATAATCAAACACTGTTTCATAACACGTTGACAAACAGCATGATGCTGACCCTTGCAACATGCTCCTAGGCAATGGCAAACCTTAACCTGAGAATAGCATACTAAAAGAGTCAACACAATGGTTGGTGAGTTCAAGGCTTTTCGTTAAACACTAATCAATAGCAGTTGCAAAATATAAGAAGTGTATTGTAATAGATAGCTAGTCTATAAACAAAAAGTAATAATCATAGTGATTTCATGATTGAAGCCGTCTGTGTTATGTTTGTTGCCTCCTGCCACGACTTACCAAGTCGTGACAATGTTCGTTAGGACAATATTGCATCCGTTTGACCTCGAGTCGCATAGATGGGGCTCGTCAGACCCAGTAGTACTACCCAAAATTTCCTGCTAAATCATTATTAACAATCCAAAAGTGTGAGGACTTTCCATGGTAATCGACACTATATTATACTATACACACTCATGTAAGTAAAGCGTTTGTAAAAACCAGTATGCTATCTCCCGCAAAAGAGAGTATGTAAGAAGAGTGGGGCATGAACTCACCTGATGTGCGTAAGAAATTAGTTAAGGCTTAACCTGAAAGAAAGAAAGGATAGACAACCCTCAGAGGTCACCTAGAACACACGAGTACATTAGTATGTGTACACATAAATCATCATGAAACTCTAAGTGCTCTACAAACCGAAGAACTCAAGGTTTTAGAAAGACAAAACACACTTGACCCAGTTGACCCGTTGGTGACATTATAGGTGAAATTCCATTTAATCAAATATATCAATCCATCACAAACACTTCAACAACATCAATTCATCATCGAATCATCATATTCATGCAAATAAAGTTACTATTATTAGTAACCTATGAACAACGCATCAAAATTATAGCTTTCTTTCATAACCTAACTAACATTACAACATCATCAAACAACAAAGAATTAACATTCAATTGCTCAATTTTGAACTAGGGTTTCGGCCCTATCATAAACACCATAAAAACTTGTAAAAATCTAACCTTTAAACGTGTAATGGCTTGTAATTGATGTTTCCAACATGTTATAAATCTTGAAATTGATCAAAATCAGTGTTTGATTATTGTTCTAGGATGAAATTTCAAAGTATGTGTATGGGGAATGGAGATCGCGGCCGCAAGGGGATGGGGATTAGGGTTTGGGTAGTTTTGTTTTAATTAATTAATTGTAATTATCATTTAAACCCTTGTAATTTGTATTTTAATAAAAACTAATCTTTAAACTATTTTTAAAAGGTTTCTAACTAAAATAATAAACATATAAACTAATAGTAACAATTATATGTTTTATCTTTACTAAATACATAGCATACGGTTTAAATACACACGTTTCCACGTTACGCGATAAAATTCACAATTAATATTTAAATCGTGTAAACACATAAGCATAATACAATAATCACATTATTGATTAGATTATTATTAGTTTATCATTGTTAATTATTTTTAAGTCACCAACTTTCAACGACAACTAGTGTGTGCTCACGGCAAGTGTATGCAAGACCTAACGGAACTAACGGAACAGGTAACGGAAAATTACCGGATGTCACACAATTAGAAAAACAGATTTGTTGTTGTTAATTCAGAAAAATGATGATTGAGGATTGTTAATTGGTCTATATACTACCTAATTAGAAGTTTTTAGATCAATTGAACAAGTTTTGAAGAAATTGATAAGATCAGGTTGTTATGAATATGATGAATTAGGCACTTGAATTGTAAAAATAATCTGAAATTTGCTTAAGTGTTTAGGCGCTTGAAAACTGTTTAGGCACATTAGAACTATTTGGGCATTTGAGTTTTGGGCGTTTTACACTATTTAGAAGCTTGAAGACTGTTTGGACTTCTGAAACTTAAAAGAATTCTTGGCATTTGAAGACTATTTAGGAGTTTTAGGTTGAAAATTCAGAAATTTAACCAAGTACCCCAGGTTTTTGACAACTTGTAGGCATTTGACAACTGTGTAGGCGCTTGACAACTATGTAGGCGTTTGACAATTGTTTAGGCGCATCATCAGTTGGACGTTTCAGAATTCAACTAAGGCATTCCCTTAGGTGTTTATTGTTCAAAGTTGGACGTTTCACAAGCAGTAGGCGTATCAGAATTCAGACTTTTCATTCAAATCTTGGAAATTTTTCAAAACTAAAATCCAAACATATTTTCATTTCATTGTTTCATTTCAAACTCTAAAAACAACAAAAACAGATTATTTCATTGATTTAAAATTAAAAATGGTTAAGTGTAAAGTTTCTAAGAACAGGGTTCCCAAGATGAAGAATAGAGCTGATTTCAAGAGCTGGTCTCTCAGATTAAAGCATCATCTAAACTCTATTGATACTGACTTGTGGAAGTCAATAGGGAAAGGACCACATATCCTGGTTACATCAGATGGTCCTGCTAGAGGATTTGTTTTCACCAAAGACTCTCAAGAACTTATCCTGAGGATGGTCTGCATGGTAATGACTAAAACAAAGTTAAGAATGACATTAAAGCTTACACATTGATGTGTAAAGGTTTACCATTAGAGGTGTTGAATAGACTTGAAGGTTATCAAACTGGTTACACCATGTATAAAGCATTGAATATTATTTGTGAAAGTGGTAAAGAGATTCAAGACCTCAAAAGGAAGAAACTCAAAAAGGCAACTAGAGTTATTAAGCATCTCTCTGGAGAAACAATCAACCAGATGATGAACAGATTTGTGCAACTTACTACTGAGATCTCAACTGCAGGCATCAAGAACAATCTCAAAGATTTAAACGACATACTTCTCAATGCTCTTCCATCTTCATGGAAACAGATAGTTACACTGTTAAAGCATAGTGAAAAGTTATCATTGGATCTTGATCTTCTGATTGCAAAAATTGAATCAGTTGAAATTGATGAGAGTTCTAGAAACAATGACAGAGCTGTATCAACATCTTAGTATAAGTATGTTGCTTCTCCTGCTAACACAGTGGAGAATGAATTTTTGGCAAAGGATTATGGTACTCCAGAAGATGAGGGTGATTTGTTTGTTGGAGCTGGTTTCTTCGCAAGTGCTCCTGTCTATACAACTCAACCTCAGTCTCTTCCTAAAACTCAAACTCCTAAACCTCAAACTGAGACTTCATCTTCTAACTCTATTAACCTAGAAAAGTTAAAGATGTCATTAATATCCTTTTATAGGATGAAGAGTCAAAATCTGCTTTCAGTGCTTTCATGGTGAATTTTCAAGCTTATCAAGGTAGTCATTTAGCTCAATTGATCTTATTTTGTAGGATTTGTTTGAGATAGATCCTGATGATGCGAAAGAGATGGATTTAAACTGACAGATGGTGATGATTGCTTACAAAACTCAGAAACACTCCTATGTGAACAGGAATTACAAGCTAAATGCAAACAAAACTGTTGGCTTTGACAAATCAAAGTCAAGGTGTTTAAATTGCAACAACTATGGTCATTTTTCAAGAGAATGTAAAGCTCCTAGAAATCAAGGAGGAAATTGTCAAGCTGGTTCTAGCAGTCAAAGATATCAACAACAGTCTCAAAAAACATTCCAAAAGCCTTATCAGAGTCTTCCCATGCTAGAACTGAAAGATGAATCAAAATCAACTGAAGAGCCGAAGAAAGATCTTGTTGTTAGCATCAAAGATAGCTATGACTGGAGTGCATATGTTGATCAATTCACTACTAATCTCACAATCTAGTTTAGCTCTTGTTGCTGAAACTCATAACGAAGACTGGTCTGAAGATAATGATCCTAAGGCAGATGGTGATTCAGACAATGATGATGAAAACTATGATTGGAGTGATAAAGCTGATCTAAAAGAAGGCTTAGAAGAAATTGCTCTCATGGCTCAGCCTGAACAACCAAAGGTTGAACACTTATTATCTGATTCTAAGACATCATCTTCAAGTTATCCTAAAATTCCCATTGAAATCAGAGAAAAAATGTGCACAAAAGCATGTTTTGATCAAGTTGAGCATTACAGAACATATGCATTCAAAATCTGTTATAAAATAAAACAAGAAGAAGTAATGCATAACAAATTGAAAAATGATCATAAAATATCTAATGAAAAGATCTTATCTCTTCAAACTTCATGGAACAAAACACTCAAAGAACACGAACTTGTTAAAAAGCAACTTGAAGAGATGACCAAAAATCTAGAACAAGAGAAAATAGCTCATGCTGCAACTCAAGTTGATCTTGCTAAAGTTAAAAGTTCAAAAACCATTGTAGAACAGTTGGTAAGTGGGGGGAAAGATAAAGACAAAATAGATCTAGGTTTCACACATGAGCCCATGCTTGAATCTATCTCAAACACTTTGCTAGAGAACTTTAACACACATAATCACTCACCTGAAAACAAAGCTAAACTTAAACATTTCAAGATAAGAAAAAGAATGTGCAATCTAATCCAGAAAGTGAGGAAGAAAAGATAAATGTTGAGATATTTGAGGAACAAGACTCAGAAAAGATTAAAAATGGTCATCCGGTAAAAGTTAAATCTTATGAACCATGACTAAAGAATAAGAAGTTTTTGTTCCCAAAGAATCTCATGAGTTTGTTGTTGAAACTAATGATGAACAAAACCTAAAGAAGAAAGAGAAAACAAAAGAAGATGACACTACATCTGATGAGTCATGATCTCACGGATTAAATAATACTGATTTTGTTAAATGGCAAAAAGAACAAAAAGATAAAGAAACTGAGAAAATGTCTTCTCAAAATGCTAATAAATCCCAAAGCAACAAAACATCAGCAAAATCAAGAAATCAAAGAAGGAGAAATAAATATGCCAACGCTAAAACCTCTCAAACTCAAGATTTTAAGATGAAAGATGGTACTCATGTTGTATTTAGAGGTGATGAAGGTTGTAAGATTACGGGAGAAGGAACTGTATCAAATAGGATTATCAGCTTTGATAAAGTCAACTATTATACTCAGTTGAAATTTAATCTCTTAAGTGTTTCCCAAATTTGTGACAAATCTTATCTGCTTTATTTGATGACTCTTATTGTTATGTTTTGAAGTCAGGTTTTCAAATTAGTAAGCAATGGGTAGTTGTTGAAGTTGTCCGTGATCGAGATGTATACAAGTTAGATATGTCACACGTAGATTCTTCTACTGAAACAACTTGCCTAATTGCTCAAGCATCAAATAATGAAAGTCAGTTATGGGATAGACGTCTCGGGCATTCCAATTTCAAGAACATGAACAATCTTGTAGTAGGAAATGATGTAGTAGGCATTCCAACAAAGAAGTTTGCTACCACTGATCATCGCACAGCATAATTAAAAGGAAAGTAACACAGAGCATCTTATAAGCCCAAGCTGATAGACTCAAATTCCAAGCCTCTCCAGATGTTGCATATAGATTTATTCGGTCCAACAAATGTGCAGAGTATTGGAAAAAAATCTTATTGTTTAGTCATCATTAATGACTTTATAAGATTTTTATTAGTTTTCTTTTTGCATGCTAAATCTGAATAGCTGAATTATTATAAGAGTTCATCATTAAAGTAGAAAATCAATTAGAACAAAGAGTGAAAATAATTAGAAGTGATAATGGAATTGGATTTAAATATGCCAATGTTGACATGTTTTGTGCACAAAAAGGAATTGCTCATCAGTTCAGGTCTCCTAGAACTCCGTAACAAAATGGAGTTGCTGAAAGGAAAAACAAAACTATGACTGAGGTTGCATGCTCCGTGTTAGCAAATGCAAAGATTCCAATCACTTTCTGGGATGAAGCCATATCCGCAGCATGTTTTGTGCAGAATCGTACATTACTTGTGAAAGATAAATAGAAAACTCCTTATGAGTTGATGTTTGGTAGGAAACCTAATATAGATTTTCTTAAATATTTTTATTGTCCAGTTTTGATCTAAAATTCAAGTGACCAGCTTGGAAAGTTTGATTCAAAATCTGATGAAGGATTTTTCATTGGATATTCGTTGGTTTCAAAAGCCTTTAGAGTTTATACCTCTAGGATGAATGTTATCCTTGAAATTTTTAATGTTAAATTTCTTGAAAACTCATTTCCATAGGTTTCAAATGGTCCAGCTTGTTTATTTGATTTAGATTCTCTATCAAACTCTTTCAATTCTAACTTGTTTGAATTTTCAGGTGAGAAGAAGAATCAAGGAGGAGTTCTTGGATCTTTCAGTGATGATTCTGATTCTGATGATATGGATGATTCAAGCCCAGATTACCCCTACTTTCATTTGTTAAAGATTTTATCTTTTGTTCTGAATCTCATGATCAATCACAATCTCAACAAGCTCAAGAACCTCCTATTTCTGAAAATTCAAATGTTTCAAAACCTATTCCTAATAATGGTCCTGAAATTATTCACCCTGAGTCTAGAACTTCATCAGTTTATAATGATGTAGTTGTTACTGATCATCTTGATTATTTTATCAACTCACCGACTGACGTGACTAATTTCACTCCACATTCTTCAAACCTATTGCAGCAACTTTCCAACTTGAACCAGACTAATCTGGATGTTCATTTTCTAGAATATGGGATTCCAACGTCTCGTATTCATAAGAACCATCCTACGTCCTAGATTATAGGTCCATTGAATGTGAGAATAACAAGGTATCATTCAGAAAAAGCAAATCTGTGCTTGTACTAGTGTTTTCTATCTCAAATTATCCCTAAAAACATCACTGAAGCTTTACAGGACAATAGCTGGATTGAAGCTATGCAAGAAGAGTTATTACAGTTTCATAAACAGGAAGTGTGGAAGCTTATGGACTTACCTGAAGGAGAAAATGCCATAGGCACCAAATCGTTGCTTAGAAACTAATAAGACGATAGAGGAATTATTGTTCTTAACAAAGCGGGACTCGTTGCACAAGGTTACACCCAAGAAGAAGGAATTGATTATGATGAAGTATTTGCTCCAGTTGCAAGACTTGAAGCAATTCGTGTCCTCCTGGCTTATGCTTTATATATGAAATTCAAGGTGTACCAGATGAACGTAAAAGGTGCTTTCCTGTATGGACCAATCACTGAGGATGTATATGTCAGGCCACCTCTGGGTTTTGAAGATTCAGAATATCCTCATCGTGTGTACAAGCTTAGTAAACCATTGTATGGTCTTCATCAAGCTCCTAGAATTTGTTATGATACATTGTCATAGCATTTGATCCACAATGGATACACGCGAGGGAAAATTGATCCGAACTTGTTTGTAAAGAAGGATGATGATGATCTCTTATGGTTCAAATGTATGTCGATGATATCTTATTCGGTTCTACAAGTCCAAAATTATGCAATGAATTTGAAGAAATTATGAAGTCTCATTTCCAAATGAGTTCTATAGGAGAAATTAACTTTTTCCTTGGTTTGTAAGTGAAACAGTCTGCAGATGAAGTTTTTGTTAATCATGAGAAATCCATTGAAAAAATCTTGAAAAAGTTTAAACTGTAAGATTGTCAATCCATCATAACTCCAACTGACGTCAATACCAAGATTGAACCTGATCCGAAAGGAAAAACAGTTGACCAAACTCTATACAGATCTATGATTGATTCTTTGATGTATTTTACTGCATCTAGACCTGATATAATATATGTTGTTTGTGTTTTTCCAGGTATCAATCAGACCTGAATTAATCTCATCTTATCACTGTCAAACGCATATTCAGATATCTCAAAGGAAAACCGGCTCTAGGGTTATGGTATTCTGATGAAGGAAACTTTGAGTTACATGGATATACAGATAGTGATTATGGGGGATGTTGCCAAGATCGTAAATCTACGATGGGTGGTTGTCAGCTTTTGGGTCCCAGATTCGTCTCATGGCAATGTAAAAAACAATCAAATGTCTCTATTTCAACCGCAGAAGCTGAGTACATAGCTGCTTTAGCAGGATGTTCTCAAATCCTTTGGTTACAAAACCAACTGCTGGATTACGGGTTCAATTTTCTTAAAACTCCTATTTACATTGATAACACTGCTGCCATGTTTATAACCGCTAGTCATGTCCAACATTTAGAAACAAAGCATATCAAAATTCGACATCATTTTCTCGGAGATAACTCTAAAAATGTTTAATTATTTTGGTTCAAATATCAACTAAGAAACAGTTGGCTGATCTATTTAGAAAAGCCTTCTTACCATGTTGGTTTGAGTATTTGGTCGAGTCAATTGGCCTCATTAATCATGTTTAATTACATGATTGAGTTTCATTTAGTTGTTTGAATCATAAAAGTGAATAGAACCCTGCCTTTGTTGAATAAGAAAACTAAAAGAGAAAACCCTCATAACTGAATGCTTGATTGTATATACTGTGTGTGTGCGCTTAATATGAAAAGGCAAATAAAAAAATAGAAATTGCAAAAAGAAAAGAGAAAAATACAAAATGAAAACTTAAAAAAATTCGAGTTTAGTTGTTTATTTATTATTTTAGGATTGAATCTGCCTTTACAATATATGAGAAATGATAGTACATTGGTTTTAGTTAGTTGCATACTTCACTCACTAATAAAGTTTGACGTGATCAGATATGATATGCAGGTAAACTCATGCAATTATAGTGAAAAAGTAAATTCTTGTGATTAAATTAAATCAATTATGATTTTTTGTGTGTCCATCTTAGTTCCAATGAGTAGTGTTGACTCTTCTGATTGTTTGCCTGTAAAGTTATAAACTCACACCTGATGGTGATATGAATAATCATGAGATTTCTTTAAAGCATCTATTGCCTTCTCTGTTATGAGTCATTATAGACCTGAAGTAACGAGATATCCTCTGTTGTAAGTCATTATAGACCTAGATATTCTCACCTGATGCAAAAGATGCTAATATGCACAATCTATTCAATGATGAATATATCATTGATCTAAACATGATATCTAGTTATAAGTATATGTCAGGTTAATAAGTTGAGCAAAAGTGCTTTCTTGCATATCTTGAAGATGGTTGATCTCTCTAAGTCTAAGTATAGGTTACACAATGTCATATCTAATCAGACCTTAATCAATCCAAAAATTGAAAAAGTAAGTGTGCTGATACTTTTACCAAAACACTCATTGTCTGTCCTTATATCTAATGTCTCCTCTGCTACTAAAAAGCTGATCTGGAACACACCTGATCATGATTTAATCGCTGTCTATGACTATTCATAATTTTTTTTATTTTAATGTGCTAATCTTAACTGATATGATCTCACTAGATACATGTGATTCAATATGTATATAGTGGATTTTTTTATTTTGATTTATTTTTATTTTTGCATGATTTTCTGTATGCAGGCATGTTGATAATGATTGGTTTATTCTATTTGCAACATAAAATAAACTTGTAAGTTTATGAACTTAAAAGTTTAGGGGGAGTAAAGATTGAAAAAGAAATAATCAAAATAAAATGTTTGGATGAACAGAATGAAGCTAAAATTTGACAAGCATGTGTGTGTTGATATGATGAAAAAATGAGCCTGAAAATATTTCAAAACAAGTGGAAAAGCTTCTTTCTATCAAACATCAAAGAGATCATTTGTATTTTTGAAAAATTTCAAAATAGAGACTAAGATGACGGGAAATTTTTTGAAAAACAAAAATTCAAAATTGTCTTTGATTGGTGATTATAAGTGAAAATTTGATTTTTAAATGATTTATGATGGGTGATAGTCAAAAGTTGACTAATTGTGGGATTATATGATGAACAGTGCTAGTGTGCATAAATAGTGTTCGGATGAAATTTTTGAAAAAGTTTCAAGTGTTAGACGTATGGAAAGTTTCTCATACGCCTAAACAGTGTTCAAAAGTCCATTTTAGGAGTATGATGGAATTTTAAAATTTTGTACAAGTGTTGGGTGTTTGGTTTAATCTCATGAGACTAAACAGTTGTCACGTTGCTGAAAAAGAGTGTTGGGCATTTCAAGTCAACCTCATATGCCTAAACAGTACCAGACTTTCCAATGTTGAAAATATTTCAAGTATGGACGCTTTGAAAGGATCATGCACCTAAACAGTTCTCATGTGGATCGAGGGTTCATGAAATTGACCAAGTGTTAGGCGTTTCTATCTAAGTCATGCGTCCGAACAGTGGCCATGCACCTGAAGAGTGCCCATGCGCCTGAACAATGCTTATGCGCCTGAACAATGCTTATGCGCCTGAATAGTGCCCATGTGTCTGAACAGTGGTCATGCGCCTATGGTTTTTCTGTGAAAATGTGACCAAGTATGCTCATGCGTCTAAGTCTCATGTGTCTCAATAGTGCCCATACGACTTCACAGTGGTCATGCGCCTAAGAGTTTTTTTACACTTATATATATTCAACACTTGGTAAAATTATTCATTTTCACACTTACACTCAAACTCTCTATTGCTCTCATTATATCCGATACATTTCATTTACCTAATTTTGATTGAGTTTTTGTTAATCATTATGATAAACAGGTAAAATCATTGATTCTAAACATCATGTTGATCTTATAACATCAAATTTCAGAACATTGGATTAGGCGCTCGACCTCTATTTGGGCGTTTGAACCCTAAGGGCTATTGAAAATGAAAAATTATGACTTAAATGTTTAACAATCACTAAAATTGATTATTAATGTATTGTTAATACATGATTTCGATCAGATTGGGATAATCAAAACATAATTTCATCATATATTGTTCTTGATGATTTGTTGTTCATCAGTCAACTCACTTGAACAAGAACTCAAAAGTCACTTTGGATTTATAATCAAAATTAAATTGTAAATCATCATAATTCACATAATAAACTGGTTTTGAAAGATTTTTAATGTTTAGTACCCTTTAAAATTTTTAAACTTGACTTTGAATGTATTCTGCTCATAGAAGAGTGTGTTCAACACTTAGAAATTTTAAGTGAAATTGGTTAAGTTTTTAAAATTTAAAATCTACTAAGTAAATTGATACGATTAACAAATGTGCATATTTAATTATGGTATACTTGGTTTTAAATCTCAAAAATGTTAATTGAATTTGTAACCAGTGCATCATAAGTTTTTAGTGTACAAAACTCTGAGAAATCTTTTCTTAAATGTTCTTGGTTCAAAATTAATTGTACATAATGGGATTTAAATCATTTTAATTCATGTATACTTATTCTTTGTCTTGTGTCAACAGATGGCTGATTTGAACTTTGAGCCAAAGCATAATATAGCAGCTTTCCTAAGTGAAGATGTTTGTAATGTTGTTAGATATGAAGAGATGATCAGATTCCTGTTGAGGCCAACATATGTATATTCCATATGTGCTAGATTAGTCATCTATGCACGACTTATTAAGAAATTCTAGAGAACTGCTGAGATTAAGAAATTCTAGAGAACTGCTGAGATTGATAGGGATGAAGAAGAAAGATAGGTGGTAAGAGGGTTTATTACTGATCAGAGGATGATTGAAGTCTCTGAACAATCAATTAGAGATGCTCTAAGATTGGGAGACAATGAACCATAAGATCTAGCTGAGCTACCTTTCAATGAATGTAGAGAGACATTCATAGCTATGGGTCATCCTGATCATTTCCCAAAGAAGCAATTATTTAGAGCTAAAGTGTACAATCACTGGAAATTATTATGCTATATCTTCTAACAATACAAGTCAAAAAGAAGTGCTGGATGGAATTCATTTCCTGTTCATATTACATCTGTTATTGTAGCGGTTGCCACGAACTGGTAGTTCAATTGGCACAATGGATCTTAAATGGATTTGTGTTCAATCTGGAGAAAAGGAAAATGAATAAGTTGTCACACCCTCAAAATCCACGTGCGGGGTTTTACCGCGAGGCATGTGAACAAACCAGGATCACAGTCAATAGTTACTCGGAACGACTCTATATGCCATGTTTAACATAAGCCAAACCAGAGTTCAAACTTTAAAAATCATGCGAAAGCGTATTGTAAATAAAACAAACCCAAAGTATGCAAAATGTATCATATGGCAAAACATGTGCCAACCAAATATTTGAAAACCATAAGTAAAAGACAAGTAATTATGTTTGTAGTTTAAATCTTTGGAATGCATGCTGACTCGTGCAGTGCTCCTATCGGCAATCCAGAATATCGACCTGAGAATAGCATACTAAAAGTCAACACAATGGTTAGTGAGTTCAAGAGTTTGCGTATAAACATAACAGTTTAACAATCGTGATATATATAAGCATGTGCATTGTAATAGATAGCTAGTCCATTAACAAATAAATATTAATATATAGTGATTTCGCAATTAAAGCTTACTGTGATATGTTTGCCTCCTGTCACGACTTACCATGTCGTGACAAATGTACATAGGACAAATTGCACCCGGTTGACCTCGAGTCACACAGGTGGGGCTCGTTAGACCCAGTAGTACTACCCAAGTTTCCCCGCTATTTAATATTAACAATTCGAAAGTGTGAGGACTTCATCATGGTAAATAGCACTATATTAATATTATACACATCTTAAATAAATAAAGCGTTTGTAAAATTACCAGTATGCTATCTCCCCCAAAAGTGGTTAAGTAAACAGTGGGGCATGAACTCACCTGATCCGCGTATTGAGTACTTAAGATTTACTTGAAAGAACAAGTGGACAGTCAACCCTCAGAGGTTACTTAATCATGTAAGTACATGAGTATGTGTAAACAGAGAATGTGTGAAACCCTAAGTGCAATACAACCAAAGACTTAAGGTTTCAGAAGAATAGACATGTTTGACCCAGTTGACCCGTTTGACCCGTTGGTGACATTATGTGTTGTAAACCATTTAGACAAACATGATCACATATTATTCATGGTTAACATTCTAGGGAATCACATATGACGCTACATTCTCAATGCATTGCTTAAATCATCCTATATATACATATCATACAAGTCATGTAAGTTCTTAGCATCTAGCATACTCAGTATGTTCACAACACAACTAGTGTATCATATAAAAGGTCAGATCATGCATTACCTACTTATATGACCTATAACCATGAATTAGCATATACGGGTCAAAACAGATAATTTACTAAATAATCATCCATACTAACCACAACATATTCAATATGTCCAATACCTACCACATACATCAAGATGATTGATTTCCAGTCCCAAACATGATGTCCTAGTTACTAATCAATATTCAAAACCAGACATGATCATCAAAGTACATAAATCACCCAATAACCAAATAAACATTCCATACAACCCAATTAACAGATTCTATCACTTTAGGCATCCATAACAATAATTCTAGCATGATCCTAATGTCATGAACATGTCCAATTACCAATATCCAATGCCCATCCAAAATAAAGTTTCCCTTTTGGGAAAGTTCATCCTAAAATCTAATAAACACCCAATGTACACATAATTCATCAATAATATACTATTTCAAGCTCATAACAACAACTAACCATGATCAACAACATCAAGCTACCATAACTCATCAATTCATATCTAAAAAGTTTCTACTTTTGGCAAAATATGAACAACAACATCCAACCTAAGATTTCTAGCATTCATATCAACAATCTGGCACCTAATCAACATACTAAACACCCATAACATAAATTTATCAACAATTCATTATATCATGCAAAATAAAGTTACTATTATTAGTAACCTATGAACAAAGTTCTCAATTCACCAATTTCTTGCATGATTCATGCTTTGTAGCATTCATACTAACTAATTAACATCCCAACAACATCAAACAACAATCAATTCTACATAATCATCACAATTTTCGAATTAGGGTTCATCTTCATCAAGGTTCATGATCCAATCATTACAAACGTGTCATTCATGCATAATCAACGTTAAACAACATACATACAATCTAACTAACATGCTAACATCAACAAAACATCAAAAATTCAGCACCATTAACCCCAATTCGCAGCCTAGGTTTCGGTTTCATCAAAACACAAGAAAAACTCACAAAAATCTAACCTTTAAACTTGTAATGGCTTGTAATTGAAGGTTCTAACGTGTTGCAATGCTTGTAATCGATCAAAACCGTGCCTAATTGCTTGTTCTAGGCTGAAATTCGTAGGGAGAGGGAGAGAGGAGGGCAGGTCACGACCGTGGGGAGGGGTGGGGGCTAGGGTTTTGTTTAGTTTTAATTTAATTAATCACATTTACCCATTTAACCCTTGCATTTTGTATTTTTATAAAATTAAGCTTTTAACCCTTTGTAATGTGTTTTTAACTTAATAAGATAAACATATAAACTAATGGTAACACTTATATATTTTATTTTGTAAAAACACAGGACATACGAATTAACACACGCGTTTCCGCGTTAAGCGACAAAATTTACCATTAGTATTTAAATCGCGTAAGCACATAAGCATAACCCAATAATCATCTAATCAGCTAGATTATTATTAAATTAACATTATTAATTATTATTAGGTCACCAACGTCAAACGACAACTAGTGTGTGCTTACGACTGTGTATGCAAAACTTAACGGAACTAACGGAGTTTGGTAACGGAAATTTAACGGATGTCACATTATCCCCATGTTGAAAGAATTTTCGTCCCGAAAATTGCGTTACGTGGTGAGAGTGTTCCATCCATGGTGAGAGTGTTCCATCACTCGTCTACTGCATTGGCACACAGAAATCGAAATCTAGTAAGTTTTGGATGAGTTGTCACATCATCCCCATGTTGAAAGAAATTTCATCCCGAAATTTAAATCAATACCTTTGTCTGCAGGCACCGTCTCAAATAGTTGAGGATACTTAAGCTTCATTTGATCTTCACGTTCCCACGTGAATTCCGGTCCACGTCGCGAGTTCCAACGAACTTTGACTATGGGTATCTTGCTTTGCTTAAGTGTTTTCACCTCATGGTCCATCACCTCGACTGGTTCTTCGATAAAGCGTAATTGCTCATCCACTTGAACATCTTCTAGTGGTACAATTAGTGTTTCATCAGATAAACACTTCTTCAGATTTGAAACATGAAACACATTGTGGACTCCACTCAGTGAATCAGGTAAAGCTAGCCGATAGGCCACTGGACCTATCCTTTCCAATATCTCAAATGGTCCAACATACCTCAGATTTATCTTTCCTCGCTTGCCAAACCGAACTACACCTTTCCACGGTGAGACTTTCAATAGGACCTTGTCGCCAATTTGAAACTCTAGAGGTTCCGTCTTTTGTCAGCATAACTTTTTTGTCTATCTCACGCTGCAGCCATACGATTCCGTATCTGCACGATCTTCTCAGTGGTTTCATGTATTAGCTCGGGACCCGTTAGTTGACTATCACTAATTTCAGCCCAGCAAACCGGTGATTGACACTTTCTTCCATAAAAAGCCTTGAAAGGTGCTGCCTGTATGCTAGTGTGATAACTGTTATTATAGGAAAATTCCACCAAAGGTAGGTGAACTTCCCACTTGTTCCCGAAATCAATCACACAAGCACGTAGCATATCCTCTAAAGTCTGTATGGTACGCTCACTCTGGCCATCAGTCTGTGGGTGATAAGCAGTACTCATATCTAATCGTGTACCCAGGGATTTTTGTAGTGATTGCAAGAAGTGTGATGTGAAACGAGCATCGCGATCAGAAATAATCGAGATCGGTACACCATGTCTGGAAACGATTTCCTTAAGATACAATCGGGTTAATTTCTCCATCTTATCTGTTTCCTTAATTGCAAGGAAGTGAGCGGACTTGGTCAACCGATCCACAATGACCCATATTGTGTCACAACCAGTATTAGTCCGGGGTAACTTAATGATAAAATCCATGGAGATTTGTTCCCATTTCCACATTGGTATCTCGAGTTGTTATAACAGTCCAGATGGTTTTTGGTATTCTACCTTGACTTTTGAGCAGGTCAAACACTTGCTCACATACGTAGCTACATCCGCCTTCATGTTAGGCCACCAGTAGTGCGCCTTTAGCTCATGATACATCTTTTCAGATCCAGGATGTATGGAGTAT
Organism: Flaveria linearis; assembly: GCA_024085815.1. Classification (NCBI taxonomy): domain Eukaryota; kingdom Viridiplantae; phylum Streptophyta; class Magnoliopsida; order Asterales; family Asteraceae; genus Flaveria; species Flaveria linearis. The sequence continues at coordinate 90,411,843 of CM044002.1, forward strand.
TTAGACTTGTGTGCCTCACTCATCACTAAATCCCTCAGATTTCCATAGACAGACACCCAAAGTCTATCCATGAAGTACCAAATTCCATCCTCTTTCACTACCAATTGCTTATCCATTCCCCGTAATGACTCAGGACCAATATGTTTCTCTTTCAAGGTTTCTATTTGTGCTTCCCTAACTTGTTCAGGCAGATGGGTGCTAATTGTAAGTTATAAGGCTTGCACCCGCCTAGGTTTAGCTGTTTCCTTCCTGCTTAAGTCATCGGCAACTACGTTCGCCTTTCCAGGATGATACTTGATAGCGCAATCATAATCATTTAGAAGTTCCGTCCAACGTCGTTGCCTCATATTTAACTCCTTTTTCTCAAAGATATGCTGAAGACTCTTGTGATCGGTGTAGATAGTGCATTTGGTACCGTACAAGTAATAACTCCAAATCTTTAAGGCAAAGACCACTGCACCCAATTCCAAGTCATGGGTGGTATAGTTCTTCTCGTGAACCTTCAGTTGTCTCGAGGCGTAAGCTATCACTTTGTTGCGTTGCATCAGGACACAACCCAATCCTTGAATGGATGCATCACAATACACCACAAAATCATTTGTTCCCTCTGGCAGTGCCAATATCGGTGCACTACAGAGTTTCTGTTTTAATAGTTGAAAAGCCGCCTCTTGACTTTCACCCCATTTGTATGTCGTTCCTTTGTGGGTCAAGGCTGTGAGGGGTTGTGCGATTTTAGAGAATCCTTCTATGAATCGTCGGTAATACCCTGCTAATCCTAGAAATTGCCTTATCTCGCTCGGTGTTTTAGGTGTAGCCCAATTCTTTATCGCTACAATTTTGGCAGGATCAACATGTATTCCCTTCTCATTAACAATGTGACCTAGAAATTGCACTTCACGTATCCAAAAGTCACACTTAGAGAATTTGGCGTACAGTTGCTCATTCTTCAATAGTTCCAAGATTAATTGTAGATGTTCTTCATGATCCTCCTTGGTCCTAGAGTATATCAGTATGTCATCGATAAACACAATAACAAACTGATCGATATAGGGTTTGCACACGCGATTCATGAGGTCTATGAACACCGCAGGTGCATTAGTCAACCCAAAAGGCATGACCAAGAACTCGTAATGACCATAACGAGTACAGAATGCAGTTTTGGAGATGTCCTCCTCACGGACTCTGAGTTGATGATAACTAGACCTCAAGTCGATCTTCAAATAATAGCTGGACCCCTGAAGCTGATCAAACAAGTCGTCGATTCGAGGTAGAGGGTATCAGTTCTTGACGGTGACTTTGTTTAACTCTCTATAATCGATGCACATTTGAAACGTGCCAACCTTCTTCTTAACAAAGAGGACAGGGGCTCCCCAAGGTGATGTGCTAGGTCGAATAAAGCCCTTATCTAAAAGCTCCTGAAGTTGTGAGGACAACTCCTGCAGTTCGTTCGGTGCTAATCGATAAGGTGCTCTAGCAATCGGGGCTGCACCGGGAGTTAGTTCACTTTGGAATTCTACTTGACGATGAGGTGGTAGTCCAGGAAGATCCTCTGGGAACACCTGTGGGAAATCTCGTACCACGGGTATGTCCTCCATTCGCCTTTCCTTCGGTTGCTTATCAGTGACGAGTGCCAGAATAGCCACACGCCCTTTTCACAACAACTTTTGGGCCTTCATGTAAGAGATAATATCCATTACTACACCACTCCTATCGCCTCTGACCGTAAGGATTTCGTCACCAACAGGGATTCGTATAATATTCTCGTGACATATGACTTCCGCTTGTTTATTAGAGAGCCAATCAATGCCTACCACCACGTCAAAACTTCCCAGCGTAACAGGCATAAGATCTATAGCGAAAGTATGACCAGCGAGTTCTATCTTACAATCTCTAAGGATGTGTGTTACATGGATTTATTTACCGTCGGCCAATTCTGCGGTATATTTGGATTCTAAGGTAGAAGGAATATCACTTAGAAGACTACAAAATTTTCCGGATATGAAACTTCTATCAGCTTCAGTATCAAACAGTATTGTTGCAAAACATCCATTGAGAGAAAATCTACCAGTAACAGTTGTAGGGTCCTTTAGAGCCTCACCTGAGCCAATGACGAAGGCTCTCCCTTTGGCTCCATTATCATTACCACCATTTCCATTGCCGTTTCCATCATTGTTGTTGTTGCCTTGGTTGTTGTTGTTTTGGCCATTGCCATTACCGTTCTTCCACAGTTGCGGGTAGTTTTGCATATAGTGCCCCTCTTTTCCACACTCAAAGCAACCCTTAGGAGTCTCCTAAGGTTACTGTGGCTTCCTAAGCAACTCACCACGACAATCCTTGGCCAAGTGTCCCATTTTGCCACACCACTGACACTTGTAATTGTCACATCTTCCAACATGATGATAGTTGCACCGCGTACACCCCGGCTGTTTACCACCATAGCCGCTCGGTCCTTGATTGTTCGAGGCTGACTGGTTGAAATTACGATTGTTGTCGAACCTCCTTTGTTGTTGCTGCGGTGGTTGTTGCTGAGTTTGATGTTGACCACCGGACGATGATGTTTTATTGTTGTTGTTGTTGGTGGTGTTGGAGGCATCCCACTTCCTCTTGTTGTCGGGCACGCTCGCCACAGCGCCCCATTTTGGTAACCGTCCTTGCTCCACAGCCTCATCAGTCAGTTTGTGGGCTAGGTGGATAGCTTGCTGGATAGTAGCCGGGTTGGAGGAAGTCACCATACTCCTAATCTCTGGCACCAATCCCCGAATGTAGTGTTCCACTCGCTTGTGCATCTCGTTCACCATCCCTGGACATAGGGTGGCCAGCTCATGAGTTCGCGTGGTATAAGCCTCAATTTCTAACCTTGCGTCTTCAGCTGCCAGAATTCCATTTCCAGTTTTTGTACTTCGCTTCGAGGACAGTACTCCTAGGTCATCATGTCTTTAAACTCATTCCAAGGGAGTTCATTTGCCATGGCTTGCCCTAGCATCTGCACTTGAGCGTTCCACCAGGACAATGCTGCACCATCCAACATTCCCGTAGCGTATTTCACCTGGTCGACAGGTGGACAGTTACACTTTGAGAACACGGACTCCGTCTTCTCAAACCACCTTACCAACCCTACAGCTCCCTCGGTTCCACTGTAGGTGTGTGGCTTACAGTCCATAAAGGACATGTAAGTACACGCTGGTGGTCCTGCTTTAACACGACAAATATTGATTAGATATCTTATTCAATTAACTAGGGTATTTGACAAACTTTTCCGTTATCGTTTACCTGCGGCCTGTCCTACTTGGGCAGCAGCTACCGCTGCCTGGACTTGTGCATTTATTAGAGCAGCCAATTCCGCAGGGGTCATATTAATAGTACCGGCGCCTTGGTCACCGGCGCCTTGGTCACCGGCGCCACGTCCACGTCCGCGCCCGCGTCCTCGACCACGTCCACGTCCTCGGGCGTCCATTATTCACTTTACATTCACAAATACAATAATGAGTAACATCAAACATATTTATCTCATTGAAGTATAATAAACAATAAGAAACTAATGAATCATCACAACCACAACATTGTTAACAAAAATAATAACCAAATGTAAATAAATCTACAAATGAGTCACAAATCATTTATCAATGTCAAAATTTGAATTTGTTGTTCGGGTGGGAAAACAACCCTTCCCACATAGGTTCCAAAAGAAAGAAACACTACATAGTCCAAGTCGTTTAGAGGAAATGAAATAGAATCAATCAACTATGTCTGAACCGTCACTATCACCTTCCATCTCCACTGGTTCTTCTTCAGGTTCTTCCTCAGGTTCCTCTTCGGGTTCCTCCTCCTCCTCGGGGGCTTGTACAGGAGCAGGAGCTATGGCGATCTGAAGCGCCGCCAACTGGGCTTCTAAAGCAGCAATCCTATTGTCAGCTGTTTCATCGCACTGCTCTCGTGCGGTCATGCGTCCACTAAGCGTCTGGTAACCGTCCCGCATTTGGTAACACCCCTCCAAAGTCTTACCATGATGCTCCTCAAGTGCATTCAGCTGGTGTCGTAGTGTGTACACCTCGTGCTGTAGTGTACAAACGTCGCTCGTGAGTCGCCTGACTCGATGCTGCTCCGTATCCAGAGCTGCCACTAACGCTGCAATCACCTGCTCGTTGGACAGCACCGTCCTTGGGAGTGAAGGTAGTGGTTGTTCCGTGTTGGTTCTAGTTCTAGGCTTCGGGGTAGGTACACATTCCCTATACATAATATGGTCCATGAACTCAGGATAAAAACTCCAGTCTCACGGAGGGTCGCGTTCAGGTGGCACAAACGGTTGATCCCAGTCAAACACTCCTTGTGGATAGTCTAAGCGAGGCCAATCGCGTCCATCATCGGGTACTGGTCCAGGAGGTGGGGACTCTGATCGAGTGGGTGATGCTGGTCGTTTACCAGGTGCTCTCGATGAAGATGCCATACTGCAGAGAGTGTGAGGTGTATGCCAATGAGTATACAGTAGAGAAATCAGGAACAAGTAACTAACTAACTGTGTGCGGTTATAGTCTAGTATGTATGCAACCTAGTTCTCTATAACCTATGGCTCTGATACCAATCTGTCACACCCTTAAAATCCACGTGCGGGGTTTTACCGTGAGGCATGTGAACAAACCAGGATCACAGTCAATAGTTACTCGGAACGACTCTATATGCCACGTTTAACATAAGCCAAACCAGAGTTCAAACTTTAAAAATCATGCGGAAGCATATTGTAAATAAAACAAACCCAAAGTATGCAAAATGTATCATATGGCAAAACACGTGCCAACCAAATATTTGAAAACCATAAGTAAAAGACAAGTAATTATGTTTGTAGTTTAAATCTTTCGAATGCATGCTGACTAGTGCAGTGCTACTATCGGCAATCCCGGTTATCGACCTGAGAATAGCTAACTAAAAGTCAACACAATGGTTGGTGAGTTCAAGAGTTTGCGTATAAACATAACAGTTTAACAATCGTGATATATATAAGCATGTGCATTGTAATAGATAGCTAGTCCATTAACAAATAAATATTAATATATAGTGATTTCGCAATTGAAGCTGACTGTGATATGTTTGCCTCCTGTCACGACTTACCATGTCATGACAAATGTACATAGGACAAATTGCACCCGGTTCACCTCGAGTCACACAGGTGGGGCTCATCAGACCCAGTAGTAGTACCCAAGTTTCCCCGCTATTCAATATTAACAATTCGAAAGTGTGAGGACTTCATCATGGTAAACAGCACTATATTAATATTATACATATCTTAAATAAATAAAGCGTTTGTAAAATTACCAGTATGCTATCTCCCCCAAAGGAGGTTAAGTAAACAGTGGGGCATGAACTCACCTGATACGCATATTGAGTACTTAAGATTTACTTGAAAGAACAAGTGGACAGTCAACCCTTAGAGGTTACCTAAATCATGTATGTACATGAGTATGTGTAAATAGAGAATGTGTGAAACCCTAAGTGCAATACAACCAAAGACTTAAGGTTTCAGAAGAATAGACATGTTTGACCCAGTTGACCCGTTTGACCCGTTGGTGACATTATGTGTTGTAAACCATTTAGACAGACATGATCATATATTATTCATGGTTAACATTCTAGGGAATCACATATGATGCTACATTCTCAATGCATTGCTTAAATCATCCTATATATACATATCATACAAGTCATGTAAGTTCTTAGCATCTAGCATACTCAGTGTGTTGACAACACAACTAGTGTATCATATAAAAGGTCAGATCATGCATTACCTACTTATATGACCTATAACCATGAATTAGCATATACGGGTCAAAACAGATAATTTACCAAATAATCATCCATACTAAACACAACACATTCAATATGTCCAATACATACCACATACATCAAGATGATTGATTTCCAGTCCCAAACATGATGTCCTAGTTACTAATCAATATTCAAAACCAGACATGATCGTCAAAGTACATAAATCACGCAATAACCAAATAAACATTCCATACAACCCAATTAATAGATTCTATCACTTTAGGCATCCACAACAATAATTCTAGCATGATCCTAATGTCATGAACATGTCCAATTACCAATATCCAATGCCCATCCAAAATAAAGTTTCCCTTTTGGGAAAGTTCATCCCAAAATCTAATTAACACCCAATGTACACATAATTCATCAATAATATACTATTTCAAGCTCATAACAACAACTAACCATGATCAACAACATCAAGCTACCATAACTCATCAATTCATATCTAAAAAGTTTCTACTTTTGGCAAAATATGAACAACAACATCCAACCTAAGATTTCTAGCATTCATATCAACAATCTAGCACCTAACAACATACTAAACACATCCATAACATCAATTTATCAACAATTCATCATATCATGCAAAATAAAGTTACTATTATTAGTAGCCTATGAACAAAGTTCTCAATTCACCAATTTCTTCCATGATTCATGTTTTATAGCATTCATACTAACTAATTAACATCCCAACAACATCAAACAACAATCAATTCCATATAATCATCATAATTTTCAAATTAGGGTTCATCTTCATCAAGGTTCATGATCCAATCATTACAAACGTGTCATTCATGCATAATCAACGTTAAACAAAATACATACAATCTAACTAACATGCTAATATCAACAAAACATCAAAAATTCAGCACCATTAACCCCAATTCGCAGCCTAGGTTTCAGTTTCATCAAAACACATGAAAAACTCACAAAAATCTAACCTTTAAACTTGTAATCGCTTGTAATTGAAGGTTCTAACGTGTTGCAATGCTTGTAATCGATCAAAACCGTGCCCAATTGCTTGTTCTAGGCTGAAATTCGCAGGGAGAGGGAGAGAGGAGGGCAGGTCGCTACCGTGGGGAGGGGTGGGGGCTAGGGTTTTGTTTAATTTTAATTTAATTAATCACATTTACCCATTTAACCCTTGCATTTTGTATTTTTATAAAATTAAGCTTTTAACCCTTTGTAAGGTGTTTTTAACTTAATAATATAAACATATAAACTAATGGTAACGCTTATATATTTTATTTTGTAAAAACACAGGACATACGAATTAACACACGCGTTTCCGCGTTAAGCGACAAAATTTACCGTTAATATTTAAATCGCGTAAGCACATAAGCATAACCCAATAATCATCTAATCAGCTAGATTATTATTAAATTAACATTATTAATTATTATTAGGTCACCAATGTCAAACGACAACTAGTGTGTGCTTACGACACGTGTATGCAAAACTTAACGGAACTAACGGAGTTTGGTAACGGAAATTTACCGGATGTCACATAAGTATTTGATGTATCCAAGGTTTCTTCAGATGATCATCAATGAAGAAAACCCTAATTTTCATGCTTATGGAGTTAGTGGTGAAAGATTTGAGCTAGAACACATGTTTGAAACTGTGTACAAGAGACTTGTTGTTACTGGAGCTCAAAATGTACCTGTCTTTGATTACATAAGGAATGTAGTAAGAGATGAAGTAAATATTAATGAAGATCATTTTCACCTAACTGAGGATGAACCTATTGATCCTAATGATCTGATAGAAGTTCATAAGGGAAAAAGAAAAGTAGATAAAACTATGATTGAATCATCTTATGAACCATCGTCAAAGGTACAGAAAACTATGGATGAATCACTGAATGTTGATGAAAGTGATATTCAAAGACAAATAGAAGCTCTAGATTGTTTAAACTCTGATTTCCAGACGACTGGTATGATGAAGTTTTAGAAAAAGAAGATGTATATGAAGTAATTGATTCTCCAATTAAAAATGTACAGGAAGACATCCCAATAGACTTTGATGATAGATACAATTATTTGGTGAAAAAGAAGTACAATCGTGTCTTCATAGATGGTCTTACAGTATTACAAATCAATGAAGAATATGAAAAATGCTTGTTAGCTGAGTCTACTGATCCTGTTGATCCAAATGACATTTGTATAGAGCATGATGAATGGACTCCTATGAGTGAAAGCATAAATGTTGATGATATACCAACTTCTGAGTTACACCATCCTAATCCTGATGATATGAGTATTACTGCATTGACGATGTGGTCACAATCAAGGAACTATCCATGGAAAAGATTTAATGGATTGCAAGAAACTTTTATTTGAAACTTAGTTAGAAGTTTTCAACAAACTGAGAAGCAACATAACAAAATGATAGTGCTTGATATGGATAATCCTCAATATCTAGAGATCACAAGAAGAACAAGAATTTTAAAACCTCAAGAAATCAAGTCAATGAATTGGTGAGAAGAAGTCATGAAAGCTGAGTAGAGTTAATTATGATGTTCCCTGAAATTGAGAGACAAGCTTATAATGTTTCAGTTGATCAGAAACAACTGTGAAATAAAGCTGGATCAGCTGGAGATATTGTAAGGAATATGTTACAAACAATTAAATCAATTTCTGAACTGCTTAATGCCATGATTGTTCATGTTAACACAAAAGAAGCGAAGATCATAGCTTGGAAGTATGATAAGACTTTTGATGCATTTTTAATAAAGAGAGTAAATGTTGTATGTGATGTATATCATTTTTATTCAAGCATTATTGTGACACCCGGTAATTTTCCAATGTATATCATTTTTATTCAAGCATTATTGTGACATCAAGTAATTTTCCGTTATCAAACTCCGTTAGTTCCATTAAGGCTTGCATACACGTGTCATGAGCACACACTAGTTGTCATTGAATGTTGGTGACCTAATAACAATTATATATGATAAACTGATAATAACTTAACCAATAATTTGATTATTAAGTTATGCTTAGGTGCTTACGCGATTTAAACTTTAATTGTGAATTTTACCTTGTAACGTGCCAACATGTTATATTTATTTTGTATATTTTGCGACTAGTGAAAATTATACATAATTATTATTGTTAGTTTATTATGCTTGTGTTTTGTAGTTGAAAACTAATTGAAAAGTGCTAAAAGATTAGCTTTTTTATAAAGTATAAACAATAGGGTCTTAAATGGTAAATTTAATTAAAACTAATTAAACAAAACCCCAACCCTAGCCCCCACCCACCCCTTCGGCCGCGAAACCACCCAAACACACACATACTTTGCGATTTTAAGATCAAGAACAAGCACCAACCATCGATTTGATTAGTTTCAAGCATTACAACACGTTAGCAAGTTCAATTATTAGTCATTACACGATTAAAGGTTAGATGTTTATGGGTTTTTCATGGTTTTTGAAGGGTGGCCGAGCCCTAGTTCGATTTTGGTTCAAAATGTTGAATTTTTAATTGTTTCATGATTGTATGATGCTAGTTAGATTGTATTGATGTTAGTTTACCTGGATTATACAAGAAAATCACGGTTTTGATGCGTAGTTCATAACTTACTAATAATAGTAATTTTATTTTTTAAACCTGATGATTTGATGATGAATTGATGATGTTAGGATGTTAGTTATGTTGTATGAATGTTTGGATTATGATAATTATGCTAGAAATCCAAGAATTGGTCATGTAGTTCATACCTTGCCATTAGTAGAAACTTTTGGATATCAGATTTGTGAACTATAATGATTTGATGATGTTGGTTATGTCTAGATGTTAATATGGACTTGATTAGGCATGTTGTTGATGAATTCATGAAAGAATTGAGTGTTGGATTGATTTTGAGAGATTACTTTCCCAAAAGGGAAACTTTAATTTGGAAGATCATTGGATATTATGAATTGGACATGTTTATGATGCTAGGATCATGTTAGGATGTTTATTGGTGATGTATAATGTGTTGGATTAAGTTAATTGGGTTGTTTGGATGGTTGATGAACTAGTTGGAAGAATCTAGGTTGCTTGAAAAATAAGCATGAATACAAGTATGATATTTTATACCAAATGTGTGTTTGATGGATAATGTTATTAATGTGACTTAGGATGCACAACATGAATTATTGTTTGTGATTAGGAAGTCACGATTGGGATTGGAATTGATCATTGCTATGAATGTTGATTTGTATGAAACTTGTGATCAATGTGATTATGCTAAACTGAAGTAGTGTAAGGATCTTGTTAGAACTAGAGTTGATGATGGGATATTCGCGGATCACTTGTGTGATTATCATGTATGACATTGCTACACTTGATTAAATGGGAATTAGACTAATATGACACCAACGGGTTAAACGGGTCTAATATGACACCAACGGGTTAGGTCAACTAGGTCAAATGAGTCTTGTTTTCTAAAACCTTTGGTTAATGTGTTAATTATGCACTTAGTGTTGTTAGAGATTCTGTGTACATGTACTTATGTACTTGCATGTTCTAGGTAACCTCTGAAGGTTGTCTTTCCCTCTCTCAAGTTAGCTTAAATATCATTCGAGTGCACACCAGGTGAGTTCATGCCCCACTTTTTATACACTCTCTCTTTTGGGGAGATAGCATACTTCTTTACAAACGCATCACTGTTGTAAGTTGTGTATGGTTTAACATAGTGTAATTTACCTCGAAAGTCCTCACACTTTTGAATCGTTAATATTGATAACTAACAGGAAATGCTAGGTAATACTACTGAGCCTGACAAGCCCCACCCGTACGACTCGAGGTCAAACGGGTGCAATATTATCCTAAACACAAACATTCATCACTACTTGGTAGGTTATAATGGGAGGCAAACAAACTAAACACATGTCAGCTTCGATCGCGAAATCACTATTGTTATTACTTCTAAATGTAGATTAGCTATCTAGATCAACGCACCTATTATGCTTTATAACTGTTACTATTTATGTCAAACGCAAACTCTTGAACTCACCAATCATTGTGTTGACTCTTTTAGTATGCTATTCTTAGGTCCTTAACTATGGCTGCCAGTAGGAGCACATCACATTCCAGCATGCTTTACAAAGTATCATATTGTGTCAAGACATCTGTTTTATCGATTATAAGTTTTAAATAATGTTTTGGCACGTGTTTTGCCAATTTAAATTTTCAGTACTTGGAGTTGAACTTATTTATAAAATGTTTCCCGCAAATGTTTTAAAGTTACAAACTCTGAATTATTTTATACGTTGCTTATAGTGTCGTTCTTCATAACTAATGACTGGGATCATGGTTTGTTCACACGCCTCGCGGTAAAACCCCGCACGTGGATGTTAAGGGTGTGACAGATTGGTATCAGAGCCATTGGTTGTAGGGAACTAGGTTGCATACACACTAGTCTATAGCCACATATAATTAGTTTGTTACTTGTTCTTTATTCCCCTATAGTATACTCATTGGCATACACATCACGTACTCTGCAGTGTGACATCATCTTCGTGAGTTGCGGGTAAGAGACCGGCAGGTTCGGATTCCCCTACATGTTCTGATACCCCTCCTCCTCCTCCAGTACGTGACCGGACACCCGATTGGCCACGACTTGACTACCCTCTTGGAGGGATAAACTGGGATCAACCATTCGCACTGATGGAACGTGATCCTCCACGGGATTGGAGCTTCTATCCTGACTATGTAGATCGTATGATATATAGGGAGTGCGTGCCTACTAAGAGACCAAAGACTAGGAACAGTTCTGAGCAGTCTATACCTTCCCTCCCTCCGACCGAACAGCCTAATGAACAAGTGATTGCAGCTCTAGTTGCAGCATTGGACACAGAAAAACAACGTGCTCAGTGGCTTACAGAGTTGGTCGCTAAACTACGACATCTGATGCGAGAGACGAAGAAGGAAGTGGCTAAGGTGAAAGACCCCCAATATAAGTGCTATCAGCATCAATGCACTTTAACATATAGGATGACTCAGACGACTCACCGATCAGAGGCTCGGGACGACACCATACATGAGCATGGGGTGAGACTTGCTGCTTTGGAGGCAAAGTTCATGGCAATGCACGTAGCTGTGGATCCTAAAGCATACCCAAAAGAAGAAGCCTCGAAAGAGGAAGAAGAAGAAGACCCCGAGGAAGAACCTGAGGAAGCCCCAGTAGAGGAAGAAGAGCCCGATGAGATGGAAGAAGACAGTGATGGATCTGACATCCTAGATTGATCTTCCTTTTCATTTTACTTAGACTGCGTAGTGTTTTTCATTTGAAAACCTATGTGGGAATGGTTGTTTCCCACCCGACTGAAAAACTAAAAATTTTAACATTGATTGGATATTTTGTGAAATGGTTACAATCTATTTATCTTTGGTTATCATTTTGGTTATAAATGTTGTGGTTGATGAACTGCTTTATTTTCTTATATCTACTATACTTTAATCAGATGAATATGTTACATTTTACTCATTTTTGGTGTTTGTGAATTCAAAGTGAAAATGGAAGTCTGTGGCAGAGGATGTAGTCGTGGACATGGCACTGGAAATGGCGTTGGATGTGGGCGTGGTGTGGGAGCAGTTGACATGACCCTCGTAGAACTAGCTGCTCTAATCAATGAGCATGTGCAGGCAGCAGTGACTGCAGTGCACGCTGCATAAATGCCCGCTGCACAGCCAATAGGTAAATAATACAAATGACTCGACAAACACTCTAGTTCCTTGTTTAACCCGTTAAACTAAACAATTTTCATTTGTTGAGACGGGACCCCCACCCTGTACTTACAAGGCTTTTCTGGATTGTAAGCCCCACACCGACAGTGGAGCTGAAGGTCCTGCTGGACTGGTTAGGTGGTTCAAGAAGACTGAATCAGTCTTCGCCAAATGCAACTGCCCGCCGGTTGACCAAGTAAAGTACGTGACCATGACTCTAGAGGGTGCAACACTTTCTTGGTGGAATTCCCAGGTCCAAATATTCGGTCAGGCGATGGCCAACGACTTACCCTAGGATGAGTTTAAGGCAATAATGACCGAGGAGCATTGCCCTCATGATGAGGTGCAAAAACTGGAAATGGCGCTGTCGTAGCTGAAGAAGCAAGGTTCGGAGATTGAGGCCTACACTACCAGGTCTCACGAGTTGGCAACATTGTGCCCCGGGATGGTGACCTCGATGCACCACAGAATAGAGTTATATCTGCGTGGTTTGGTTCGTGAAATCCAAAGCATGGTCACTGCCTCTAACCCCGTTACCATTCAGCAAGCAATTCGGTTGGCTTGTAAGTTGACCGACCAGGCTGTGGAACAAGGTAAACTGCCAAAACAAGGTACGGTGGCTAGTGTACCAGCGATGGCGAGTGTACTAGACAATAAACGTAAGTTGGATGGTCCAAACAATAAGGGATCAACTTCAGGCAACCAGCAGCAGCAAGAACATCAGCAACAGCCGAGGAAGTTTGACAACAACCGACGTTTTAATCAAACTACCACTACCTACCAAGGACAAGGAGGATACGTGGAGATGTATCCTAAGTGTAATCGCTTCAATTACCATCACACGGGCAGGTGCGATACCTTCAAATGCCAAAGGTACGGAAAGTTGGGGCACGTAGAAAAGGATTGCAATGGAGAGATGATGAAAAAGCCCCAGCAATCACAGGAGACCCCTAAGGGTTGTTTTAAGTGCAAGAAAGAAGGGAACTATAAAAGGAATTGCCCTTAGCTGAGGAAAAACGGCAATGATACGAGAAACAAAGGGAACAACAACAACAATGCCGGGAATGGTGTAAACAATGGTGGCAATAATGGTGGAGCCAAAGGAAGAGCCTTCGTTATGGGTTCAAGTGAGGCTTTAAACGACCCTACTACTATTACTGGCAAATTTTTTGTTAATGGTCGATTTGCTACGGTATTATTTGACACTAAAGCTGATAGGTGATTTATTTCCACTAAATTCAGTAGTCATATGAATGATATGCCTTCTATCTTGGGTGTCACCTATACCGTAGAGTTAGCTAATGGTAAACAAATTCACATCACGCATGTTCACAACGGTTGTAAGATAGAACTGGCCGGACACATTTTTGACATAGATCTTATGCCTATTACACTCAGGAGCTTTGATATGGTTATGGGAATAGATTGGTTATCCGGGAAGCAAGTAGAGGTAGTGTGTCATGAGAAGATTGTACGTATTCCTATTGAGGATGGCGAAACCCTTTGGTCAAGAGAGAAAGGAGTGGTGCTGTGATAGGCATCATATCAATCATGAAAGCGTAGAAGATGCTACGTAAAGGTTGACTAGCTATACTGGCCTTGGTGATTGACAAACAACAAGAGGAAAGGAAGACGGAAAATATTCTAGTGGTTCGTGACTTTCTAGAGGTTTTTCTAGAGGACCTGCCTGGATTACCACCTCATCCCTAAGTGGAATTCCAGATTGAGTTGACTCCTGGTGTAGCCGCAATCGCTATACCACTTTATTGATTAGCACCGAATGAATTACAAGAGTTGCTGTTATAATTTCAGGAAGTGCTAGATAAGGGCTTTTTCCTACCTAGCTCATCACCTTGGGAAGCCCCTGTCCTTTTTGTTAAGAAGGAGGATGGCACCTTTCGGAAGTGCATTGACTATAGGGAATTGAACAAGGTCACAGTCAAGAACCGGTACCCCTTAACTCATATTGATGATCTGTTTGATCAACTTCAGGGATCTAGTTACTATTCTAGGATTGATTTAATATCGGGCTATCATCAGTTATGAGTTCGAGAGGAAGACATCTCAAAGACGACATTCAGAACTCGCTATGGCCATTATGAATTCTTGGTCATGCCGTTTGGGTTGACTAATGCACCAGCGGTGTTCATGGATCTTATGAACCACGTGTACAAACTCTACCTTGATTAGTTTGTTATTGTGTTTATCGATGACATGTTGATTATTCCAAGAACAAGGAGGAACACGAAGAGCATCTACGATTGATCTTAGAATTATTAAAGAAGGAGCAACTATATGCTAAATTCTCTAAGTGTGACTTATGGATACGAGAGGTGCAATTTCTGGGTCATGTAGTGAATGAGAAAGGAATCCATGTAGACCCTACAAAGGTGGAAGCAATTAAGAATTCGACGGTTCCTAAGACGCCTAGTGAGATACGTCAATTCCTTGGATTAGCAGGATACTATCGACGTTTCATCAAGGGATTTTCCAAGATTGCTCAACCCCTCGCTGCCTTGACACATAAAGGTACAGTGTTTAAATAGGGAGAAAGTCAAGAATCAGCCTTCCAGTTGTTAATACAGAAACTCTACAGCTCACCAATACTGCCATTACCGGAAGGAACGGATGATTTCATGGTGTCCTATGATGCATCCATTCAGGTACTGGGTTTTGTCTTGATGTAACGAGATAAGGTGATAGCCTACGCCTCAAGACAATTGAAGGTTCACAAAAAGAACTATACCACCCACGACTAGGAATTGGGTGCAGTGGTTTTTGCCTTGAAGATCTGGAGACATTACTTGTACGGTACCAAATGCATAATTTACAGCGATCACAAGAGTCTTCAGCATATCTTTGAGAAGAATGAACTAAATATGAGGCAACAACGCTGGGTAGAGTTACTGAATGACTATGATTTCGCTATCAAGTATCATTCGGGGAAGGCAGATGTGGTTTCCGATGCTCTAAGCCGAAAAGAAACAGCTAAGTCTAGACGAGCACGAGCCTTACAACTTACTATCAGCACTCAACCGCCTAAACAAATTAAGGAAGCATAGACGGAAGTGTTAAAAATAGAAAATATTAGGTCTGAATCATTGCGTGGGATGGATAAACAGCTTGAGGTGAAAGCTGACGGGATTTGTTACTTCATGGATAGACTTTGGGTGCCTGCCTATGGAAATTTAAAAGATTTGGTTATGAGTGAGGCGCACAAATCCAAATACTTAATACATCCCTATTCAGACAAAATGTATCATGACCTTAAGGCGCACTATTAGTGGCCTAACATGAAGGCTGATGTAGCTACCTATGTGAGCAAGTGTTTAACCAGCACCAAGGTGAAAGTCGAATATGAAAAGCCATCTAAGTTACTATAACAACCTGAGATTCCTCAATGGAAGTGGGAGCAGATTTCTATGGATTTCATTACCAAATTACCCAGTACTCCTAGTGGCTATAACATAATATGGATAATTATGGACAGGTTGACTAAGTTTGCTAACTTCTTGGTAATCAAAGAAATGGATAAAATGGATAAGATGACTCGGATTTATCTAAATGAAGTAGTATCTCGGCATGGAGTGCCAATATCGATCATTTCAGATCATGACGCTCGCTTTACTTCTCATTTCTGGCAGTCGCTACAGAAATCCTTGGGTACGCGCTTAGACATGAGTACTTGATATCATCCCTAGACTGACGGACAGAGTGAGCGCACTATACAGACCCTGGAGGATATGTTACGGGAGTGTGTAATCGATTTTAGGAATAATTGGGAAGTTCATTTACCCTTGGTGGATTTTTCCTTTAACAATAGTTACCACACCAGTATTCAAGCGGCACCATTTGAGGCATGGTACGGGCGGAAATGTAAGTCACCGGTCTGTTGGGCAAAAATTGGTGGTAGTCAATTGACTGGCCCTGAATTGGTACATGAGACACTAAGAAGATAGTACAAATAAGAAATCGTATGGCAGCATCCCGAGATAGACATAAGAGCTACGCGGATAAACGAAGGAAACCCTTAGAGTTTCAAGTCGGAGATAAAGTCTTGTTAAAGAATTGATCCGGTGGCATACCGATTAAGGCTACCCGACTGAAATGATCCGGTAGCCTTGATCCGGTGGCATACCAATTAAGGCTACCCTTAGAGTTTCAAGTCGGAGATAGAGTTTCAAGTAGGAAACCCTTAAAGGTCTCACCATAGAAAAGCGTAATTCATTTTGGGAAGCAAGGGAAACTTAACCCACGGTATGTTGGACCATTCGAGATCATCAAAAGAATTGATCTGGTGGCATACCGATTAAGGCTACCCGATTTGTTGAGTGGAATTCATGATGTATTCCATGTGTCAAATTTGAAAAAATGTTTAGCTGACGAGACTTTGATTGTACCGCTCGAGGAAGTATAAGTCGACGAGCAGTTACGATTCATTAAAGAACCAGTTGAGGTAATGGACCGAGAGGTCAAGACCTTGAAGCTCAAGTATCCTTATCAGTTTGAAACAACGACCACTACCGGCGAAGGTAATGATTAAAATTCAGGACGAAATTTCTTTCAACATGGGGATAATGTCACAACTCACCCAAAACCCATTCCATTTCGAAAAAGAAGATGTATATGAAGTTTTCGAAAAAGAAGATGTATATGAAGTAATTTATTCTCCAATTAAAAATGTACAGGAAGACATCCCAATAGACTTTGATGATAGATACAATTATTTGGTGAAAAACAAGTACAATCGTGTCTTCTTAGATGGCCTTACTGTATCATAAATCAATGAAGAATATGAAAAATGCTTGTTAGCTGAGTCTACTGATCCTGTTGATCCAAATGAGATTTGTATAGAGCATGATGAATGGACTCCTATGAGTGAAAGCATAAATGTTGATGATATACAAACTTCTGAGTTACACCATCCTAATCCTGATGATATGAGTATTACTGCATTAAGGACGTGGTTACAATCAAGGAACTATCCAAGGAAAAGATTAAATAGATTACAAGAAACTTCTCTTTGAAACTTAGTTAGAAGTTTTCAACAAACTGAGAAGCAACATAACAAAATGATAGTGCTTGATATGAATAATCCTCAATATCTAGAGATCACAAGAAGAACAAGAATTTTAAAACCTCAAGAAATCAAGTCAATGGAACTGGTGAGAAGAACTCACGAAAGTAGAAAAGAGTTAATTATGATGTTCCTTGAAACTGAGAGACAAGCTTATAATGTTTCAGTTGATCAGAAACAACTGTGAAACAAAGCTGGATCAGCTGGGGATATTGTAAGGAACATGTTACAAACAATTAAATCAATTTCTGAACTGATTAATGCCATGATTGTTCCTGTTAACACAAAAGAAGCGAAGATCATAGCTTGGAAGTATGATGAGACTTTTGATGCATTTTTAATAAAGAGAGTGAATGTTGTATGTGATGTATATCATTTTATTCAAGCATTATTATGAAATCCGGTAATTTTCCAATGTATATCATTTTTATTCAAGCATTATTGTGACATCAAGTAATTTTCCGTTATCAAACTCCGTTAGTTCCGTTAAGGCTTGCATACACGTGTCATGAGCACACACTAGTTGTCATTGAATGTTGGTGACCTAATAACAATTATAACTGATAAACTGATAATAACTTAACCAATAATGTGATTATTAAGTTATGCTTATGTGCTTACGTGATTTAAACTTTAATTGTGAATTTTACCTTGTAATGTGCCAACGTGTTATATTTATTTTGTATATTTTGCGACTAGTGAAAATTATACATAATTATTATTGTTAGTTTATTATGCTTGTGTTTTGTAGTTAAAAACTAATTGAAAAGTGCTAAAAGATTAGTTTTTTTATAAAGTATAAACAATAGGGTCTTAAATGGTAAATTTACTTAAAACTAATTAAACAAAAATCCAACCCTAGCCCCCACCCACCCCTTCGACCGTGACACCACCCAAACACACACATACTTTGCGATTTTGTGATCAAGAACAAGCACCAACCATCAATTTTGATTAGTTTCAAGCATTACAACACGTTAGCAAGTTCAATTATTGGTCATTACACGATTAAATGTTAGATTTTTATGGGTTTTTCAGGGTTTTTAAAGGGTGGCCGAACCCTAGTTCGATTTTGGTTCAAAATGTTTGTGACAACCCTAAAAATCTTGTATAAATATTACGTCAAAATTTTATTATATTACGTTACAAATCACGATAATGTTATGTTCAGTATGTATATATTATGGATGTACGTATGCATGTTTACATGCATGCATAAATATTAGAATTTCATTTATGTATATATATATACATACCCGAGATTCACACATACGTGTGTATATATATATATATAATTTTGACGTGTACATGTTGGCATGCATATATATATATGGAAAATTCTTTGGAATATTTGTATATATATACGATTAGTATATATTTGTACGTGTATATATTATAAACACGTGTATATGTGTATGCACGTTAAACATGAAAAATATATGTTGTGTATATATGTCTAATTGTAATCTATTTTCACCTATGCATATACTCAAAAGTATACATATATATATATAACAAAAACTTAAAAACCTAAACTAACATCAAAAACCAAAAACACCAAACCATCATTTGGTTAACCTCATCCAAACCACCACCCTATGTTCTCGGTTAACACCATAATCGAACCACCCGAAACCACTAAACCACCATTATAAACTAAATAAATATTAACACCCTTAAAACCCAAGTTTCACCCTTTTCGAAAGAGAATAGCAATCCCCAAGAACCCTTCGGTTTCATGCATTCATATTACCAACCCACCACCATACCACCTTATCCTACAACCTAAGATTCCTTCCTTGACTAGACAACCTCCCATTCACACCATGAATGTTCCTAAAGTTGCCACCTTGCCTTCTTAATTCATTAATCACCAAAACCTCATTGTTGCAAACATGGAGATGGCAACACTCTTGAAAACTCACGGTCAACATGCATGCACCATCAATTCTCTTCTCATGCCACCTAAACTCACCTTATCCTATCATTTAATCATCCATGTGACTAGGTTATCTAGTCTTACTTTGTTTCCTTCCTAAAACCGCCTCCATGCAACCGGTTTTCTTGTTTTCACACCTCCTAAACCGCCACCTAGCAAGACTACCTAGGTGATTCACCATGGCTAGGGAATCTACCTCATGATGATGTTGGAGAAAGGCGGTTGACCCAGGTTTCATATGCAATCCTTCGGCCACTTTAAACACATCACAAACCAAACTCTTTTGCTCACTCATCTCTCTCCCTCTCGGATCCTTATACACACACACCACCACCTTCACTCAACCACACCACCTCCAGCCACCTTCTGCCTCCCTCTCCCTCAGTTACAAACATTAACACCACCACCCTTCTATCCCACAACCTCTCTACCACTCGGTTACAACATAAACAACAACAACCAACAACAACAACCGAAATAAAAACAACCACACACCACCATCACCTACCATCACCATCCACGACCTCCATAACCTTGCCTCGGGTTCAAGAAGCTAGGATATCATCAAGATCGTCATCACAAGGTAATAAAAAGGATATATCTTGAGTTTACAAGATTACATCTTGCAAATATTCAAGAAAATCTAGAAAAATATTAAATAACCGCAATTATGGGAATAAACATTGAAAAATTCTCACTTATATACTGAAATATTGATCTGGAAACTTTGACAAAGTTTTGATAAAAAAATAATTTATATAAATTATTTTATAATGAAAAATAGAAGAAAATATCAAAAATAGAAGTAAATTCGGAAAAACTTCTGATAAAATCACAGAATGATTCTTTTAAGGTATAAAAGCCTCTGTAATTATTTCAGAATTTTATTCCTTATTATGATTAAGATACAAATTTTTATATGTTCTGCAGTAAATAAATCATAATAAATACTTAAAGTAAATAATAAATTCTAATAAAATCATAGATACAATACTAAATCAGAAGCTACAGAATATATAATTTTCATAATTTGTGGAGCAGTATAAGTATTTTTGCTAAATATTGCAATTATTGTGAAAATTTCAGAAACTGACCAGTTATGATTTGGACTTTGAGATAATTATATGATGCTTAGTCTTATATAGGAAACCGTCTGTAAAATGTTGGGAATTTATGAAAGACAGAAGCTATTTTTAGCCAATTATGGGAATATTATAAAATTTATAGAAAATAATCTGTTAGGATTTGGATGCTATAAAAATTATGAGATGTTACTGACTTTTGGGATAAGATTCTTTGATTTTTTGATGATTTTTGGACAATAATAGGTATTTTTGATAATTTATGTAGAATTGGTATAAATTTTGAGCAAATTATATATAAATAATTTATTGGGAAATTTTGTGATAACATTATTGACAGAACTTCCAGAAGGTATCTCCATCTGAGGTTCTAAAAATTTTAAAGAAAATATTATCTGACACTGTGAACTATTTTGTTAGGTTCAAGTGGGAAGACACGGTGAGTTCATAGCCCCATTTTCAACCGTTTGGTATTCACTAAAGTTTTGGGGGACAAAGTATACTATTTGGGTTGATGTATTATTTTTGAAAATATTTTTGTTGCTTACTGTCATTTGCGATACAACCATTAATTCGAATGAGAAACCGTCCGATAATGTTAGTAGCGCTACTTAGGAGAATATTTGTACCAACCGGATGAGGGTTGCTACTATTTTCCTGCATCTAACCGAATGGCGGTTAGGATGTAATATTATCAGATTTTGTGAATTATTTCGTGATAGTATGATTATGTTGTGAGCAGGTTTGGTTGTAATTGATACATCAACAAAAAATATTTGTCTGGCTATAAACCTATGTTCTCACCAACATTTTTGTTGACTGGTTTAAGTGTACTTTTTCAGGAAATGAGTAACTCATATGATTTCAGCTTTGAAGTTCATGATGGATGGGGTGACGTTGTGGGAAGGGTCTGCGGCGTGTACGTAGACGCGTATTTTCATAGGTTTTAGACATGCTGTAATTTAGTGTAAACAATTACATCAAATTTTGTATCTTACTTAAATGATGCAATTCCTCTAGTATAAATAAAAGCATGTCTGTGTTATGTTTCTATTATAACTGTGTTTATTTACTATAAACAATGCACTCTGATAAAAGCTAGTCACATTCCACCCGTATCATTCACGCTTCCGCCGGGATGTGACAGGTTGGTATCAGAGCCATTGGTTATAGAGAATTAGTTATTCTTAAGTAAATAACAAGACTATAATCATAAGCTCAAAATATACTTTATGATTTTATGTGAATTCATGTGAAACTCTGTGATTTCATGATTAAGATTCTGACAAAAACTTAATAATTATTTGACTAACTCTTTTTGTGAAACATTGTTAAGAAATTGTGCAGTATGAAATCGGATAGTTATCACTATCAAACCGATCCTTCCGAAGGTCCATACCATAGCAGCCCTAAAGAAATAACACCTGAACCAGAACCTCAGCAGGCTATGGATGTTTCCCCAACTGGAATGGAAAATAAATCAAACTTTTATGTTAGACGTGCACCAGTGCAATTGGGAGGATACACAGTTATGACCCCTAGGAAAAAGGTAAAACGTGGAAACAAGTTTAGAGATAAACCAGCTGAGGATGTGGAAATACAACCTTCTAATTCTCCTAAGGATGAAGATAGGGATATTAAGAGACAGGAATTGGATCAGGTGAAGACAGCCCGACAAACTCTTAGGAAGCTTAAGAAAATACAGCTGGGAATCTGGAAAATTCAGAAGGACATTAAAAAGCTTAAGACACCCAAGAAAAGTATCTTCACCAGGATATGGAAATGGTTTAGTAGAAACTAAAAGTTTAGAATTTAACTCCTTAGAATAAAAGAAATAAAAGCTTAACTATATATGTACTTTTGTGTTAACATGTGTAATTGATTTATGTTAAATAATTTTGTGTTAAGATATTTAATCGTGATACTGACATTGAAATTTACTATAGTAAATCATGCCGCCAAAAAGAAACACTCAGCCTGTCAGGAGAACAGCTCGAGTGGGACGACCCAGAACCCGACTTGGGGAAGAAACACCCGTGAACACTGACACCAATGAGAATGATAGGATCTCTCAGATAGTAGCCCAAAAAATAAAAGCTACCTTACCTACCTTGATAACCCAACTCAACAAAATTTAAATTTTGGAACCACCTCACATCCACCAATAGAACCTGAAAATATCAACACAAATGGGCGACAGGAAGAAGAAATTTTGAATGGAGTTTCAAAAGGATGTTCCTACAAATCCTTTATGTCCTGCAAACCCCGGGAATTTGATGGAAAAGGTGGAGTTGTACAAGCTTTACGATGGCTAGATGAAATGGAAGGAGTTTTGGAAATCAGTAGTTGTGCTGAAAACTTCAAAACACTATTTGCTTCACATTCCCTTAAAGGAGAAGCACAATCCTGGTGGAAAATGGAGGTACACACTAGGGGTAGGAATGTTATGAATGGGCTAAGTTGGGAAGATGGAGGTACACACTAAAATTGTCTTTCCGAATTGGATATCAGATCTTTGATTTGAGTCTTATAGTTGGTCTTTTCATGTTTTAAAAGAGACACAATTTTCTCTAACTCTTCAATTTTCTTTTGATAGTCAGATTCAGCTCTCTTAAAATCAGATTTTAACACATTTAAAGACTCAACCTCAGATTTGATTTCCGAAATGTAATCCTTATGAAGTTTAACTTTAGCAATACAGGCAGCAGTACAAATATGTTCATATACCTGATCATCATCTGTTCCGGCCATGAGTGCTTGAGCGGGAGTCACATCCTGAACCATGAAGCTCCAGTCAACTTCTTGAGCCACAGCAGCTGTTTCAGTTGACTTCTCTTCATGCTTTGAAGCAGTGGGATGTGTGGAGGCCTGTGGGGTTCCCGGGTTGTTCTTAGGAGCCTTGCATTCCCTAGCAAAGTGACCAAGTTAGTTGCATTTGTAACACTTTGCTTTGCTCTTATCAAACCCAAACTTGCTGTTGACTAGGTTTTGAGGGAATTGCCTTCCAGTTCTCTTGAAGAACTTCTTCGCTCTGTAAGTTAAAAGAGCCATCTGTTGGAAAATGTCCACATACTCCACATCATCTGGACTGAAGCACTCAAGATCATCAAAGCAATATTGAAAATCACCAGAGTGTCCACTTCCAGAGACAAAGGCACAACTATCCTGAAAGGAGTTGTGTTGAACCTTTTAAGACTTTGGAGTCTCAGGTAGAGTAATGTAGGGTCCACTATGTGAGTTGTCAGGGTAACACAGCAACTGATGTTGTGGTTCTATGATTTCCCTTTCAACCACATGAAGGGCTGAACTCAGTTGGTTATTGGAGTGACCAGATGAGTTCTGCATGTTCATCTCCATCTGGAATGCACTTAGGATACCATACAACTCTGTCAGAGTAAGAGTCTTAAGGTCCGAAGTTCTCTTGATTACAACACAGTAGTGTGTCCATAGTTTAGGAAGGGAGGACATGAACTTCCTAACTATGTCTCTATTCTCAATAGCTACTCCAATATCCACCAGAGTATCTACTATCTCAACATACCTGAAGTATTGTTGAGTCAAGGTCTCACCAGCCTTGAAAGTAAAGTTCTTAAACTACTGCTTCAAGAGATCCTTCTTGTTCTCTTGGGTTTCCTTGGATCCTTCATACATCAGCTTCAATGCTTCCCATAAATCTTTAGCAGTTTTGCACTTCTTGAAGCCTCTGTAGACGGAGTTAGGGAGAGCAGTTTGGAGAGAAGTCATAGCCCTTTGATCTAGCTCTATTCTCTTCCTATCTTCTTCTGAGTAATCATCAACTTCTTTTGGAATGATGTGATTACCAGTGGCAGAAGTAGTGCTTGGTATGAAAGGACCATTGACAATGGAGTCCCACATCCTTGAATCTTGACACTTGATGAAGCCTTCCATTCTGATACACCATGTGTCAAAGTCTTCAGGGGTGATCAGTGGGGACTTGGTCATGGTGCCAGTTTCCATATCAGTCTTGGAGAGACCGGCCATTTGAGTGAGTGGTTTGTAGTGAGGAGTGAAAAATAGGTTGATTTGGATGGTAAGATCTCACAATCAAGAGCCTGGAGCTCTGATACCAATTGCAGGATCGATTATGGTGGTCGCTCAACAGATGGTTTTTCTCTCAAACTCACCTAGAATCAACACTCAGCAAAAGTCTATAAAGAGTTGATCACAATATAACAAGCAACTGTAAGTAAATGAACACAGGATGTAAATTTTCAAGGTACTTTTATATATTGCTTCTCAACTCAAAGGATTACAAGACTTTTGGACTCCAATCCCTTCTATAAAGAGTTACAAGGAGAAGATATATATAATACTACCTGCAGCCGGATATACTTTGATACCAGCTGGACACCTCTAACCTTACATCTATACTACAAGACTCTAGGTGAGGTCTTTCAGACATTTTGCCTGAGAGTTGGTAGTCAGGACATGTCCCTGACTTACCTTTTGTCACCAACTAAAGTTGGTAACCTGTACTATCATAAAAAGGTGAACAGTAGAATAAAGTATGGTCAACAATATGGCTCTTTAGGAAGATGCCATGTTGTATCAGAGGTCTGCAGTGGACTGTCAGGGACCATACTTTTATCTGCTGGTCATAGCAATGTCTTTCCGAAGTATAAGAATGCTTTGGAAGAATAACTTCTTCCGAAGCCACTTATACTTCGGAAGACTGCTTCTTCCGAGGCTTGGAGTCTTCTTTGTCTTCGGAAGCAGACTTTGTCTTCAGCTCTTTCTTCAGACTTTGTCTTCGGAAGTGTTCAGACTTTGTCTTCAGCTTTTTCATCAGACTTTGTCTTTAGCTCTTTCATCAGACATTATCTTCGGAAGCTTTCAGACTTTGTCTTCAGCTCTTGACTTCAGCTGTTGTCTTCAGCTGTTGACTTCAGCTGTTGTCTTCAGCTCTTGACTTCAGCTGTTGTTCTTCAACTGTTGTTCTTCAGACTCTCGGAAGATCTCATGCTTAGCTTCGGAAGCCCTTGAATGTAGCACCAAAATGACTATGTGAAGTGGTTTTGGTTGCACCAGCCTTGTCATGACCCACCAGCATAGTGCTGAGTCAGTAAAGGAGTGGGTGGCAAACTTCACCTTCTGATCTTCCCGGCACTCGCTAATCTCGAGTACCGCTTCCATCTCCCTTACCCAACGGTGGGCGGCAGCAGCATTGCCATTTCCATCAAAAGTCGGGGGCTTGCACCTCTGGAATGCCCCATAGCTGCATCCCTTGGTCGTCACCCCCACCACACCATCCTCTTCCTCATCAGACACTACTATCTCAGGATCCGTTCGTTCCTCTCCTCCCTTGCTTTCCTTCCCAGTCGACTCTCTCCTGTCCTCCTTCTCCTTTCTCTCCTCATTCCTCACAGCTCGAATAACATCGGTCACTACAGATGGCATAACTGCCTACAGGATCTGGTGTACCTCATCAGTAATCGCCCCCCTAGCTGAGGCATTCAGGCTGGCATTCTTGTTTCCCTCAGTCCGGTCAGGAACCTCAGGGTTCTCATGGGTCGTCTCAGTAGCCTTGGCACTACTCCTGGTCATATGCGGTCTGCCTCTACCTCTAGAAGCTTTGGTAGGTTTCTTCCCAGCCATTTCCTAAAATCAGATTTTAACACATTTAAAGACTCAGATGAATGGAGGTGCACACCCCTGGCAGGTGTTAGCTCAACTGTGATGCGGGTTTGCTACCCCAAAGGATGCACACAGGGTCAATCTTTGAGATTGGCATAGAGGTGAGCGACTTGGTGTCGCAAAAGACTCACAGGATAAGTGCAATCCTTGAGATTGCCATAGAGGTGAGCGACTCGGTGTCGCAAAAGACTCACAGGAACAAAAAGGGCAATCATTAAGATTGCTAACGAGGTGAGTGACTCTGCGTCGCAAAAGACTCGGAAGGATAATGATAAAAGTACTAATTGAACGATGATGAAGATAATAATGATATTACCTACGTGTACGTACGATGTGTGATCACATATGAATAACGAACGGTTTGAAATGAAAAGTAAAGTATTTTAATTACAAAACTAGAACTCACTCAGCAACGCTGACTTTTATGTATTTTCCAGTTGGCAGGTAACAGGTTGCTGATGATGGCACACGGGGATGGCTATTTGGCGGGCAAGACTGATATCCATTTATGTTTTGACAATACTGTTGTTTTGTAATTCATTCGACTAATCATTTTGTGACCCATGAACTAGAATGTATTGCTTAACAACAGTGTTTATAATGAATGAATGGGTTTTTGTCAAATTGATTCCGCTGCTTAAATTTATAATATGTATGTTTTATGCTGTGAATGACCAACTGTGAGGTGCCCGGGAACGGGGCCTTACAAGTTGGTATCAGAGCCAAAGTTTAAGTGAAACGGGTAAATTTTTCAAAATAAACCTTAACTTAAACTGAAAGTGGGACAGGAAGAGGGATGTCAGCCCGAGTAGCCATGTGCCATCAGGTATTGTTTTTCTTGAAAGTTAATTAGTATTATATGCGTGTGCTATGTGATTTATGTGTTCTTAGTAGATTTAGATGCTGATGTAGTCAGGATAGGAAATGCTTGGGGTGTGGAGAGTAAAGTAAGTGGCTAATCACAACTGGCCACTGTAATTAGAGACTTACTGTACTTGACATAAACTGAGCTATTACCCTGAATGACTGTTTTGGTGTTTGAATCTTATAGTGCTTAGGAAATGGCTGGGAAGAAACCTACCAAAGCTTCTAGAGGTAGAGGCAGACCGCATATGACCAGGAGTAGTGCCAAGGCTACTGAGACGACCCATGAGAACCCTGAGGTTCCTGACCGGACTGAGGGAAACAAGAATGCCAGCCTGAATGCCTCAGCTAGGGAGGCGATTACTGATGAGGTACACCAGATCCTGTAGGCAGTTATGCCATCTGTAGTGACCGATGTTATTCGAGCTGTGAGGAATGAGGAGAGAAAGGAGAAGGAGGACAGGAGAGAGTCGACTGGGAAGGAAAGCAAGGGAGGAGAGGAACGAACGGATCCTGAGATAGTAGTGTCTGATGAGGAAGAGGATGGTGTGGTGGGGGTGACGACCAAGGGATGCAGCTATGGGGCATTCCAGAGGTGCAAGCCCCCGACTTTTGATGGAAATGGCAATGCTGCTGCCGCCCACCGTTGGGTAAGGGAGATGGAAGCGGTACTCGAGATTAGTGAGTGCCGGGAAGATCAGAAGGTGAAGTTTGCCACCCACTCCTTTACTGACTCAGCACTATGCTGGTGGGTCATGACAAGGCTGGTGCAACCAAAACCACTTCACATAGTCATTTTGGTGCTACATTCAAGGGCTTCCGAAGCTAAGCATGAGATCTTCCGAGAGTCTGAAGAACAACAGCTGAAGAACAACAGCTGAAGTCAAGAGCTGAAGACAACAGCTGAAGTCAACAGCTGAAGACAACAGCTGAAGTCAAGAGCTGAAGACAAAGTCTGAAAGCTTCCGAAGATAATGTCTGATGAAAGAGCTGAAGACAAAGTCTGAAAGCTTCCGAAGACAAAGTCTGATGAAAAAGCTGAAGACAAAGTCTGAACACTTCCGAAGACAAAGTCTGAAGAAAGAGCTGAAGACAAAGTCTGCTTCCGAAGACAAAGAAGACTCCAAGCCTCGGAAGAAGCAGTCTTCCGAAGTATAAGTGGCTTCGGAAGAAGTTATTCTTCCAAAGCATTCTTATACTTCGGAAAGACATTGCTATGACCAGCAGATAAAAGTATGGTCCCTGACAGTCCACTGCAGACCTCTGATACAACATGGCATCTTCCTAAAGAGCCATATTGTTGACCATACTTTATTCTACTGTTCACCTTTTTATGATAGTACAGGTTACCAACTTTAGTTGGTGACAAAAGGTAAGTCAGGGACATGTCCTGACTACCAACTCTCAGGCAAAATGTCTGAAAGACCTCACCTAGAGTCTTGTAGTATAGATGTAAGGTTAGAGGTGTCCAGCTGGTATCAAAGTATATCCGGCTGCAGGTAGTATTATATATATCTTCTCCTTGTAACTCTTTATAGAAGGGATTGGAGTCCAAAAGTCTTGTAATCCTTTGAGTTGAGAAGCAATATATAAAAGTACCTTGAAAATTTACATCCTGTGTTCATTTACTTACAGTTGCTTGTTATATTGTGATCAACTCTTTATAGACTTTTGCTGAGTGTTGATTCTAGGTGAGTTTGAGAGAAAAACCATCTGTTGAGCGACCACCATAATCGATCCTGCAATTGGTATCAGAGCTCCAGGCTCTTGATTGTGAGATCTTACCATCCAAATCAACCTATTTTTCACTCCTCACTACAAACCACTCACTCAAATGGCCGGTCTCTCCAAGACTGATATGGAAACTGGCACCATGACCAAGTCCCCACTGATCACCCCTGAAGACTTTGACACATGGTGTATCAGAATGGAAGGCTTCATCAAGTGTCAAGATTCAAGGATGTGGGACTCCATTGTCAATGGTCCTTTCATACCAAGCACTACTTCTGCCACTGGTAATCACATCATTCCAAAAGAAGTTGATGATTACTCAGAAGAAGATAGGAAGAGAATAGAGCTAGATCAAAGGGCTATGACTTCTCTCCAAACTGCTCTCCCTAACTCCGTCTACAGAGGCTTTAAGAAGTGCAAAACTGCTAAAGATTTATGGGAAGCATTGAAGCTGATGTATGAAGGATCCAAGGAAACCCAAGAGAACAAGAAGGATCTCTTGAAGCAGTAGTTTAAGAACTTTACTTTCAAGGCTGGTGAGACCTTGACTCAACAATACTTCAGGTATGTTGAGATAGTAGATACTCTGGTGGATATTGGAGTAGCTATTGAGAATAGAGACATAGTTAGGAAGTTCATGTCCTCCCTTCCTAAACTATGGACACACTACTGTGTTGTAATCAAGAGAACTTCGGACCTTAAGACTCTTACTCTGACAGAGTTGTATGGTATCCTAAGTGCATTCCAGATGGAGATGAACATGCAGAACTCATCTGGTCACTCCAATAACCAACTGAGTTCAGCCCTTCATGTGGTTGAAAGGGAAATCATAGAACCACAACATCAGTTGCTGTGTTACCCTGACAACTCACATAGTGGACCCTACATTACTCTACCTGAGACTCCAAAGTCTTAAAAGGTTCAACACAACTCCTTTCAGGATAGTTGTGCCTTTGTCTCTGGAAGTGGACACTCTGGTGATTTTCAATATTGCTTTGATGATCTTGAGTGCTTCAGTCCAGATGATGTGGAGTATGTGGACATTTTCCAACAGATGGCTCTTTTAACTTACAGAGCGAAGAAGTTCTTCAAGAGAACTGGAAGGCAATTCCCTCAAAACCTAGTCAACAGCAAGTTTGGGTTTGATAAGAGCAAAGCAAAGTGTTACAAATGCAACTAACTTGGTCACTTTGCTAGGGAATGCAAGGCTCCTAAGAACAACCCGGGAACCCCACAGGCCTCCACACATCCCACTGCTTCAAAGCATGAAGAGAAGTCAACTGAAACAGCTGCTGTGGCTCAAGAAGTTGACTGGAGCTTCATGGTTCAGGATGTGACTCCCGCTCAAGCACTCATGGCCGGAACAGATGATGATCAGGTATATGAACATATTTGTACTGCTGCCTGTATTGCTAAAGTTAAACTTCATAAGGATTACATTTCGGAAATCAAATCTGAGGTTGAGTCTTTAAATGTGTTAAAATCTGATTTTAAGAGAGCTGAATCTGACTATCAAAAGAAAATTGAAGAGTTAGAGAAAATTGTGTCTCTTTTAAAACATGAAAAGACCAACATGAAAATTACATCAGATCTACTTCCGAAGCTTATATAACTCTCCATTCGGAAAGACAATTTTACCTTTGGAAGCAATGCTTTGCTTCGGAAGATAAATTGCCTTCGGAAGACAAATTACCTTCGGAAATGTTTTACATTCGGAAGTAAAGGTTTTACTATGTAACGGATATCTTTTGGGCCCCACTCTGTAAAAAGTAAAGATTTTGCTTATGATGATCAGATTATTTAAAATTATCCTTTGTCGTCACTATCATTTCTCCGCCGTAAACCACCATACCACCCACAGTAACCCCAAAACAGTTACCCTATTACCGCCACTACCACAATTCATCCCCTTTAAATAATCCAGACTGATCAAATTCATCTTCTTTTACAAATTTACTGTCCTAACTATTCCCTTCACTGTCAAACCTGCAATTTCACCCAAATTCAAGCTTACCTTCTCTTCAATGGCGCTAAACCCTCAGCACAATCAAGTCGCATTACTTGATTCGTCAAGAGATGTCGACTTCACCCAAATCATCACCTTTCTTACCGAATCCACATACCTCACTGCACTAACAGTTAACCCCACCGTATACTCCAACCATATGTCCGAATTCTGGAGTAACGGTCAAACTGCAGTTCTGAATGGGGTTCGAGTACTGAGAACTCGCATTTGTGGCCAGGAGTTGGTCATCACAGAGCAACTCATCAGGTAGCATCTCGAGCTTCATGATGATGGGGCTCCTACTGAGTTCCCCAAAGAAGACTTGGATGGAACTTACATCCTAATGGGATATGGAGGAGATGTCAGCAGGTCAACCGTATACAAGTTCAACTTCTCTTACCATTGGAAGTTCCTGCTGCACATTGTCCTTCACTGCTTATCCAACAAGTCAGGGGGATGGGATCAAATCCCATATGAACTGGGATGCCTAGTCCATGGGTTGGTGAGAGGTCTACGCTTCAACTACTCACGATTTGTGTTGACCAACTTAATCGGCAATCTGAGAAGGGATACATTTTTCATGTATCCCAGATTCATTCAACATATAATCGACTGTGAGCTGGAAATGAGCAAGCTTGTCTGTGCAGCTGCTCTTACTGTTCCCCAAATGAGACCTACAATCTTCAAAACTCTGAAGAAGATATCCATCAACTTCACTGGAAGGTACACTCCATTACCTCCAGAGATGACTGAGCACATAGCTCCTGGTGACATCCCTGTTATCCCCACAGGTGATGAACCCACACCAGCAACCTCCACCACAATACCAATAAAATCTTCTTTACCCATCAGATTCACTTACCAGAGACGCCCCAAACGAACCCTTGTTCAATCTACTCTGATTGAACAAGCTCCCACAGTTCAAACCAAAAGGGCTAGAGTGGAATCATGGGCTCCCACTCAGTCCGAGGTCACACCATCCTTCACATTTGACCTCAATGTGGGTTTTGAGCCTCCTCAGTCTCAAACGCAAGAGCCCAAACCCCAAGCCTTAAGCCCACAGGGTGAGTCTTTACACTCCCCTGTGCAGCCTCCTAGGGACAGCCCCACCATAGGCTCAATGCCTGTAGACATTGATCTAAGTCCCGGGTCAGTAGGTTTAACTTCCCTATCTTTCACTGACCTTTTACTCCATACTGATGAAGAGATTACATCTCTCCATGGCCATGAAGTTGATCTACAACACCCTCTGAAAGATCAACAGAGCCAAGAGAGATCCCTTGTCTCTAGCCCCCATCAGCAGCCAATTACTGAGGTGAGTCCCACTGATGTGGAGGGGACTCATGTAGGCTCAGCTGCCACTACTTAGAGTCTCTCATTGAGCTCTCAGGACAGTGGTAACATTATTAGGACTGAGTCTACAGCAACTTTGCCCATTGACATCTCTGAAAGAGATGACTTTGAGCAAAGGTATCCAGGGTGCCAAGAAGCCATATCTGGTGGTGAGACTGAGCATACTAGGTATGTTATCTCATCTCCCCGTGATTCTTCGCATGAAGATGAGGGAAGTATGCAACTCACACTTCAGTACTTGCTTTCTAAGGTCTCCAACCTGGAATCACAGGTGAGGATCTTAGAATCAAGGATTGCCACTCAGCAACTTGAGATTAACAACGTCAAGGCTAAACTAGCTGAGAAACAGACAGAGAGGTCTGTTAGGCATGTACCTGTTCAGGTCTCACTGACTTCTTCTTCTAGCTCATCTAGCTCTCAAGATGATGCTACCAAAAAGGGGGAGAAAGTTCAGAGACAAACACTTGAGGAACCACAGACCCAATCCTTTACTTCCCAACTCATCACACTACCTGAGTCATCTCAATCCTTTTTAGAGATTGACTCAAAGATGCTTCAAGATCTCTACAGACTTTTTACAAAGTTTGTATTGAGATCCTCCTTAGAGCAGCCCAGCCCTGACACCACACTTATATATTTTGGGGCTGAGGAGCTTCAAAGACTGACTACACCTTCTACCACTGTGGAAGAAGTTGGTCAACCTAAGGTCCACATGGAACCTGAGATTAACTTCAAAGGGGAAATGGGGACTGATGGCCCAGCAACTAAAACAGATGGGACAGAACTTGCAGCAGTCTCATCTTCCAAAGCTCAGGCTGAAGCTTCCGAAGCTGACATTGAAGCCTCAGAAGAACAAGAAATGTCTTCCGAGGCCGAAATAAAAGCTGCGGAAGGCTTATTCCAGATGTCCGAGGAACTGACCATCACAGATGTTATTGCTGAAATAGCATCTGAGGTGAGCAGGAAGGACATTTCTGATATTCCTCGAACCTAAACACCAGCTGAACTTCTCTCTCAATATGAACCCTCTATCTAAGAACCACCACAGTCAAGCTCTGCCAAAGACAAAGGAAAAAGGAAATTGACTGCGAAAGAGCTTCAGGAGGAGGAAAGGATTGAGAAGCTCAAGAAGAAAGGTAGGTTTCCTACTAAGAAACTGCTAGCTGCTAGTTCTAAAGCAGCTGCAGTCAATCAGGAAGAGATCAATACCAAGAGAAGAACAGCACACATTGACCAGCTCATCAGCCTAGGAGCTGCCAATGAGGAAGTACTCCTGCTACCACTAGAGGAGTTGGTGTCTTTGGAGAGGTCAAAACGGCTAAGGCAAGAAGAAGAAGCCAGGTTGGCCTTGGAGAGGGAAGAAGAAGAGCGAAGAGAAGCAGCCCTGAAGCTGAGAGAGGATAAGATCAAATTCCTACTCTCAAAAGGCTTCAGTCTTCCTGAACTGTCTCCACATGATGATGACATGATCCTGCTGCTCCACAAAAAAGAGCAGGATCAAATGGAGAAGGAAAGGAAGAGAGCTGCCAGGGAGAAGATGAAGGAGAGGAAGCAGGGAGGAAGAAAAGGGGGTCACTGCCACCAAGAAGTCCAATGACAAAGCCTGGATGAAAGACTATCTCCGGGCTCATGGCTTCTCTGGTAGGCAGGTGGGACCTATGTCTGAAGGGACACTCCAGTGGATAGTCAGTGAAATTAAAACTGACATCCATTTGGGGAAAAGGAAGGAGATGTACAGGAGGGTACAGGGAATGGTCTTCACCCAGCCACTCAACCACAACCCACACCAGAAGAACCAATCCCGTTTCCCATCAAAACCGAGCCCACTGATGAAACCTTCACCCCTGAACCCACAACTAAACCTAAACCTACCACATCACCTCAACCACCCAAACTACCCATCCTAAAACCCAAAACACAACCCAAAACCACTAAACCTAAGCCTGCCCAACAAAAACCAAGACCATCCCCTCAGCCTTCTTAACATCTCTCCTTTGAGGAAATAAAGGAGTTCAAGACAAGGCTCATCAACTGCACCACTTTGAGCAGCATCTCCTGTGAGGGAGACCTTATCAACATCACCTATGTTGATAACTCTTCAAGCTCCCTCACCCTAGGCCAATTTCTTGAGTTGCCTAGAGACACCTTGGGCCAGGCTGCAAGACTTCTTGGTCTCAACTCCGATACCCTTAATGCTGAGGAGAAGAGACTAAGAAGGAGACTGGTGACTCTACTGGATATAAGGAAAGAGGACAGGATTTCTAGTCAATCTCCTGGACCTAGGAAAGCTATAATCCAGTGGAGGTTCAATGAACCTTCTCACAACTTTTTTGTGGAAAGGGAGAATGGTGAAACTAACAGGCTTAATGCCACTTCTCTACTGCATCTCAGCAGATTTGATCTTGCTGAGCTTCCAGAGAAGCCATTCTCCAATCCCTCCAACTCTGAGACTGCTGCACATATCAGAAATCATATTAGCGGTCTCCACTTGGCTGAACTAAGCAGAAGAGCCAAGATTGAAGAAGAGTTGAAGTTGAAAAGAGCGGAAGACAAGGAAAGACCAACCACCAAAGGCACAGCCTTTCTACAGATGGTGGAAGGTCCTGAATTGTAACCAATAGTTAGATGGGAATATGACTATAGTTCCCATCAACTAACTCTTTTCAGAGGGCCACAACAAAGGGTACACATAATCCAAGGTGACAGAGTAGAGGTTCTGTCTACCAAGGATTTGTATAAACTCCTCAGCACCACATCTGGAAAGAATGCAAACACTGATAAACACTTACTTTCATTGGTGCTGAGAGTTTTGAGAAGAAGTGGGAAGTGAAGTTTTGGTAGCATCAGCCTAGGGGAGTTTGTTGGGTCATGACAAGGCTGGTGCAACCAAAACCACTTCACATAGTCATTTTGGTGCTACATTCAAGGGCTTCTGAAGCTAAGCATGAGATCTTCCGAGAGTCTGAAGAACAACAGCTGAAGAACAACAGCTGAAGTCAAGAGCTGAAGACAACAGCCGAAGTCAACAGCTGAAGACAACAGCTGAAGTCAAGAGCTGAAGACAAAGTCTGAAAGCTTCCGAAGATAATGTCTGATGAAAGAGCTGAAGACAAAGTTGTCTGATGAAAAAGCTGAAGACAAAGTCTGAAGACTTCCGAAGACAAAGTCTGAAGACTTCCGAAGACAAAGTCTGAAGAAAGAGCTGAAGACAAAGTCTGCTTCCGAAGACAAAGAAGACTCCAAGCCTCAGAAGAAGCAGTCTTCTGAAGTATAAGTGGCTTCGGAAGAAGTTATTCTTCTGAAGCATTCTTATCCTTCGGAAAGACATTGCTATGACCAGCAGATAAAAGTATGGTCCCTGACAGTCCGCTGCAGACCTCTGATACAACATGGCATCTTCCTAAAGAGCCATATTATTAACCATACTTTATTCTACTGTTCACCTTTTTATGATAGTACATGTTACCAACTTTAGTTGGTGACAAAAGGTAAGTCAGGGACATGTCCTGACTACCAACTCTCAGGCAAAATGTCCGAAAGACCTCACCTAGAGTCTTGTAGTATAGATGTAAGGTTAGAGGTGTCCAGCTGGTATCAAAGTATATCCGGCTGTAGGTAGTATTATATATATCTTCTCCTTGTAACTCTTTATAGAAGGGATTGGAGTCCAAAAGTCTTGTAATCCTTTCAGTTGAGAAGCAATATATAAAAGTACCTTGAAAATTTACATCCTGTGTTCATTTACTTACAGTTGCTTGTTATATTGTGATCAACTCTTTATAGACTTTTGCTGAGTGTTGATTCTAGGTGAGTTTGAGAGAAAAACCATCTGTTAAGCGACCACTATAATCGATCCTGCATAGGAGTTTTATTTCTGCCAATTTCTGTGCTAAACTGCCCCTTAGTAGTAAATGCATTGATGAGCCCTTCGACGTAGAGACTGCTATTGGTAAGTCCACTAGGGTTACAAATATGATAGAGGACTGTGCCATAGAGTTAGAAGGTCATAGGTTTGTTGCTAAATTACATGTGATGCCCCTAGGTGGATTTGATGTAGTACTAGGGATGGATTGGTTAGCAACCCATGAAGCGAATATCGTATGTCGTAAGAAAATGATTAGACTGACGGCGCCTGATGGAAGTCCGGTGACAATATCTGGCGATCGGGTTATGACGATTCCAAAGGTAATCTCGATGGCGGTGGCGGGAAAGTGCATGAGACGTGGATGTAGCGCTTATCTAGCCTACGTGAAGGATGTGGACACGTCAACACCAAAATTGTCCGATGTGTCGGTTGTGTGTGACTTTCCCGATGTGTTTCCAGAGGACCTATCGGGTGTGCCACCAGATCGCGAAATCGAATTCCAAATTGACTTGATACCCGGTGCCCAACCAGTCGCTAAGGCACCGTATCAACTGGCCCCGACTGAAATGAAGGAGTTAATGGAGCAACTGCAAGAATTGCTTGATAAGGGTTTCATCAGACCGAGTATCTCTCCTTGGGGTGCTCCGGTCTTGTTCGTGAAGAAGAAGGACGGTAGTATGACAATGTGTATCGACTACCGCGAATTAAACAAGTTGACAATAAAGAATCGGTATCCGCTATCGAGGATCGATGACTTGTTCGATCAGCTCCAAGGTGCCAGTTGGTTCTTGAGGATAGACCTTCGATCTGGCTACCATCAATTGAAAGTGAGGGAGCAGGACATTCCTAAAACAGCTTTTCGTACGCGCTATGGACACTATGAGTTTCTCGTCATGTCCTTTGGTTTAACCAACGCGCCAGCTGCTTTTATGGATTTGATGAATCGAGTGTGTCGGCCAATGTTGGATAAATCAGTGATTGTGTTCATCGATGATATCCTGATTTATTCAAAGAGTGAAAAAGAGCATGCCGCTCACATTCGGGAAGTGTTGGAAACCTTAAGAAGGGAGAAGCTGTATGCTAAATTCTCCAAGTGTGCATTCTGGCTACGCGAGGTGCAATTTCTGGGTCATGTGGTAAATGCGGAAGGAATCATGGTGGACCCAGCAAAGGTTGAAGCTGTGATGCAGTGGAAGTCACCAAAGACGCCATCCGAGATTTGTAGCTTCTTGGGATTGGCGGGCTACTACAGAAGATTTATTCAAGACTTCTCCAAGATAGCCTCACCTTTGACTAAATTGACCCGCAAGGACGTGAAATTCGTCTGGGGTCGAGAGCAGGAGATTGCCTTTGAAGAGTTGAAGACGAGACTAACACAAGCTCCTGTCTTGACACTGCCCGAGGGAAATGACGACTTAGTGGTCTATTCGGATGCATCTTATTCTGGGCTAGGTTGCGTGTTGATGCAACGTGGAAGGGTAATAGCTTATGCATCTCGACAACTGAAGACCCATGAAGTCGACTATCCCACGCACGATCTAGAACTAGCCGTGGTGGTTTTTGCGTTGAAGATTTGGCGGCACTATCTATACGGGACGAAGTGCACCATCTTCACCGACCATAAAAGCTTGAAGTACTTCTTCGAGCAGAAAGATCTAAACATGAGGCAGAGGCGATGGTTGGAGCTCATAAAGGATTATGATTGCGAAATCCATTACCATCCGGGAAAGGCCAACGTGGTGGCAGATGCCCTTAGCCGAAAAGAAAGGCCCGAGCCGATCCCGGTGAAGGCTTATCAGCTGATTGCGACCTCTGATGTGATGGCACAGATTAAGGAGTTCCAAGACAAGGCTTTGAAAGGAGATCGCCTTAATCCCGAAAGGATGAGAGGTCTAGTCACGGAATTGGGCGAGAACACTCTTGGCGTTAAGACCCAATTCGGGCGGATGTGGATTCCTCGATACGGGGATCTACGTGGGAAGATTATGGACGAAGCCCGTAAGACTCGATACTCCATTCATCCCGGTGCTACCAAGATGTATCACGATATGAAGAAAGATTATTGGTGGCCGGGTATGAAACGCGATGTAGTGGAGTACGTGAGTAAGTGCCTTACTTGTCTTCAAGTGAAGGCGGAACACCAAAAACCGTACGGGAAGATCCAACCGTTGGATATACCCGAATGGAAGTGGGAGCATATCACCATGGACTTCATTACTAAGCTACCTCGCACATCAAGGGGATGCGATACTATTTGGGTGATTGTCGACCGACTAACAAAGAGTGCCCACTTCCTACCGATCCGCGAGACGTATTCATCCGAAAGATTGGCGGATCTGTTCATCAAGGAAATCGTATCTCGTCATGGCGTGCCGGTGTCTATCGTGTCGGATCGTGACACCCGTTTTACATCAAAGTTTTGGAGAAGATTCCATGATGCAATGGGGACGAGGCTACACATTAGTACATCCTATCATCCTCAGACGGACGATCAGTCTGAGAGGACGATACAGACGCTCGAGGATATGCTTCGGGCGTGCGTGATCGATTTTCGAGGAAGTTGGGTCGACCACCTGCCATTAGCAGAATTCTCGTACAACAACAGTTATCATGCCAGTATTGGCATGCCACCCTATGAGATGCTATACGGTAGGAGATGTAGGACGCCCGTATGTTGGGGAGACATTGGGCAGAAGGAACTGGGAGGTGTCGAGGTAGTTGAAGCAACAACTGAGAAGTTGGAAAAGATCAAAGCCTTCATGAAGGCGGCGAAAGATAGACAAAAGTCATATGCTGACAGAAGACGAAGACCAATAGAGTTCAAGGTTGGCGACCGAGTGATGTTAAAGGTCTCCCCTTGGAAAGGCATTATCCGGTTCAGGAAACGAGGTAAGTTGAGCCCAAGCTATATAGGACCTTTCCGAATCATCGCACGAGTAGGAGAGGTAGCCTATCAACTTGAACCGCCAGATGAGTTAAGTGGAATTCATCCCACATTCCTTGTATCTCATCTGAGAAAGTGCTTAGCTGATGAAGATATGATTGTTCCACTGGAGGATATTGAAGTAGACAAACGACTCAATTACGTGGAGCAACCAGTGGCAGTCAATGATCGTAAGGAAAAGAGGTTAAGGAATAAAGTGGTTCCTCTTGTGCGTGTACAGTGGAAGCACAGGAAGGGATCCGAGTCTACATAGGAGACTGAAGAGGAGATGAGGCAGCATTATCATCATCTGTTTGAGGAATAACAGGTTTCGAGGACGAAACCTATATAAGGGGGGTGGACTTGTAACACCCGTATTTTTTTAAGGAAATAAAAGAATAAAAGAGAAAGAAAAGGATGGAAATGAAAGTTAATCCAAAGATGAGAGGTCAAAAGTGTAAAAAGGGCAAAAAGTGATAAAAGTGGGTGAAAAGGTGGTATGGTCGCCCATTTGTTCTGCACAACATTCTCGTTCGGTTTTTAGAGAGAGAAACAGCAGAGACTTCGAGTTTTAGAGAGAGAAAGGAGAATAATTCGAAGTTTGAGGTAAGATTAAGTGTTTTAAGTCGTTTTTGGTCGATCTAGTCTCGGTTATATGCTCATATGTGTATTGCATGTTCGGGTTGTGTGTTTCAGTGTGTTTCAGTGTGTTTAGGTGTTAAAAACATCTAAGAACTTCAACTTTTAGAGTTTGAAGGTTGAAGGCAGCAAGGTGAGTTTCTAGATCCCCTTTTTACATGTTTTCAAATGATTTTGGGGCTGGAAAATACATGTATTTACGTTTTTATAAGGTTGGGTATTATACCCGTATGTTCATATGCATGTGTATGTGGGTCGGGTATGTTTTGGGAAGATGTATGGTTATGATTATGTTAAGTTGTTGGACCAAAAGAACCAATGAGCCAAGATCAGGAAAACCTCTAAGTCCCACATGCCACTGCTATAACTGCTGAAGACTCCCATCAGTTACAATGTTCTCTTGCTTGAATGTCAGACTCGAGAACATCTGAAGACTCTCATCAGCTATTGTGTTCTCTT
Organism: Flaveria linearis; assembly: GCA_024085815.1. Classification (NCBI taxonomy): domain Eukaryota; kingdom Viridiplantae; phylum Streptophyta; class Magnoliopsida; order Asterales; family Asteraceae; genus Flaveria; species Flaveria linearis. The sequence goes on from CM044002.1 coordinate 90,451,971, forward strand.
GCTTGAATGTCAAACTCGAGAGCATCTTAGCTCCAGCCTTCTGCTGTTATGACAAAGTCTGAAGAACAAAGTATGAAGATCAAAGAACTGAAGAATATCAGCTGAAGAAGACTCCAAAGTACTGAAGACCAAGTACTGAAGTCTGAAGTACTGATCTTACAAGTACTGAAGACTTCTACTGAAGACAAGTACTGAAGAATCAAAAGCTGAAGAACTAAAGAACTGAAGACCTTCTACTGAAGCACAAAGTCTGAAGACAAAGACTGAAGACAACAACTGATGATATCTACTGAAGTCATCAGTTGTTATATCATCTGAAGCCAAGTCTGAAGACCAAGTACTGAAGACTCAGAGTTTGTCACAACAACTGAAGAAGTCTTCTTCAGTTGTTGTGGTGGTTTTTCTTTTTCAGTAGTTTATTTCATTTCAGTAGTTGTACAACAACTGAAGAGCATGTTCTTCAGTTGTTATAGTATCAGTAGTTATAAACGACTGAAGAGCTTGTTCTTCAGTCGTTGTAGGATTTCAGTAGTTTACTTTTATCAGCACTTAGGAACTTTTGTAAGAAGATGTCAGTTGTTGACATCTTCAGTAGTTTTATATTTTTGTCAGTTGTAATTTGAATATTCAGTGATGTCAGAAAAAGGACATCAACCCATCCTTTTGCCGCCTATAAAAGGATGGGTAACCATACAGTTTTAATTGCCGAAACGTGCGACCAATAGAACATTTATTGCTTCGCAGAACTCTTCTCTCTCTATGTTTATGCTTTAATTGCAATATCTTTTATGTTCTTGATATAATGCTAATTAATGTGCTAAATCCGCTGCAAACATAATCTAATTGATCAACACGAGAGGCTGAGATCCTGTCAAATGGTATCAGAGCAGGTTAATCATTGATCGATCTTACCATTGATCATTTGAAACTGCTCTTTTGATCTCTCAGTTTGATCGAATTAGCAATTTGCAAGAGTTAGTCATAGAGAGTGAGTTTCTGCTGTTTCCGGCCAAAATCTTGAGGTCTTTTGGTGGTTTTGAGTTACGATTGTCGTGTTTAAACTTGTTTTTGACCAAACCCTGAGATGACAACACCAACCAATGATCCTCACAATACTGGTTCCGCAACCAAGCCTCCGATGCTGGTTAGGAACGAGTATAACATATGGCAAAGACGTATGCTACACCACTTGGCTATCAACAGTGCTGGTTGTTGGAAGTCAGTGGTGCATGGGCCATACAAGCCTATGGTGAGCGTCCCGGAGTCTAATGAACAGGTTGCGAAGAAACCTGAACAATATTCGGACGAAGATCTAAAGCTGTTCGAAATCGATGCTAGAGCCCATGGAATTCTAGCCATGGCCATTCCAAATGAGATATACTCAAGGCTCTTGCATCATGAGTCTGCTCATGACCTATGGGTTGCTCTAAAGGAACAATTTGGAGGAACTGATTCGGTCTTAGCAAACAATAGGGAAATCCTTGCCCAGCAATATGAGACCTTCTCATATAGAAAGGGTGAGACTCTGACCCAGCAGTTTGAGCGGTTCTCTTGTTTAATCTCTGAGCTGAAGATGGTTAAACAAGAGTACACCAACAGCCAGATGAACAACAGGTTCCTCAGGTCACTTCCTGAGAGATGGGACACATATACCATTGTCCTACACTCCAGTGCTGACCTGGACACTCTATCTCTCACCCAACTTCATGGGAAGCTACTCACTTTTGAGAGAGAGGTAGAGCAAAAGAGGAAGTTGTCCTCTTCTGGCAAGCTCGCTGATGACTTTGTCCAAGGTAATGCTGCCTTGATAAGTCATGAGTCAGAATATGCTTCATCAGAAAGTTCTTATGATGAGCATATCGATTTCTCTACTAACTCAGAACAAGCTTTTGTTGGTGTTAGTAGTTCAGGAGGTGGTGGTGACAATTTGTGTTTTCTGATGGAGGATTTGAAGGGCATTCCAGATGATGATCTGGAAGAGATGGATATTTTGAACCAAATGGCAATGATAAATATCCGCTCTCAGAAGTTCTACAAAAGAACTGGTAGGAAATTCCCAGGACTCTCTGGCAAAACCAAAGTTGGTTTTGACAAGAGCAAGTTGAGGTGTCACAAGTGCCAAAGGCTTGGACACTTTGCAAGAGAGTGTAGATCATCTGGATCTAACTCATCTGCACCCTTTGTGACTTTTCCCAGCAATAGCTCACAGCACAAAGGGCAACCTTCCTACAGTTCTTCCCATCCATCTCAGGCACAAGCACCACCTGCTTATTTTGTGCCACAGGGTCATATGCCTTATCCTTACCCCTGTTACTACATGCCTCAGCCTGGTCGAACTCAATCACCCCCGGCTCAACCACCTCATGCTCTTCCAGAGCCTCATTCTTCCCAATCTCATCACCACACACAACCTCAACAACAAAGCTTTTTCACCCCAACTGCTGTTGACTGGAGTAGTCTACCAGAAGAGCTATCTGGTCAGGAGCCACTACTCCAAGATGCTAGTCAACATGGTGGTGATCAACCTTTTGGAAATCTTGCTCTGATGGCCCTTGATTCTGCTGAAGGGTCATCATCCAATGCCTCATCTCAGGTATCCACTGAGGCAAAAGCCAAGCTTTGTTCAGAGTCATGCATAGCAGCATTTGCTTCTATTAGAGAAGCAAATGTAGCTTTAATAGATAAAAATCTTGAGCTTGAGCACACTATTTCCAAAAGAAAGCTGATTTTGAGGTTGTTCTAAAAGATAAAAATGATGAGATTTACAAGCTTAAATGCCAAATCAAAGATGCTAAAGCTAGGGAAGATGTACTTCTAGAGAAGTACAAAGACCTTAAGGAAACTCTTGCAACCACCCAAGTTGAGTGTGATCGATGGGTGCAATCATGCAAGGGTTTTGAAATGCTTCTTAGCAAGCAAACAGCTTCTAATGTGAAATTTGGAATTGGTTATAATCACACTGCTCCTCCCACAGACTTCATTTCAAGAGCAGAAGTTGAATCTGATGGGGAGAGCAATAACCAATCCTTCTCATCATGTGACCTACTATCCTCTGAATCAGCATCATCAGAGATAGATTGTCACATGACCAAAAGGCTGATCAACTCAGGAGTTGTCACTAGTAGTACTGAAGGTACTAGAGAGCAAGTGACAACATCTGAAGTTCAAACCTCAAATACTGTTAGCACTAAAGAGAAGAAAACTAACAGTAGGAAAGGTTTGAAGACAGCTAAAGAGGATAGCAGGAAAGCAGGCACTAGGAAGAAAACTGCTAGTACTGATGACAAACAGCTGAAGAACAAGTCTTCAGCAGTTAAATCCTCTTCAGCTGATGATCAGCATAAGATGAAGAAAAAGCCATGTGAGATATGTGGCTTGTTCAATCATCTTACTGATGATTGGTGGTACAAAAGGGGTTCCAAACTCAAACAGAAGGAGAAAATTACTGAGAGCATCAATAAAATAAAGAATGAGTTTGAAACCAAGTTTGTACTGGCAACATCCAAGCCTGAAATCCCTAGGCCCAAAGTTAAATCTAAGAAGATAGGGATTACTCAGGCAACAGCTGAGGTTGCTCAGAAAAAGATGGTACAACATAGGAACTCATCATCAGCAACTCCAATGTGTCTGAAGAGCTGAAGGCTTTATCACAAAATCAGACACAGTTGGTGATGATGGTTCAGCAACTAGTGGGAAGAGTCAACCACTTAGATGCTCCTATGTTGAAACCACAGAAAAGGAAGTCCAAGATAGCTCTTCTGTACCATCTTCTTCACCTCAAGCTGTCACTTTTAACACACCTGTTAGTGCTACACCTGTAGCTGAGAACAGACCCAAAGCCAAGCAGGTTTGGGTCTCCAAGACTAACTAACACATGGTTGTGTTTGCAGGGTTCTTCAACATGCCATAGAAGCATCTGGTATGTAGACAGTGGAGGATCCATGCATATGACTGGAAGCAGCTCCCTTCTTAATGACTACTCTCAAGGAAAGAAGGGATTTGTTTCTTTTGGCAATGATGCAAAGGGTTACATCGTCAGAAAAGGCTTTGTTTCCAACGGGGAAATAAGGTTTGATGATGTTAACCATGTGGAGAATCTCAAGTACAACCTCTTGAGTGTCAGTCAAATGTGTGACAAAGGCCATGTTGCCCTTTTCACAAGCCAGAACTGTAGGATTCTGTCATCCAAAGTTCTGAGTTTGATTGACAAGGCATTGGATGAACACACTCTCCTGAAGGCCAACAGGACAGGAAGAGTGTATGCCTTAGATCTTTCCAAAAAGATGGATCTAAAAGGCCATCCTTGCCTATTCTCCAAGGCATCTCCTCAAGAGTCTACACTATGGCATAGAAGGCTGGGTCATGTAAATTTCAAGAACATGAATCAGCTTATAAGCCATGGTTTAGTAAGAGGATTGCCTCTGAAGGAGTTCAAGTGTGAAGATGACTGCACTGCTTGCTTGAAAGGAAACAACACAAAGTTTCATTCCCTTCAATAGAAGAACCAAAGTCCACTGCCTGCTTACAACTTCTGCACATGGATCTCTTTGGTCCTGTGAGAGTGATGAGCATGGCAAAGAAGAAATACTGCCTGGTAATTGTGGATGATTACTCCAGGTTTGTATGGACTTTCTTCTTGCACTCCAAGGATGAAGCAGCAAAGACAATAATGAACTTGTGTTACATGTAGAAAAGCAGTATTCCCTACAGGTCAAGTGTGTGAGGAGTGACAATGGAACAGAATTTAGAAACCACACACTTGATGACTTCTACCTGTCCAAGGGAATTAGAAGGCAGTTTAGCATTCCTAGAACTCCTGAGCAGAATGGAGTGGTGGAGAGAAGAGAACAGGACCCTCATTGAAGCAGCAAGGTCAACGTTGGCTGACTCAGGGCTGCCACTAACCTTTTGGGCTGAAGCTGTTAATACAGCTTGCTATGTACAGAATAGAGCCTTAGTAAATAAGAGGTTGATGAAGACTCCCTATGAAGTTCTTCATCATTTGGCCCTCTTATTTCATTCTTTAGAGCCTTTGGGTGTCCTTGTTTCATTCTCAACACTAGCAACCCCACTCCATAAGTTTGCTAGTAAGGTGGATGCAGGGTACTTTGTTGGTTATTCATCAACTTGCAAAGCAACAGAGTCTTCAACTGTAGAACCAAGGGGGTTGAAGAAACTCTGCATGTTAAGTTCAATGAATCTCCAAATGACAAGATTCCACAAAACCCTGTGGAGTTGTTTGATTTGGACATACTGCAATATGTTCCTTATCAACCTCCATCTGTTGAGCCTGTCAGCAGATCTCCACCTGGTGGTACTGATGATGATGAAGTTAGTACTCACCTCTTCAGGTTTAGTGACAACCTGCCTAAGTTCACTGAACCTGATGCTCCTGTAGCCTCAGCAGCTCCATCCACTACAAATGCTGATGAGATTTCTGCTTGCTCTACTTCATTTGAGCTGCCATCCTCTACATGGTTTCAGGAATCTCCATCACCATCTGTTGCTGCTGATGGGTCTACAAACACTTGCACAGATATTATAGTTTATCAAGAGCTCAAGAATCACCCCACTTCACAAATCATTGGTGATATCCATGCTGGAGTTTCAACCAGGAATCAATTGTCCAACTTCTGCTTCTATGCTCTCATTAGTCAGCAAGAGCCAAAGAACTATCATATTGCTTTAAGAGACAATGGATGGGTGGAAGCTATGCAGCTTGAGCTACTTCAATTCAAGAAACAGCAAGTGTGGGAGCTTGTTCCATTACCCAAAGGTAAGTGGCTATAGGCACCAAGTGGGTATTCAGGAACAAAAGAGATGAGAAGGGCCAAATTGTCAAGAACAAGGCTAGACTGGTGTTCAAGGGTTTGCACAGGAGGAAGGCATCGATTATGATGAGACCTTTGCACCTGTGGCCAGACTAGAAGTAATTAGACTGTTTTAGCTTATGCTGCCTTTCACAGTCTTAAGGTTTATCAAATGGATGTCAAAAGTGCCTTCCTATATGGGAAAATCAAAGAAGAGGTTTATGTGTGTCAACCACCAGGCTTTGAGGACAATAAACATCCATATTGGGTGTACAAGCTTGATAAGGCTCTTTATGGGCTGAAGCAAGCACCTAGAGCCTGGTATGAGACACTTTCACCTTTCTTCTTGAGAATACATTCACTAGGGGCACCATTGACAAAACCTTATTCATAAAGACTGTGGGACAACATAAGCTCCTTGTTCAGATTTATGTTGATGATATCATCTTTGCATCCTCTGATCCAAAGTTGTTGTGATGAATTTACAAAGCTTATGAAGCTTAGGTTTGAAATGAGTGCTATGGGAGAATTACAGTTCTTTCTAGGTTTGCAAATCAAATAACAGGATGATGGAATCTTCATCCATCAGTCCAAATATACCAAAAACTTGTTGAATAAGTTTGATTTACAAACCTGTAAGCCCTGTTCTACTCCCATGAGCAGCATCACACAACTAGATGTTGATCAGAAAGGTAAAGCGGTTGATGAAACCCTTTACAGATGTATGATTGGGTCCTTGATGTACCTTACAGCTTCTAGACCAGACATCATGTTTTCAACATGTGCTTGTGCTAGATTTCAGGCTGCACCTAAAGAATCCCATTTGATTGCAGTCAAGGATCTTTAGATATCTGCAAGGTACCCAATCACTAGGACTTTGGTATTCAGCTGGGCATTCATGCAAATTAGTTGCTTTCTCTGATAGTGACTATGCAGGATGCAAAGTCACCAGAAAATCCACTTCTGGTGGTTGCCAATTCCTAGGCAATTGTTTAGTTTCTTGGCAGAGTAAGAAACAACATCAATTGCTACATCCACTGCTGAAGCTGAGTATATTGCTGCTGCAAGTTGTACCTCTCAATACTCTGGCTTCAGAACCAACTTCTGGATTATGGCATTACTGAGACTAAGACTCCATTATTAATGGATAGTGCTTTAGCTCTCTGTATTGTTAAGAATCCAGTCCAGCACTCAGGACCAAACATATTGAGATCAGACATCATTTTATCAGGGATTGCTATGAGAAAGGTCTGATTGATCCTAAGTTTGTACCTAGTGCTGATGAGCTTGCAGACATTTTTACTAAGCCTTTAGATAGTGCCACATTCCAAAATTTGGTACTAAGGCTTGGTATGCTGCAGCTTGAATGATTTGACCTATGCTGATGCTCTTAACTCACATCTACTGATGAGTATTAGGTCAAATACAAGTACTGATGAGTAATTTAGTCTTCAGCTCTTTCACAACTACTGAAGACTAAAATAACTCAAAGTACTGATGTACATTATTATTGAAAACAACTGATGTTGTGAGGTGGATTACAACTACTGATGTATGATTTTCAATAAATAAGTACTGAAGAACAAATTTTGCTCACAAGTACTGATGTGTAATCTTACACAAATACTGAAGACAAAATTTGTTCACCAGCTCTGAAGAATTTCATCAGCACTTATGAACATCTGATCATAAGAGCTGAAGGCATATTCCCAAGAGCTGAAGGGTCAATGAAACATCTGAAAGTCAGCCAAAGAGCTGATGAGTAAATGTCGAGGCTAGTATGAAACAACTGATTTGACGGAAACAGCTGATGAGTAATTCACATCAGCTGATAACAACAGCTGCTGTTTCATACACAAACAACTGAAGGACAAAACCAGGTCTTTAGTAGTTCATAACTACTGACATCAGTAGTTCACAACTACTGAAGGCTAACACCAAGTCCTCAGTTGTTTACAACAACTGAAGCAATACCATGTCTTCAGTAGTTCACAACTACTGATCTCAGTAGTTCACAACTACTGAAGGCTAACACCAAGTCTTCAGTTGTTACAACGTCTGAAGAAGAATACTAGGTCTGAAGAAGACTGACAGTAACTCTTCAGACGTTTACAACGTCTGAAGAAGAATACTAAGTCATCAGTAGTTCATAACTACTGAAGACTGACAGTAACTCTTCAGACGTTCACAACATCTGAAGGACAAAACCAAGGTCTCAGTAGTTTCAACTACTGAAGGCTAATACCAAGTCCTCAGATGTTACAACCACTGAAGGTTAAAACCACGTCATCAGCTGTTACAACACCTGATAACTAACACCAAAACCTTCAGTAGTTTCCTTTCAACCTTTCACCTACCCTATAAATACCCTACCTTCAGAGCATTTACTACTCACTTGACCTAATCCTTACAAACCTCTGAAATTCCCATACACCATTAATGGCGAACATGCAACTGAAACCTCGACACACTGTGTCGCCCACCTTACACAATCGCCATTATGGCCCAAGTTTCACCAAGCCGTCGATCTATGCACGACTCACCATACAAAACGGCTTTTCTCTTGAACCCCACTCTATACACTGACTCCTTGACGGAGTTTTGGACAAATGTCACCGTCCAAACCGGAGAGCAGATGCCGAGGTATCCCTCCGGTCCTCCGTCAACGGCAAACCCGTGGTTATCACTCCAGCTACGATACGACAAACCCTAGAGCTGGAGGATGCCACTCACCCAACTTCCTACCCCAAAGGTACCCTGGATCTCTCATTTACATCTCATGACTATCAGGGTAACCTCTCCGCCTCCACCTTGTTGAAGAAACATTTCCCTGACCCTCAACGCTTGATCTTCCACATGGTGAATGTCTGTCTGGCTCCCAAGACCTCTTCGTGGGACCAGATGTCCACAAGGTGGCAGCAGGTATTGTATTCTATCCTTGAGAAACAACCTTTAAATTTTACTGATCTTTTATTTTTGGAACTCAAGGACATGGCCACAAAACCTTTTCTAACCGTTGGAACTTGTATCCACGGTTCATAATGGCCATGATCGAAAACCAGCTTCAGGCTGAGGGACTAGTTGGCACTGGGGTCCCTGCCATGGCTGTTCAAGCTGAGGTATACTCAGGCACAACACTGACCAAACACTCAAACAGGCTGGCCAGCTGCGAAAACCCACGCAGCTGGAACCCACAGCCTCCACCTCCAAATCCAAAGTCCCCACCAAGCCAAAAGCCAAAAAGAAGCCACAAAGGCTACTCAGGGAGATGAGTCCCCTGAGGATGCCCCTGCCACCAAAGGCAGGATGTGCCTGCTGGTTCGATTCTCCCAGCAGGTACCACGACTCCACCCACCACAACCGCACAGGCTTCCTCTCAACAGGAGCCTGATGCAACCAATTTTGGGGCAACCACATTACTGGGGTCTCTCTCACTTGAGGAGACTGCCATTGAAGAGCACAGTCCTCCCCATGTGCATACTGCTTCTAGCCCACATACTGAGGAGACCGCCCCACTAAGCCCAACATTGGTAATAGCCAAAGTGCTGACCGATCTGAGCACTCCACCCTCTCCCCAGAAACCTATTACAACTGGGGAGACTCCAACCGAAGAGGGGGTGGGCACAAGTGCTGATCGGAGCCCACAGCACAGAGAATCAGTTCAATCTCCCAGTGTGGCTAGGGAGATAGAACAATCTGGTGAGGCTGCCACTTCTTCTGCATCAACATCTGAGCAGGGTGAAGCTGGTAACATCACTAAGACCTCACCAGAGGCAATGGCCGATGATGGATCCAATCCGGAGGCCAGAAGTCCCCAGTACCATGAACAAGGGGCACATGTCATTACTGAGCCACACTCAGGACATGTTCATCCTGACAATGTCAGGAGGTCAGGTGATTCAGCTTATGCTGATGATGACCTGAGCTTCTTCTACGATGTAGTAGCTCAAAACACTATCCTAGAGGATGAGATAAGCAGACTCAAAGAGCTGCTTGCTCAAATGACTCAGGATAGAAGTCCATCTGCCACCACTACCCCACAGATGGCACCTTCACCCGAAGGTCTCACAAACACTGAGCCACTCCCACAAACTCAGCCACCAGCCCCTGCTTCTGGCACTAGCTCTCAGGGTCAGAACCCCCCTGAGCAGCTGGATGCTATCCTCCAGAAATCCCTGCCTCTCATCACACCAATCCTTAAAGATATAGTCATTCAAACCCTGGATGAGAGGCTTCCCACATATATACAACCCATGGTGGAGGTTGCCATAACTAAGGCTCTTGCTGATAGTCTAACCCCAACCAATGCACCCAAAAGGGGGAGACATCAGTGCAAGACAAGAGGAAGAGGGGAGAGGAGGAGAAAGAGGCAGAGAAAGAGGTGGTGGTAGAGAGGGAGTTGGCTGAGGAGAGTAGTAGGGTGAGGGAGAAGGGGAAGAGGAAAGTGAGGGAGGTAGAGCGTATAGAAGTGGCTGAAATCCAAAAGGATTTCAGTATCACTGATAAGAATAAGGGAGAGGGAAAGAAGGTGGCTGATCCTGATCTAGCAGCCCTTGTCAAGGAGCTGATACTGAACATAACCGTTCAATGAACAAAGTCATTGAACAGCTGTTCAGGCAAGGCTTTGACAAGGACACTGCCTTGCTAGATCAAGAGATCAGGAATATGGAGAGGAGAGAGATTGAGTACCGATGGACTACTCATAGCCAAGAGGAAAGACAGAAACTTGAGGCTATGAGTAGGTTCACTTCGAAGTACCTGGGCAGACCAGTCCTTGATGTTAAGGCATGGACCAGGGACAGACTCTTGGCAATAACCACCAAGATCTATTCGGCTGGTGATTTTACCAAGGGACTGGTCGCTAAGGCCCTATCTGAAGCCGGTGCTGGGAACAGGACACTGCTAGTAAAGCTAACCAAACCAGCACTTATCTCTAGGCTACTAGCAGTGCCTGCCAACATTCCCACACAACAACCCAACCACAACCCACAAAACCAACTCCTTTACCACCAAAACCCGCAGCCAATGATCCACCCTTGAAGAAGAAGAGAAGGGTGCTGAGGCTGCAAGATGAAGAAGAGGAGGATGAGGAGGATAGCCTGCCACTTTCAGCAGTTATACCTCTACCCAAAGCCAAACCACAAACCATCACTCCCACCTCACAGCAGGACACTGTGAGGGTTAAGTTAGAAGAGGAGGAGCAGCAGAAAAGACATGATGAGGAAATGCTGAAAAGCATTGACAAATGTTACACTGCTACCACCTCTATAATAAACATGCAGAGAGAAGCTCTGAGATTATTCACCCTTAAACAAACCTTTCAATATGAAAAGGATAAGGTGAGAACTTGGCCTGACCCAAGGGTGGCTCACAGGATAGTCAAGAAGGACATGCCTGTGAGGTACAAGAGCCAACTAAAGAGAATCGTAGATGAAGAGATCTCTGTGGCTCTTGTAATACCACCCTGGGAAATAGTAGAGGAATTCGAGAAAGCTTATAGAGCCGGCCAATCACCCTTTTCAATGCTAGATAATAGGGTGGTCAGGAAGGGTCTGGTCTATAAGAAGCTTGAGAATTTCCAAAGGAATGAGCTCAATCTGTTGTTGGAGGGTAAACATCCTGATGAGTTTGCATATAGGCAAATCACAACACTTGAGCTCAAAAATGGAAGACAGGTCAAGTTCATCTCAGAGCTGTACGGTCGGGAGGGATTGTTTGATGGTGAGCCTGAAGATCTATCCAAAGAAGAGCAGATGATCTTTCTTCAGGCCTACACCCGAGAATCCTACTGGCTTGTACATGGGAGGTAGATCTCATGGATGGGACAACAGCTCTGTGTCCAATTCCCCAAGACAGAGCTCCCATCCATACTTAGCCAAACAAACACTTGAGACTACCTCTCTGGCCAGTGCTTATCTGGGTCAACTTCTAATCTGATCTAGAAGGAAATAGACCAATCTTTATGCCATCAATAAGTGGGACATCTAATAATTAGAGGTTTTGGCTGCATTGGTTCAGGGGGAGTTTGTTGGACCAAAAGAACCAATGAGCCAAGATCAGGAAACCTCTAAGTCCCACATGCCACTGCTACAACTGCTGAAGACTCCCATTAGTTACAATGTTCTCTTGCTTGAATGTCAGACTCGAGAACATCTGAAGACTCTCATCAGCTATTGTGTTCTCTTGCTTGAATGTCAAACTCGAGAGCATCTTAGCTCCAGCCTTCTGCTGTTATGACAAAGTCTGAAGAACAAAGTATGAAGATCAAAGAACTGAAGAATATCAGCTGAAGAAGACTCCAAAGTACTGAAGACCAAGTACTGAAGTCTGAAGTACTGATCTTACAAGTACTGAAGACTTCTACTGAAGACAAGTACTGAAGAATCAAAAGCTGAAGAACTAAAGAACTGAAGACCTTCTACTGAAGCACAAAGTCTGAAGACAAAGACTGAAGACAACAACTGATGATATCTACTAAAGTCATCAGTTGTTATATCATCTGAAGCCAAGTCTGAAGACCAAGTACTGAAGACTCAGAGTTTGTCACAACAACTGAAGAAGTCTTCTTCAGTTGTTGTGGTGGTTTTTCTTTTTCAGTAGTTTATTTCATTTCAGTAGTTGTACAACAACTGAAGAGCATGTTCTTCAGTTGTTATAGTATCAGTAGTTATAAAACGACTGAAGAGCTTGTTCTTCAGTCGTTGTAGGATTTCAGTAGTTTACTTTTGTCAGCACTTAGGAACTTTTGTAAGAAGATGTCAGTTGTTGACATCTTCAGTAGTTTTATATTTTTGTCAGTTGTAATTTGAATATTCAGTGATGTCAGAAAAGGACATCAACCCATCCTTTTGCCTCCTATAAAAGGATGGGTAACCATACAGTTTTAATTGCCAAAACGTGCGACCAATAGAACATTTATTGCTTCGCAGAACTCTTCTCTCTCTATGTTTATGCTTTAATTGCAATATCTTTTATGTTCTTGATATAATTGCTAATTAATGTGCTAAATCCGCTGCAAACATAATCTAATTGATCAACACGAGAGGCTGAGATCCTGTCATAAGTTCATGCTTAGAATGGTATGTGAATGCTAGAACTAAGTAATGAAATGTTTGGGACTGAGAACAGCTCAAAATATGTGAACAGGCTGCTTATACGCCTATTCAAGGATCATGAGTCCAAACAGTGCTCATGTGCCTGAATTCTGACTTAGAAAAACTAAGTACAGGGTAATAAGTCTGAATAGTACTCAAACGCCCAGAAATTTGCCTTAGAAATGTTCTAAGTAGGGTCATGAGTCCAAATAGTTCTCATGTGCCCAAATAGTACCTAATACGACTCATGAGCCTAAACAGTGCTCATGTGCCTGAATTCTGACTTAGAAAAACTAAGTGTAGGGTAATAAGTCTAAACAGTGCTCATGTGCCTGAATTCTAACTTAGAAAAACTAAGTGTAGGGTAATAAGTCTAAATAGTACTCATGTGCCTGAATTCTGTCTTAGAAAAACTAAGTGTAGGGTAATGAGCCTAAACAGTGCTCTTGTGCCTGGAATTATTTACTAAGTGTAAGGTAAAAAGTCCCAACAGTGGTCAAACGCCCAAATAGTCCTCATGAGTCCAAATAGTACTCATGCGCCCAAAACCTAGAATTTAATGCAGAATTTTCGTGGAAGTTTGTACAGCTAGGGTTTTGGACTAATATTGACTAAGGATTTATTAAATGCATATGATTATGCCTGATTTCATTATGACTCTTTTCTTAATATTTTAATTAATATTACGATTAGGGTTATTATTAATGTGATTATTATTATTAATAATATGCTTATTAATAATAATATTGTATGACTCTACGTGGTATGATCATGATCAAGACATGAAGAATTATCATTAATAAAGAGTAAGATTACTGATAAAGAAAAGTGGAACGTAAATGAATGAACAAAAGTCTTGCAAGCAAATGAATGGAGGTGCACACCCCTGGCAGGTGTTAGCTCAACTGTGATGCGGGTTCGCTAGCCCGAAGGATGCACACAGGTCAATCTTTGAGATTGGCATAGAGGTGAGCGACTTGGAGTCGCAAAAGACTCACAGGATAAGTGCAATCCTTGAGATTGCCATAGAGGTGAGCGACTCGTGTGTCGCAAAAGACTCACAGGAACAAAAAGAGCAATCATTAAGATTGCTAACGAGGTGAGTGACTCTGTGTCGCAAAAGACTCGGAAGGATAATGATAAAAGTACTAATTGAACGATGATGAAGATAATAATGATATTACCTACGTGTACGTACGATGTGTGATCACATATGAATAACGAACGGTTTGAAATGAAAAGTAAAGTATTTTAATTACAAAACTAGAACTCACTCAGTAACGCTGACTTTTATGTATTTTCCAGTTGGCAGGTAACAGGTTGCTGATGATGGCACACGGGGATGGCTATTTGGCGGGCAAGACTGACATCCATTTATGTTTGACAATACTGTTGTTTTGTAATTCATTCGACTAATCATTTTGTGACCCATGAACTGGAATGTATTGCTTAACAACAATGTTTATAATGAATGAATGGGTTTTGTCAAATTGATTTCGCTGCTTAAATTTATAATATGTATGTTTTATACTGTGAATGACCAACTGTGAGTTGCCCGGGAACGGGGCCTTACAATATTAGCTTTACCAGAAGGTACAGATAACTTCATAGTATACTGCGATGCTTCTCGTCAAGGCTTTGGATGTGTTTTAACGCAGAAAGATAAGGTGATTGATATGCTTCTAGACAACTTAGAGGAAGTGAAAAGAATTACACCACCCATGATCTAGAATTAGGAGCTGTAATATTTGCACTAAAAATTGGAGACATTACTTATATGGGACTAAGTGTATAATATATACGGACCACAAAAGTCTGCAACACATTTTCGATCAGAAAATGTTAAACATGAGGCAAAGAAGATGGGTAGAGTTATTAAGTGACTATGACTGTGAAATTAAGTATCACCCAGGTAAGGCAAATGTAGTAGCTGATGCTTTAAGCAGAAAAGAAAGGACAAAACCTTTACGAATACGAGCAATGAGAATGGAATTACGTTCAGATTTGTTAAATCAAATCCGGGAAGCTCAACAAAAAGATATATTGAAACTGAAAGGGCAAACGAAAGACTTGAAAACAGAAGCAGATGGAATTCTGAAATTCAAAGGAAGAATCTGGATACCCGACAACAACATGATTAGAACAACTCTACTGCAAGAGGCTCATAAGTCAAGATACTCTGTGCATCCGGGAAATAATAAAATGTACAAAGATTTGAAAAGTCAATACTGGTGGCAGGGTATGAAAAGATCAGTTGGAGAATTTGTAGAACAGTGTGATGTCTGCTCAAGAATAAAAGCTGAATATCAGAAACCTTCAGGATACTTACAGCAACCAGAAATCCCAGAATGGAAATGGGATCAAATTACAATGGATTTCATAACTAAGTTACCTAGGACCAGAAATGGATACGACATAATTTGGGTTATAGTAGATAGACTAACTAAGTCCGCTCATTTCTTACCTATCCGAGAAGATTACAAGATTGAGAGGTTAGCAAGGATTACATAAAAGAAATTGTGTCTAGACATGGAATACCTGTATCCATTATATCAGATAGAGATAGTAGATTTACTTCTAGGTTCTGGCAAACTTTACAAAAAGCTTTAGGGACCCAAGTAAATTTAAGTACAGCTTATCACCCACAGACTGATGGACAAAGTGAAAGAACAATACAAACCCTAGAAGATATGTTAAGAGCTTGTGCTATAGACTTTGGTGGAAATTGGGATGGTCACTTACCATTAATAGAACTTTCATACAATAATAGTTATCATTCTAGTATTGGATTAGCTCCATTTGAAGCTTTATATGGAAGAAAATGTAGGTCACCCCTATGTTGGAATGAAATAGGTGATAGACAACTCACAGGTCCTGAACTAATCCAAGAAACCACAGATAAGATCACTGAGATTAAAAACAGGTTGAAAGCAGCTCGTGATCGACAAAAGAGTTATGCAGACAGACGAAGAAAAGCCACTGGAATTTCAAATTGGAGACAGAGTTTATTTGAAAATATCACCCTCTAAAGGAATCTTTCGGTTTGGAAAATCCAGTAAGCTGAACCCTAGGTACATTGGTCCATTCAAGATCATTGATAGAATAGGACCTGTAGCATATAAGTTGGAATTACCACAGGAATTAAGTGAAGTACACAACACATTTCATGTGTCTAACCTCAAGAAATGCTTAACCAATGAAACCCTAGAAGTACCAATTCAAGAAATCAAAGTAGATAAGAAACTTCAATTTGTTGAAGAACCAGTAGCCATTATGGGAAAAGAAGTAAAGCAGTTAAGAAGAAATAGAATCCCTATAGTGAAAGTTAAGTGGAATGCAAAGAGAGGACCAGAGTACACTTGGGAAAGAGAAGATGAGATCAAGAAAAAGTACCACCACCTGTTCAGAGGTAATAATTAATTGAGTTTTCTAAATGAATTTCGGGACGAAATTCTATTAACGGGGGGAGAATGTGACAACCCTAAAAATCTTGTATAAATATTACGTCAAAATTTTATTATATTACGTTACAAATCACGATAATGTTATGTTCAGTATGTATATATTATGGATGTACGTATGCACGTTTACATGCATGCATAAATATTAGAATTTCATGTATGTATATATATTACATACCCGAGATTCACACATACGTGTATATATATATAATTTTACGTGTACATGTTGGCATGCATATATATATCGAAAATTCTTTGGAATATTTGTATATATATACGATTAGTATATATATTGTACGTGTATATATTATAAACACGTGTATATGTGTATGCACATTAAACATGAAAAATATATGTTGTGTATATATGTCTAATTGTAATCTATTTTCACCTATGCATATACTCAAAAGTATACATATATATATATATAACAAAAACTTAAAATCCTAAACTAAAATCAAAAACCAAAAACACCAAACCATCATTTGGTTAACCTCATCCAAACCACCACCTTATGTTCTCAGTTAACACCATAATCGAACCACCCGAAACCACTCACACCCAAAACCACTAAACCACCATTATAAACTAAATAAATATTAACACCCTTAAAACCCAAGTTTCACCCTTTTCGAAAGAGAATAGCAATCCCCAAGAACTCTTCGGTTTCATGCATTCACATTACCAACCCACCACCATACCACCTTATCCTACCACCTAAGATTCCTTCCTTGACTAGACAACCTCCCATTCACACCATGAATGTTCCTAAAGTTGCCACCTTGCCTTCTTAATTCATTAATCACCAAACCTCATTGTTGCAAACATGGAGATGGCAACACTCTTGAAAACTCACGGTCAACATGCATGCACCATCAATTCTCTTCTCATGCCACCTAAACTCACCTTATCCTATCATTTAATCATCCATGTGACTAGGTTATCTAGTCTTATTTTGTTTCCTTCCTAAAACCGCCACCATGCAACCGATTTTCTTGTTTTCACACCTCCTAAACCGCCACCTAGCAAGACTACCTAGGTGATTCACCATGGCTAGGGAATCTACCTCATGATGATGTTGGAGAAAGGCGGTTGACCCAGGTTTCATATGCAATCCGTCGGCCACTTTAAACACATCACAAACCAAACTCTTTTGCTCACTCATCTCTCTCCCTCTCGGATCCATATACATACACACCACCACCTTCACTCAACCACCACCACCTCCAGCCACCTTCTGCCTCCCTCTCCCTCGGTTACAAACATTAATACCACCACCCTTCTGTCCCACAACCTCTCTACCTCTCGGTTACAACATAAATAACAACAACCAACAACAACAACCGAAACAAACACAACCACACACCACCATCACCTACCATCACCATCCACGACCTCCATAACCTTGCCTTGGGTTCAAGAAGCTAGGATATCATCAAGATCGTCATCACAAGGTAATAAAAAGGATATATCTTGAGTTTACAAGATTAAATCTTGCAAATATTCAAGAAAATCTAGAAAAATATTAAATAACCATAATTGTAGGAATAAACATTGAAAAATTCTCACTTATATACTAAAATATTGATCTGGAAACTTTGACAAAGTTTTGATAAAAAATAATTTATATAAATTATTTTATAATGAAAATTAGAAGAAAATATCAAAAATAGAAGTAAATTCGGAAAAAAATCTGATAAAATCACGAAATGATTGTTTTGAGGTATAAAAGCCTCTGGAATTATTTCAAAATTTTATTCCTTATTATGATTAAGATACGAATTTTTATATGTTCTGTAGTAAATAAATCATAATAAGTACTTAACATACATAATAAATTCTGATAAAATCATAGATGCAATATTAAATCAGAGACTACATAATATATAATTTTCATAATTTTTTTAGTAGTATAAATATTTTTGCTAAATATTGAAATTATTGTGAAAATTTCAGAAACTGACCTGTTATGATTTGGAATTTGAGATAATTATATGATGCTTAGTCATATATAAGAAACCGTCTGTAAAATTTTGGGAATTTATGATAGACAGAAGCTAGTTTTAACCAATTATGGGAATATTATAAAATTTATAGAAAATAATCTGTTTGGATTTGGATGTTATAAAAATTATGAGATGTTACTGACTTTTGGGATAAGATTATTTGATTTTTTGATGATTTTTGGACAACAGTAGGTATTTTTGATAATTTATGTAGAATTGGTATAAATTTTGAGCAAATTATATACAAATAATTTGTTGGGAAATTTTGTGATAACATTATTGGTAGAACTTCCAGAAGGTATCTCTGAAAATTTTAAAGAAAATATTGTCTGACACTGTGAACTATTCTGTTAGGTTCAAGTGGGAAGACATGGTGAATTCATAGTCCCATTTTCAACCGTTTGGTATTCACTAAAGTTTTGAGGGAAAAGTATACTGTTTGGGTTGATGTATTATTTTTAAAAATATTTTTGTTGCTTACTGTCATTTGCGATACAACCATTAATTCGAATGAGGAAGCGTCCGATAATGTTAGTAGCGCTACTTAGGAGAATATTTGTACCAACCGGATGAGGGTTGCTACTATTTTCCTGCATCTAACCGAATGGGGGTTTGGATGTAATATTATCTGATTTTGTGAATTATTTCGTGACAGTATGATTATGTTATGAGCAGGTTTGGTTGTAATTGATACATCAAAAAAATATTTGTCTGGCTATAAACCTATGTTCTTACCAACATTTTTGTTGACTGGTTTAAGTGTACTTTTTCAGGAAATGAGTAACTCATTTGTTTTCAGCTTTGAAGTTCATGATGGATGTGGTGACGTTGTGGGAAGGGTCTGCGTTACGTTAACCGTCAACATTGTTGACGGGAGCGTGTACGTAGACGCGCATTTTCATAGGTTTTAGACATGCTGTAATTTAGTGTAAACAATTACATCAAATTTTGTATCTTACTTAAATGATGTAATTCCTCTAGTATAAATAAAAGCATGTCTGTGTTATGTTTCTATTATAACTGTGTTTATTTACTATAAACAATGCACTCTGATAAAAGCTAGCCACATTCCACCCGTATCGTTCACGCTTCCACCGGGATGTGACAATGATGAATTTTTAATTGTTTGATGATTGTATGATGCTAGTTAGATTGTATTGATGTTAGTTTACCTGGATTATACAAGAAAATCACGGTTTTGATGCGTAGTTCTAAACTTACTAATAATAGTAATTTTATTTTTTAAACTTGATGATTGATGATGAATTAATGATGTTAGGATGTTAGTTATGTTGTACGAATGTTTGGATTATGATAATTATGCTAGAAATCCAAGAATTGATCATGTAGTTCATACCTTGCCATTAGTAGAAACTTTTGGATATCAGATTTGTGAACTATGATGATTTGATGATGTTGGTTATGTCTAGATGTTAATGTGGACTTGATTAGGCATGTTGTTGATGAATTCATGAAAGAATTGAGTGTTGGATTGATTTTGAGAGATTACTTCCTAAAAGGAAAACTTTAATTTGGAAGATCATTGGATATTGTGAATTGGACATGTTTATGATGCTAGGATCATGTTAGGATGTTTATTGGTGATGTCTAATACATTGGATTATGTTAATTAGGTTGTTTGGATTGTTGATGAACTAGCTGGAAGAATCTAGGTTGCTTGGAAAATATGCATGAATACAAGTATGATGTTTTATACCAAATATGTGTATGATGGATGGTGTTGTTAATGTGACTTAGGTGTACAACATGGATTATTTTTTGTGATTAGAAGTCATACTTGGGATTGGAATTGATCATTGCTATGAATGTTGATTTGTATGAAACTAGTGATCAATGTGATTATGCTAAACTGAAGTAGTGTAAGGATCTTGTTAGAACTAGAGTTGATGATGGGATATACATGGATTACTTGTACGATTATCATGTATAATACATTGCTACACTTGATTAAATAGGAATTAAACTAATATGTCAGCAACAGGTCAAACGGGTCAACTAGGTCAAATGAGTTGTTTTTTAAAACCTTTGGTCAATGTGTTAATTGTGCACTTAGTGTTGTTAGAGATTCTATGTACATGTACTTATGTACTTGCGTGTTCTAGGTAACCTCTGAAGGTTGTCTTTCCCTCTCTCAAGTTAGCTTTAATATCATTCGAGTGCACACCAGGTGAGTTCATGCCCCACTTTTTATACACTCTCTCTTTTAGGGGAGATAGCATACTTGTTTACAAATGCATCATTGTTGTAACTTGTGTATGGTTTAACATAGTGTAATTTACCTGGAAAGTCCTCACACTTTCGGATCGTTAAGATTGGTAACTAGCAGGAGATGCTGGGCAGTACTATTATGCCTGACAAGCCCAACCCGTGTGACTCGAGGTCAAACGGGTGCAATATTGTCCTAAACACAAACATTAATCACCACTTGGTAGGTTGTGATGGGAGGCAAACAAACAAAACACGTGTCAACTTCGATCGTGAAATCACTATTGTTATTACTTGTGAATTTAGATTAGCTATCTAGTTCGATGCACCTCTTATGCTTTATAACTGTTACTATTTATGTCAAACGCAAACTCTTGAACTCACGAACCATTATGTTGACTCTTTTAGTATGCTATTCTCAGGTCGTTAACTCTGGCTGCCAGTAGGAGCACATCACATTCCAGCATGCTTTGCAAAGTCTCATATTATGTCAAGACATCTGTTTTATTGATTATAAGTTTTAAATAATGTTTTGGCGCGTGTTTTGCTAATTTACATTTTCAGTACTTTGATTTGAACTTATTTATAAAACGCTTCCGCAAATGTTTTAAAGTTACAATCTCTGAATTATTTTATACGCTGCATATAGTGTCGTTCTGAGTAACTAATGACTGGGATCCTGGTCTGTTCACACGCCTCGCGGTAAAACCCCGCATGTGGATTTTGAGGGTGTGACAATTATTGCTCTTCCAGTGCAAGATTTGAAGGAGTTACACAAATTACCTTTGATTAATCCAACAAAGGCATCTCAAGGAGAAACTTTTGTTAAACTTCTAGATCGTGGAATTTTATGAATAACATGTTTTCCTCAAACCAGAAGTGATCAAGAAGATAAGGAATACTTCAAAGATTAAAGAGAAAAAAGAAGGAGGCTTCTAGTTCGACAGAAGAGGAAAGTTTTTTAGAAACTTATAGTGATAAGTATTTTGATAAAGTGACTAATCCTGGATTAAAGGTGATGGATGGAACTCAAACATCAAGACCAATCTTGAGATGGTTTTATCATGTTGACTCTTTCCAGTTGATATTGGTTAGAAACTTGGATGATTGGGACAAAGACATTATTTGTTTATTTGGAGTGTTGAACTGAAACTCCTACACCCAAGTTATATCTCGTTTTTGTCAAATTAAAAGTTTGATCGAGTATTTTATGACAATCGTTAAAGTGATGAATGCCGCTATGGAGCAGATTTCGTTAAGGAAAGCTCTAGCCTATGCAAACATTATAAAGAAAGACATCAAGAATATTGAGTTCATGAGAATATCAAGTAAAGATGTTTTGGAAATTCATTTGAATAATTATCCTAAATCAATTGAATTTTATGCAAACATTGATATAGTCGGGTTGTCAAAAGAGACTTTGGAGGTCATGGATAAAATGGAGATAAAAACAAATAAATCAAAGCCAGATCCAGCAAGTTTGGCAGCAAAGTTCAAGTCATCAATCAATAAGTCATTGAAAGAATGGAAGATGTACAAAGAAAAGCCAATGTTCACAATTAAAGAAGAACTAGAAGAATTCATGATAGACTGAAGACAAATGCAAATCTTAGGAGGAGTATTGTTTGAGCTTCTTTGAAGATTAGCATTAGTCATTTGTTTTTGTCATAGTGTAGGGACTGGTTTGTAAATATATGTTCCTTAGTTTTCATTGTTAGTATAAATAGGATATTATATGTTATTTTGCAGGGGTTTGAAATAGTGGTTCAAAACAGTTAGAACTTTTTGTTATTCACCTTGCACATTGTACCCATTTGTATTTACTATCAATGAAGCAGCTATAAATTTTAAAGTATTTGCTTATGTTTGATTACTTTGTGTTTATAATTTATTAGTGCATTATAATATCATCATAGATCGATCCATTTGAACCTATCATATTATTTTTTATTATGATTAAAGGTACATAATAATGTTATTTTACTAATGTGTTCTTCAAAGCTTATTGTGTCCAGTTTAACACAATAACTAACGAAAAACACAATGAGATATTTTATTATTGTGTATCAAATTTTCTATTATTTTGTCATTGTTTTTAATGTATTAAATTAGTTCGTTGTTATTTATTCATTATGTTTTTTATTCATCATTTAAAAAACACAAATAGTGTTTAGGAAAACAAATAACAGCCACCCTACCCAATTGTATTTTTGTGCTCATCAGAGTAGTGCTGTAAATAAGCTAAGCCAAGCCGAGTCACGATAGGCTCGAGCTCGGCTTGTTTATTTTAGCAAGCTCAAATCCGAGCTCAGACTCGGCTCCTTTATAAACAAGTCGAGCCGTGAAAGATATATGTAATGAAGATAATGGTGTTAGTTAGAGTTCATACGAGTTTCTGCTTTTTTAGGGGAGAGAGTATAGGGGCTGCAGGTGGTTGCCAACAGAAGGGGGGCGGGGTGTGATTGTATTTGCATTGTGTGATTGTCCTTCTGTTTCAATTGATGTTAATCCCGTTCCAACAGGCTCACAAACTAACAGGAACCGTTTTATCGGTTTGTGTGATTGTATTTTCATTGTAAGAAGAAGTCATTAGGGAGGAGTGGGCACTACCCTGGACTATCCTGGACTATCCTGGACTATACTAGAATCCACTAATCACACACTGTCACATCACAAGTACCCTAAACTACTCTGAAACACCCAAAAAGCTGGAAATACAACCCTGGGCTACCCTGAAAATTTTATTTTAAATAATTCAAAAAGAAATTTAACTTTACTAAAAATTAAATAATTAAAATAAAAGATTACATATTTAAAAATAAAAGATTACATAATTAAAAATAAAAGATTACATAATTAAAAATAAAATATTACATAAAATATTAAAATTAACCTACTCCTCGTCTGAAGCGATGTACGCTAGATCTAAACTTGAAAGATGTTCGACAAGATCATATCGAAGTCGGAAATATGTATCTTGCTCATGTATTTCTGAAAGAGCGTTAACGTCAAAAACCGGTTAGACCAGAAGGTCCATTATGTATACCGGTGATATCGCTCTTCCTTCATCCGTCAGGATCATGTTGTGCAATATCATGCACGCGTAAACCACGTGAAGTGCTAGCAGACATAGATAAATACTCATCATACTCGTCTGCGGTGTTACCTGTTGCGAGTTGTCTGACCGCCGATGTGCATTTTCGAATCGTCAACGAAATAGTCGTTCATAAGTAGCTTGTGACCCGTTACACGATCGCGTGGAACCTATCTTTTTTTAGAAGAACTACTTGTCGCATCCTCCAGGGCTTTGTCGAAGATATTTCATAAAATATAAACTGCTATCATTCGAATTCAACGAATCCAAATCGTTTTCGGAAATGTACAAATTTGGGTACTCATCAGACATTGTTGTGTTTGTGTAATTATTGTGTTTCTGTGATTTTGTTTGAGTTTGTGTAAATAATAGTGTGTATGTGTGTGAGTATTTATAGGGTAAAAAAAATATATTTTTTGGACACTCAGTCGCGCTCCTCTAACGGTCAAAATAACGCCTATATAGCCGTTCACACTCGGGTTCTTCTTTGGCAACTTGTACCCGGGCTTTCCTACCCTCCAGGGTACCCTCAAGAGTGGCGGCGGTGTACCCGAGCAGGTACCCGCCTATCCGAGCTGGTACCCGAGGGCGCCCCCTCATCCCTTAAGGCTTTTATTCAGTGTTTCTATGGCGTGCAATGATTAATTATTTGTAACAACTTCATTATTTATTCCTTCATTGTGTGTAAGTGATTATCGATGGTGGTTTTTAACCTTTTTGTTTGCCTAATATTATTAATAATTGAAGCTATATTGAAACTTACGAGTTGATTTCAGTTGAAGGTTTAAGAATAGATTTCATAACAGAAAGTTATTCGAACTATTTTCGTCAAGTGGTATCTTTGAAAAAAAAGATTTGAAAAATATTTCATGAGATCCTTCTCAATATAAACTAGTTAGTTCTTATCACCCTAATAAAAAGATGAAATTAGAAAATCGTGTTCTATTAGCGGTTAACCACAAGATCATAATTTTAACAATGAGGGATCTCATGTGATACGACCACCCAGCTAACAACGCTCCTGCCTCCACTTGCAAGTTCGTATCTTTTCCGTCTTTGATTTTAGTCGTATGCAGAACATCTACTTTTGGATCTTTGAAATTTCACACCAAGTAGTGTTGGGTTTTATTTTTAACATAATTGGTTTAATCAACTTAGTTTGGTCATTGATTTATGTTGGCTGAACAGATCATCAATCATAACATTTATATTTTTGTGCTGATATTACATATGTTTGAGTAAAATCAATCTTGGTTTTGATGAATATGCTCCAGCTCCTTACCACTGTTTGGTTCTTATGGATTCTGCTTTGGGTTTGCATATGAGGGTTTCCATTGATTTTGGTTTATCAATGTTAGGTATAATATGTTTTAGTGTGTTTGTTTTGGGATGAGATTTGTGTTCATGCATTGTAATTTATAACTTTATTTTATATATGAGCCACGTGTCTATGATACTGTCACTGTCATAATGCGGGATCACTTTACCATACTGAAGTATTGCTAGTTTGAAATTTTTTTGGTATAACATATTTTGATATTAATTTCGTTTCTCTTATTATTGAGGCTTGTAGGCACGCATATCAAGTAATTAATTTCAGTTTTTAATTAAAGTTTCTTATTATTTTGATAGATTTAATTCATGTTGATGTGTAAATTTATGGGTAGTTTTCTTATTTATTTGGTGGATTTATTCAATGTTAAATTGTCGTCCCATTGAATGACGCTAGGTAATAATACTAGTTATGAAATATTACGAAGTGTTTATAGTGATTAAATATAATTAGGTGTATAGGATGGTGGTGCCATGTGTTAACTAAATTGGACCAAATTTTTTTTCTTTTTTTCTTGTAACATCATTTTCTTCCCTATAGAAAATATATTTTTTTGACCACTTTAAAACAAAAAGGATGATAGCTGACTGCCAGTGAGTCAATGGTAGAATCTTCAGGTGGGGATGGTTTTCTTATGTCTTTTAACTACTTTTATTTATTTCTATTTTTGAATTTCTATTTTTTCTTCTTTTTAATCAAATCTTTTTCTTTTATTTTACCAGCTTCTTTATATTTTATGCATTTTTTTAATTTAATGTTATGCAAAAGTATTTTATTTTTCTCTAATTTTCACATAACAAGGTATAACCGTTGCATGAACATTTAAAATATACAATCGTGAAATACCACTATTACTATAAAAAAATCATGTGTTCTAGCCCGTAGTGCAATTATTCAGTTATGATACAATTAAGTGTACATGGCATGTACTCTGAATAATCAGAAAGATCATTGCCAATTGCAAGAATTATAAAACATTCTATTCTAGGTTTTTATCACTATCTAAAATAGAATAACATTTGATTGATTTCATTAACTATATACAAATAAAATGAAAAAAAAATAAACTAAGGGAATTGTTGTTAGAAAAAAAAATAAATTCTAACTTTCACGATAAAAAAATATATATGTTGAAATTTTACTCCAGATGACTAATTCAATAAATATACAGATGAGTGTGGTTATTTGTATACCTGGCAAGATGGCGGGTCGGGTTGGGTCGGGTGTCAGGTCAGAATAGGTTCGGGTTAGGATGAGTTTAGGTCAGAATGTACTAATTTAAAAATAGGTTAGAATAGATCCGGGTTAAGATGGGTTTGTGTCAGGATGGGTCGGGTCAAAATGGGTTTAGACTCAATAGTCCACATTGATTAACAATTTCATACATAAATCAATCCAATGCAGTGGGCACCACTTTCTAATGAAAGAAAAAATATAACTAACTATTACTCTAATACCTTAAGGTCGGGTTGTTCAAACCGCTCGACGCTCGCTCGACGTTTGTTCGAAATTTGCTCGAAAAATGTTTGTTCGAATTTTGCTCGAAAACTGCTTGTTCGAATTTTTGCTAAAAAATATTCGTTCGAATTTTTCCTCAGTTGTAAACGAGCCGATCGTTTGTAAACGAGCCAACCACGAGCAAAGGTCCGCTCGGTTCGGTTGGGGTGGAATTAATATGTATTTATAGTTTATACGTAGCACTCTAGTAGATCTGACCTATTTTATACATATATATAATTATATTTATGCATAATTGATGACTCAAACTAATAAAGAATTCTACATTAAACATAAAAGTGAAATCCTAAGTCGTTAAAGATATATTTTTTCGATCATCTCCCGCTCACACCGTCATCGTCAATATACTCTTCGCCTTATCGGATATAGCCTTAACGTCATCGTCAGCCACAACGTATTGTCATCCATGAAAATATTACGTAATAAAATGTGTTTTAAGTCATTAAACATTATTCGCTGAAGTATAAATCGTATGACACACAAAATAGTTGGGTTGTATAAATTGTTCGCCGCTCGCTCAAAAATTTAATGCTCGAAAATTTAATGCTCGAAAAATGCTCTTTTGATTTTCCGCTCAGTTGTAAACGAGCCGATCAGCTTGGTTCGGTTTGAAAACGAGCAAAGGTCCGCTCGGTTCGGCTCGGCTCGTGAACAACCCTACCTTAAGGTACAACTAGACAAACACATTTAAAATTAAACTTTAAGCAAATATTTATAAAAAAAAAAAAAGATAAACTGCATGGTGATGGTAGACGTGGATTTTGCAGGTATATTGTGCTCTTTTACCCCATCATGGAGCTCCAGTTTACGACACCCGGTTGCCAACCCGTTCATCTCATATGACCCGTAAACCGATCTTGACCCGTTCATAAATCCAATATGTTTATCACTATCAGTTATATATGAGACTATGTGTGGATTTTGGAGAAAAGATAAGGTGGAGAAGATGGGTTATGAGAAAATCTAATCAACTCATCCTGACCTGTTCCTTGTTTATTATGACCCATTTTGATCCGTTGATCACTTTTCCTAGTTTTAGAGTTACCAAACTTAACTCTTTTAGAAATATAGCTTAACCCAATTTAACCCATTATTTAATTATTACTATCCAAATCAACCCAAACATACCTACTTGGGTCAAAATTGCCGGATCTTGTTATTTGTATAGTGTTTTATAACAATCTACCCTATAGTTATTTATAACTATTCAATCATTTAATAATCATTAGTGACGAGTGATAGATGTTAATTAAATACAATAACTTTTATTTTCAAATCTTAATATAAAGATATCCCATATTATAGATTGACACTCACCTATACTCCGCCTATAACACCATACACGGTGTATAGCATTGTTGTTGAGACCGGATCGGACCGGCCGGTCCGACCGGTTCGACCGCGAACCGGGGCCTGGTCCGGTCCGGTCCGGTCTGGGGTGGTTCGTTTTTGGTAGGTTGAACCGGCCGGTCGTACCCGAACCGGCGGTTGGACTGGCGAACCGGGCCGGTTCGGACCGGTTTTCAATTTTTTTTAGTGGGTAAAAACGGGGTGTTAAACCATAAATTAGTACGTCGGATATACAAATATAGTTAAGTTTTATATATAACTATAAAATATATGTATAAATCATATATAAATTACTTATATTTAATTACATATATAAATATAATTAAAATATAGTTAAATCCGGTCCAACCGGTCCGACCGGTCTGACCACCAAACCAGTAAGGCGTCCGGTTCGATGTCCGATCCGGTTCTGAAAACATTGGTGTATAGGTCTCGCTTATTAAGAACCGACATTGCAAGTCAAATAAGTTAATTTCTAAAACTTTGTACGCGTTGTATGGGTCCATACGTTGCGTACAACGTTTTCATACGACAAAATTGAGCTATGTCAAATAAGTCATTCAATAGAGCTATACGTGTGCGACGTATAGCATCATACTCAACGTATTAGCCTGACACGTATAGCTGGAGTGGGTAGGTCGACCGACACCTATACGCAACGTATAATACTATAGAGTTTACAATCGCCATTAATAGTAATTTAATTTAATTAATTTCAACATATGTGGGTTAAGATATATCGACAAACAATATATAGAAAGCAAAAGAACTTTCACCGAATAAGAATTTGTCAACATATACAAATACTATTCTCTAATTATTCATATGTGAAAGTTGATGGAAACATGACGTGGATGAAAGCTTCAATGACAAAACTTCAACCGGTATATTTCACTTATGAGACACACATAAGCTCGTTAATGAAACGCCAATGGTGGTCACCAAATTACATTTCACTTACTCATAAGCTTTTCACCAACAAATCACCGACACGTGGTTCATCGTTGAATAACAGAGGGTCTGCATTGTCATTTGCTTCATGGTCTAATCATTAATAGTTATTTTCAGATGGTTATCGCTCACCAATCGTAGTAGGTGTTCTTTTATAATAAATAAAATAAAAAATTATAAAATTTGCAATAATGTATAATATCAAAATTTAAAAATTTTCTACAAATAAACTTTATACGAATATGTAAAATATGCTCATCAATATAACAACCGTTGTTGAACGAGGCAGGAGAGTTAGACAAAGTTAATAGGACTTTAAAGGCATTATAGCATCTTAAATATTATTGTTCGACCCCGTGGCATTGTATGAGTGTTATATGAGTTGGGGGGGGGGGGGGGGGGGGTTCACCATAACGTTCTAACATCTCATATCTCATATATATAATAAATGAGCAATAATTAAATGGGCATTAACCATAACACATGTATTTTTGCTACAAATATGATATTGAGTTGGCCTTGAGTGAACGTAAAATGTCCGTTAAGAGGAATTAACCATTACATATTGTCTTAGATTAGTACTGCTACAGGGGTTTGTGTGAGCATTGTAAACCGAATATTTTCATAATATGTGTAACAAATTTATTGTTTTAATATACAACAACAATGAAATGTCAATTAATCTACCTAATTATCCTAACAACTACGTAATAATGGCAAGCGGACTAATAGCATTGCTGCATGTAATCTGTGACAAACTGCATATATACCGTTGTAAACCTTCTTTAGTTTTATAATTATCCAACCTAAAACTAAAAGAATAAATAATTTAACTTATATATTTAATTGTATATTTACCCATTCTAAAATCATAATCGCATATATTCTTTTGTTTAATGAAAATTTCAACTGTACCAGTTTGGTTTTATGTTGGCAAAAATAAATTATAGAATTACTTTTCCGCTCTAGTTTTTTCCTTGGACTTTATGATTTTCAATATTTTTATATTTACCAACTTGTAAATCGTCCTTTTTTACTCTTTTTACAATTTTTTTTTCTTTTTAATTTTTAGTATGTTTTACTAATGATTCTTTTAATTTCTACATTTTTAGAAATTATGTTTCTTTTTTTGCGCTCTGTTATTGTTTTCCGTCTATTTTAGTCTAATTTTCTTTATCCCTAGCTTGTAATAACAATTATAAGTTTGACTGAATCATCAACATGAGAAATAAATGTTAAAATTTAACCTACAAAGATATCAAAAAATCATATCAAGAAGCAATCACCAAAAATCAATGCCACAACCTGCAAAATAT
The DNA here is from genome assembly GCA_024085815.1 of Flaveria linearis. Taxonomy (NCBI): domain Eukaryota; kingdom Viridiplantae; phylum Streptophyta; class Magnoliopsida; order Asterales; family Asteraceae; genus Flaveria; species Flaveria linearis. The sequence continues at coordinate 90,482,130 of CM044002.1, forward strand.
AAAAATAATGATTTTTAGATTTTTTTTGTCATGATATTTTTTCATAATGATTATTTTTTGTCATGATCTTTTTTCATAATGATTATTATTATGTAATTGTTGGATGAAATCCGTTTAAAAGAAATAAAAATGGATGGATATAATCCTAAGAAATGAATGATGATCTAATGTGATACTATATAAGCAAGGGAGCTGCCTCTCTTGCTTTTTTCTTATTCAAGATTCATTCCAAAAAAGGGTAGAGAAAGAGCTTCGGTTTTAGAAAAAAAACAAGAATTCAAGTAAAGTTAAGGATATTCTTGCGTATACATATTTTACTATGGAATCAATTTTAGCCACAAATTTTAATTCTAAAAATGCAAAAAAGAAAAACCCTACATCACATACAATTTCAGCATAAGAAGAAAGAAAAAAAAAAACTCACTTTTATTTCGCTTGTGAAATGTGAAATTAATGTGTTTCACAAAACAAAAAGAAAAAAAAAAAAAAAAAAAACAAGTCTATTTCACTAGTGAAATCAATACGACGGTTTTATTTAAAAAAATTTTGAATTAAAATGTATGAATATAAATGGTTACCTAGTTCTTTCTCTTTTGTGTTTCAATTCCTTTTGAACCCCTCGATCTTTATATACAAGTGCAGAGAAAATTATACACTTGCAAAAGACCATATGTAAGAACGATCTTTATGTAGGTCACCATTAAAAGTTGTCCTGCCAATGAGTAAAATTTTACAAGTGCTATTATCTGGAAATTTTTTAGTACCAAGGTTAAGGTTGATAAAAGGAATCTATTTGGGTTGGATTATTATCGTATTCTTTTAAGTATTTGGACTACGTTGTTGTCATATTAATCCCTTATTATATGATGGAAGCTTTATCTTAAATAAACTTATGTTCCACTTGACTCGAAAATAACTTGAATGATAGTAGTGTCCGAGTGAGTATATTCGATATTCACGAAAATACTTGATATAAATGTATATAGGATAAAATTCCTAACCCGGTTTATACTAAGTTCTTAAATATCTTAGTTATTATTTTTGGACTTAATTACATAGGCGGTCCCTGTAGGTTAGCTCTGCCTAACTCTTTGAAATTACAAGATTGGTCCAAAACTTTGCACAAACGTAACAACGATAGTCCGTGAAACGAATGAACGTTAACTTTTGCTCTTAAGTGTGTGTGCAATGATAAAATTACCCTTCCCCACCACACCAAACCCCCCTTTACCCTTTCTTCTTCACCATCTCCACTACTATCTCCTACCACCATCAAAGCCTCCATCTTCAACCACCACCACCACCTTCAACCACCGTCACCACCAGCACCTCCTTCAACCACCAGCACCTCCTTCAACCACCAGCACCACCTTCAACCACCACCGCTAGCACCAGTGCACCACCTTCAACCTTCAACCACAACCACCACCACCATCACCACCTTCACCACCTTCAACCTTCAACCACCACTGCTAGCACCAGTGCACCACCTTCAACCTTCAACCACAACCACCACCACCATCACCACCTTCACCACCTTCAACCTTCAACCATCAACACCACCTTCAACCGCCTTCACCACTAGCACCACCGTCACCACCACCACCATTTTCAATCACTTTCACCACCACCACCATCACTATCAACCACCGTCAGCACCACCACCACCACATTCTGCCACCAACACCACCTGTGACCTTCAACCACCACTATCATCACCACATTCAACCTTCAATCACCACCATCCCTAACCATAACCTTTAAAAACTGCCAACCACCATCATTAATCGGATCCATAGTTGTTCTTGGTGGTGGTGGCTGAAGGGTTTTGACCGGGTTAGCGGTGGAAGGTGAGTCGCGGCGATGAAGGGGCACGATTAAAAATGTTGACCAGTCAAAGAGAAAAAGAGTGTAGAGGTATTTTAGTCATTAAAGAAAATTTAACTGTCAAATTTAACTGTCAAACGAGTGTAACTTGTTACGTTTGTGCAAAGTTTGTACCAACATTGTAATTTCAGAGAGTTAGATACTAAAAGTAAAATCGGGCCTAAGCTTAGGACCACCCATGTAGTTAAGTCTTATTTTTGAGTTTTCTATATGAAAGAGTCTTACTCTGATTTTATATTCATAACATTCCAACCCGGAAGGATCACATTATCATTATCATAAAAACTAAAAATATAACATAATTTCATATATGAGAAAATTCTTATTGTAAAGATCCTAAAAAAAAGTACAAGACACTTATGAAGAATAAATTATATCAAATGAAAGTATACCAAAGCCAAATATAATTACATAAATACACCAATAGTCCATGTGATTTTATAAAATAACAAGTTTAAGGTCTTGCTTTGAAATCAAACACGTTTAGATCTATAGTTGTTTAACTTGTTACATTTTTGGAGTCTAACATTACCTTCCGGTCAAAATTATACTATTTTAAAGAAAAATTACAAATTTTCCATTTTATACAGCAGTGAAAGAAAAAAAATAATATAAACAAATTAAACCAACCCTTTTCCCACCACGTGCCTCCTTTGTTCTAAATCGACGCTATCAAAAGCTACTTGTGAGCTACCAACCACTCCATTCTTTGACTTGTTTTCCCGTAAATTGAAAAGCCACCACCTATCCTCTACTCGTTCTCAAGGTCACTATTTTAACTTATTGGGTATCGCTCAAGATTATAATATTATTCTCAATACAAGTGGTTGAGATAACGGGGTAGAGGCGCGCATGTCGTGGCCTCACAAAACGTGCCGGCGCCAAAGGGCAATACCGGCGCCGCCCCCTCTACGCTTCATTTTCCATTTTCTCTACATGTACTCGCCGTGATTTGTTGTTTGTGTGTGGTATAGTGGTGCGATGTTTTGTGGTGTTGTAATACCACCAAATTTGAGTTTGTGGTGTAATTTGTTGTGCTGTAACGTAACGAAATGTGATTGATGGGTATGCTATGGTTGGTGTGTATGATGTGAGCACCCTCCCACCCTAACTTGTTCTAAGATTCTATTAAAATATGAGAATGTTTTGAATTCAAGTATTACATGTGATAAGAAAAGGTTTTACGTTCGACAAAAGTTTTCTTACTTAAGGTGGTTTTCTCTTTGTGACGAAATCAAGGTTTTTTTTCTGTGGTTATAGTATTTCTAATTATTGTATTTCAACAAAATAGATGTCATGTTTTTTGTAGAGTCAGTCTAGGGTCACAAAATAAAAAGACGTCACCAGATAAAAAAACAATAAAAATTTATAATGTTTTAAAACTGATCCATCATATTTTCAATGATAAATTTTGCCAAAAAACTTTATTCAATATAGCAAATGCAAGCATCGCTTATATATCTGTTCTCTTTCCGATTACGCAAATTCATCTTTAAATGCAAGTTACGCAAATTGACTAGGGTGTTTGGTTTACAATTCTACTATTTAACAATATACACAACTAACACAACAATATTCATTTAAATTTTAACATAAAATATTAATTATTTTTTTTAACTTGGTAATTTTTTTAAAAAGTTTCTAAAACCAATAGGCATTAGGCAATAGAGGTGATAATTGTTTTTGACAAAAAACAACGGTGTCAATATTAAACATAGATTATTGACATTCAAAATTCACGTATTATATGTTGTACTTGAAATCGAAAAAAGAATGGTGTTAGGTGAACCCCTCCGCCCAGGTTGGTTTCGTCTTGTTTATTTTTGAGGGTGCTCTCAGATTTATGACTAACAGGGTTAGACTGATGTACGAGTTTTTCTTTGGGACGTACCAGCTTAATGCCCCAGTGTTTCGTATTGAAACAGTGAAGATGATCAAGGTGGACTAATTGTTCGTCAGTGATCTAATTAACCGCTAAAAACAAACTATAAATTTTTTCGATCATATGGGTCCAATGACCCCGTACCACCAAAGTAAGTCCGCTAATGCTTATTCATTGAAATTGATAGTTATCTCAGGAGAAGATGAAGAAGTAGGATTTGGTGGATACAATTTCTAATAGTTTTTCACCACAATGGAATGTGATTATATATGATATGTGAGAAGAGCTATCTTTCACCATATCTCTTTAATTAACCCTCAACTTCCCTAGGCGTTGTTTGTAATTTTATCTTTTAGTTTATGGACGTTAATAATTACATGCAATATTGATTCTAGAGTAAATTAAGGTGTTTTTCAATTCATATTTTTCATCATCTGCCGGCCATTGTAACAAGGACATGCTGTTGCTTTGTGGAACAACTGTAAATTTACCAAGGCAATAATTGATTACAACAATGTTCCATAATTTATATAATAATAATAATCTCTTAGAGTAATCGATCTCTTGTGGTGTTACAATGGGTCGTGTTAGTGGAAGTTCAGCTACAACGGCGAATGATAAGCCAAATGTTAACCAAGTGCCTGAGCCTGACCATCAATCAACTGAATCTTTTGTCAATGAATCTAAGCCACAGCCACAACAGCAGCAGCAGCAACAACAACAACAACAACCAGACGCGATACCTGGGCAACAACAGATATATATACAACCACAAATATATATACAACCCCAAATCCTACCTCAAGTGAGCTATGTTCAGGATCCGGTCGCACAATATCAGACTCAAGGCTTTCCACCTCCACCACCACCTCCACCTCCACCGCCACCGCCACCTGTGAGGTACCCCCCTCAACCACAGGGATGGACGACTGGACTGTTTGACTGTATAGATGATCCTGAAAATGGTATTTACTGATCTACTTGTCTTCATTGTGTTGTAGTCATTGATGGTGTATAAATTTCATAAAAAGATACATGGACATAGGATTAATCATTAGATAAACATGGACATAGGATTAATCATTAGATAAACATGGACATAGGATTAAAATAAGAAAAGTTTAGGGTTCAACATCTATTGATGCTTTTCGTAAGATTGTAAAAACAAGTGTTTTATGATTTACTATAACACAAATATGTAATTTGTTTTTAAATTAAAAAAATCCATTATATATACAAATTAACTAAAAAGAATAAAATGTTTTTATGGTATATTTTTCAAAAAAAAAAAAACTCATGAAAACGCTATATATATCCATTAATAATTGTGGGGAAAAAATTGGTTTAAAGGTTAACTTAACGTGGTCAAATTTTTAAAACACACTTTCACTCCTTTAAGCTTTTAAAAATTAATATTAAAATACAATAGTAAAGATGCACCAAGACAAGTTTGTGTTCTACTTCACTATTTGTGTTCGTTTATGTTACCAAAAGTTTGATTTTGTCTAACTAATTTACTTTCGGTGTTTAGCAATCGTTACTTTGTTTTGTCCCTGCGTGACATTCGGACAAATCGCAAACACAATCGACAATGGACGAACTTGTAAGTACTAGCTAACGTCACTAACTAAATCTTACACACACGCAAATTATTAATTCCTCTTCGGGTTAAGATGATGCGTAATGATGTATATTATCATTTTGATTCATAAGCTTGTGAGACTGCGGGATGCATCTACGGTATAATCTTATTAGCCATTGCGTTCCCATGCATATATTCCTGTACTTATCGAACCAAGCTCAGAGGTCGGTTCGGACTCGATGAGGCTCCAGCATCTGACTGCGTAACTCACTTGTGTTGTGAGTTTTGTGCACTTTGTCAAGAATATAGGGAGCTCAATAATAGGGGCTTCAGTCCTTCTGCTGGTATGTTGCAATGATCTTTTCATTACCTTTTTTTTTTATTTAACGATTGTGATTATAGTTGATTGTAGATAAAATTAAATAAATTACATCGTAGTTATGCTTGTTTTTATAGTGTTACTTAAAAATTAGAACCTTCCACATAAACATTAGAATGATTGGGTGGGGTGGGTTGAATGACAAAATCATTAATAGGTTAGTTAAGTGATGGAGCTACTCTTAAGATCTAGAATTCGAGCTCCGCTTACGACGGATTGTATAAATTAGTTGTGAGTTAGATTAGGTGGAAGTATGATAAAACACATGTATTGTAAATGATATCTAGAATATACATAATCCCAAATATTAGAGTTGGAGTGAGTTTTGATGAAAAATATTTGTAAATATATTAATTATTTGCTATTCTTGTCAAATTTGAAAATTAAACAGAAAACTTAATAACCTATTGCAATATATTTCAAGAAACGTTATAAAAATCAAAACGATTAATAAAAAAAAACGATTGATAACAAAAAAACGATTAATAACAAAAATTTATCGTACTTTCAGATATATTGATAATTCAAAAAGTTACAGATACATCTTCAAATAACAATAACAATAATGTATTAACTAGGTTTTAACCCGCCGTGCGTTGCGGCGGCGTTTGCGGCGTGATAAATTATAAACGACGACCAGCCGACTCGTTCCCCACCTAAATTTACGTCAAAACGTAGAGTAACTCGAATATTTACCATTGAATGATAACATGTTATATTCGGCCCAACTATTTTTAAAACAAATTCATGTCGAAAGTATAAAAAAAAACTTACATAAAAACACGTGTATTGACGTTGTATACGATGTGATAGAGTATATATTACAAAAATGCCCGACTCGTTTATTAGTTAAATTATATCGAAACGTATTTTATATGTCGTATAAAACATATTATATTTAACCCAACTCGTTTCCCAACTAAATTTGTGTCGAAATTTTTTTATCGCGTCAATTGAAACATATTATATTTGACCCAATGTGTTATTATAATATATAATATATAATATATAATATATAATATATAATATTCAAAAAAAAAAGAAAAAGATTAGGTTTTGGCGCGCGCGTTGCCGCGTGTATGCGAGTTTTAATGTAACCCTAAATCAAAATCAAAATGAAGATTCAAAACCACAAAATCAGTAAAATACTTAAAGTAAAACACACAAAAAACCTAAGTCCATAACACACCAGAATATGAAGAACCCAAAAACTAAATCAAAGCCCAACACCATATGAAAATTAAAGCCGCAAGAAAGCGACAGTCCAAAATAGAAAACCGACGAAAATCAAAGCCCCGAAAAGAGCAAACAAAAGGAAAACCCAAACCTTATAGCGAGAATCGTCAGGATATCAATAATGAAAGAAAAAAAGCAGGAACTCGGAGAAAGACAACGTCACCGAACCCTACAAATCAAAGATACGTGTCCAGATAAAAAAAGCCACAAAAAACTCCACTCTAAAATCTCGAACCAACACCTAAAACAACCCATATTAAAACACAAAAAAATCAAAACACAAACAAAATAACAAAAGAAAATTTCACCAAAAAAAAAACAAAAAAAAAAAAGAAAAAGCCACCGACCAAAGTTTATAATTAGAAAGTAATAGTAATTAGTATATGATAAAAAAATTAGGGGAATGCAATTCTCCCTTTTAATTATATATAGTCGAACTACTACTTTTTAGCTATTAAAAACATTTTAAATTGATTATTGTAACATTGGTTTGGGTGGAGGCGCCTCTTGGCTTTTTAAAATATAGTTTATGAGTCCGTCAGTGGTTTTACCACAGTGAAACTTTAGGTTGTGGGTTTCTCATAAAATGGTGGGGGGACGGGGTCACCAGCGATTTTTGTATTCACGGGTGTGGGTGGCATTTGTCAATGGGTTTACTCGTACGATCAGTATTATAGTATTTGTTTGCACTTGTAAAAAAAACGCAACCTTACTACAAGATTATTTAAGATAAGCCTTTTAATTTTTGTTGTGTTGAATATTGACATTTCAAAATATATTAGTTTGTTATGATGTTGTATGTATCTATTTTTACATGATGTACCGTCTGACGGGTCATCATGTTCCTGTTTTTCAACGTCGTTGCTCATCTTCTTGAACTCCATCATTAAATAATAACGGGAATTCTGCACACACCGCAGTTTTCTGTAAAAAAACCGATTCAAACGGTCACGGTTAGGCCTCCCCGTGACCGTTTAATCAGGTGTGAGACCTAACTGTCACGGTGAGACCTAACCGTGACAGTTAGCTCTGGGGATCCGTTAACAATGATTGGGTATGTAATTAATGGGGAATTGATTGTGTGCAGTTAGGGTTGTGGGGGCTATATGTCACGGTTTGGCCAAACCGTGACATATTGCCTTTATTTTTTATATTTTTTTATCATATCATTTTGTTTTTATTTTAATTTTATCAATCGTTTAACCTAATCGTAACTCACAAGTTTATGTTTTGTGTTTATTAATAATTTATCTTATTACAAGTATTTATTTATTATTAATGTGACGGTTTTATGATTAATTTGTTTACGAGTTTGTAAAAATCGGTTGTCATTATTATACAGACATATTGTATATATTTTCTAAATTGAGTAATCACACTAGTTTGTTTTTGTTTTTATTTTATCACACGGTTAATCTAATCGTAACATACGTGTTTGTGTTTTGTGTTTATTATTAAATTATCATATTACAAGTAATTTTTGTGTTTAATTATTTATTAAACAAGTTGGTTGTTATTTTATCATATGTTTAACCTAATCGTAAAAATCAGTTGTTATCAAACATATACAATTAACATTATCAACATTACAAATATAAAACAAACAAATAAAGAAACACAACCAAACAAACACAACCAAACAAACACAACCAAATATACAAGTTATCATAACTGAAACTGCACACACACACACACACACATATATATATATATATATATATATATATATATATATATATATATATATATATACAACGAGTTTTTACATACAAAAAGAAATAAAATACAAACAAAATACCTATCTAATCCATCATCCCCGGATCGCTGCCCTGACCAGACCCGCCCGCGCCAGATGGGCCAGCACCGTCATGGTCTAACCGCCTCGGTGGCTGTGATAACAACGGTGTACCCGAGGCGGCATAGTCCGCGACTATGTGCTGGATGACCCAGTCCATCATATCATGCAGCCTCGTGGTCGTATCCTCCAGCCTCGTGACCCTGTCTCGTGTGTCCTGAAGCATATCAAAAACATGAGCAGGCAATCGCACGGCATGGGTACACGCGCTGAGGATGTTGGGGTGGGTCCTGGTAGTGCGGCGGGGGAATGGGCTGATTCTCCCCGCCGCCAAGGGGCTCGTGGGCATCCTGAAGGTGGACCTCAGCCCCCGCCAGCTCGGGGGGGGGGGGGGGTCCACCAACGGCTCAGGCACCCATGGGACGAGCTCATGGTATCTACTGAGCAGGTGCCACGTGCCATCGGGGAACCTCCGAACGATCCTCATCCCAGTGGCGGTGGTCCGGCCGGCCACGCGCATAGGAGTCGGAGGTAGCGGGAGCTGGGACATGGCGTGCGCGTACCCCAAGCCCCGAGCGATTCGGGAAACGATGTTCCCGCCCACTAACGCCCCTCGCGACTGCCGATGATAATAACTAGCAAAATAATCAGCGAGGGCATGCGCGAGGTGGCAGTGTCGGTGTGTGAGTACACACCGAAGAAAAAAAAGGTCGGCGGCGTTGACCCTGTCGGTCCCCGCCCCACGACCGCGACGGACGTGGCGATGAGTCGGTGAATGTATCTATACAGAGGGTCTCGTATATGAGATGACCTCGTATCACCACCGTACGGTCCGTCGCCAATGGCAGGCCACCAGACCTGATCGGAGTCGTCGGTCCCGCGGATCAAGGCCGCGGTGTACATCGGCTGTCCGACCTCCACCTCCGTGTAGAGGCCGCTGACGACAACGAACCGCCGAAGTGACATGCGGTGGAGGTGGCCGAACAACCGGAAAGAAACCTCCGCGGGCGCACGACCGTCCGCTATGTCGTCCTCGTCCAGCTCCGCAAGTCCCTGCTCACGTGGACGAAATGTGAAGGTGCAGTAGAACTCCACGGTCAGCTCTCGATGGGCATCGTCGCTCATCCGGAACAGCTGCTCCCACGGGCCGTCCTCGCCGATAATCTCAAAAAAACGGTCCCGCTCTCCAACGAGCTGTAAGAAGTCCTCCGACAGGACGGTCCCCGGTGCCGGCACTCGTGCTCTCAGGGTCCTGAACCGCTCGTACGGTGTAGTCACCTGCTCGAACTGTAAAAACTGGCAGTCATCAACGCCGGGAATAAAAACATCGTCGGCATCCATATCTGCGAAAAAAAAGTATTTATCATTATTTATAATTTTATAAAATTAATGGTTGACGGTTAATTATTATTATTATATTATTGGTATTATTACTATTATTATTATTATTATGTATACTATTATTATTATTATTGGTATTATTATTATTATGTATACTGTTATTATTAGTATTATTATTACTATTACTATAATTATTATACTACTATTATTATTATTATTATTATTACTATATTATATTATTATATTATTATTATTATTATTATTATTAGTACTATTATTATTACTATATATTATTATTATTATTATATTATTATTATTACTACTACTACTACTATTACTATTATAACTATTATTATTATTATTTAACTATTATTATTATTATTATTATTATTACTATTACTATTATAACTATTATTATTATTATTTACTATTTCTATTATTATTATTTCTATTATTACTATTACTATTATAACTATTATTATTATTATTATTTACTATTATTATTATTACTATTATTACTATTATTATTACTATTACTATTATAACTATTATTGTTATTATTATTTACTATTATTATTATTACTATTATTATTACTATTAGTATTATTAATATTACTATTACTATTATTATTATAACTATTATTATTACTATTATTTATTATTATTTCTAATAATAATAATAAATCGTCGACAAACTACGCTACACATACGGGAAAACCTATCAAATGTATAAGGGAAAATCTATCAAATATATTTGGGAAAACCTATCAAATCTAATTGGGAAAACCTATCAAATCTATTTGGGAAAACCTATCAAATCTAATTGGGTAAACCTATCAAATCTATTTGGGAAAACCTATCAAATCTATGTTTACCTCTATGGATTAAAGCGGAAAATTACGTACCGAAAATGATAATGTAGCGGCGGTGGTGGTGTGACGGCGGTGTTGCAGCGGCGGTGGTGCAGCGGCGGTGGTGGTGCGCAGATGGTGAGTGGCGGTGATGGTGGAAGATGGTGAGCGGCGGTGGTGGTGGTGGAAGATGGTGAGCGGTGGCGGTGGTGGAAGATGGTGGATTCACGGCGGTGGTGGTGGAAGATGGTGAGCGGCGGCGGTGGTGGTGGAACATGGTGGATTCACGGCGGTGGTGGTGGTGGTGGAAGATGGTTGAGCGGCGGTGGTGGTGGTGGTGGAAGGTGGTGGTGAGCGGCGGTGGTGTCACGGGAGGGCTCGAGGTGACGGTTTGGAGGCGGTGGAGGTGAAACGTTGGGAGGATTGTGGTGGTGAAATGGTTGTGGTTGTGTGGTGAAATGGGGGTGTGCGAACGGTTGAAGATGAAACCAGTAACCACGAGGTCACGGTTTGGCCTCCACGTGACCTCTTACAGACAGGAGGTCACGGTTTGGCCTCCACGTGACCTCTTACACACACGGTGCTCGAGGGGTAGGTGCACTAATCGATGGGAAATCAGATTTAAAAAAATATCTCAAGAGGTCACGGTTTGGCCTCCACGTAACCTCTTCCCTTTTTTTTGTATAATTGTTATTATTATTATTGTTGTTGTTGTTATTATTATTATTATTATTATTGTTATTATTATTATTATTATTATTATTATTATTATTATTATTATATTATTATTATTATTATTATTATTATTATTATTATTACTACTACTATTAATAATAATAATAATAATAATAATAATATATTATTATTATTATTATTATTATTATTATCGATATTATTATTAACCGTAACCTTTTAGTTTCTGAATACACAAATAATACTATTAATATTATTATTATTATTAACTTTAAAATTATTACTATTAAACTTTTTATTTATATTAGAGTATATTATAGTATATATTAAAACATTTGGTCGGTAGCTACAGTGCTCTGACATGATTGGTCCACGTGTCAATCAACGATTGGACCACGACATCAGTTCCTATATTTTATTTTTCGAGATGCCGCTGGTGACCGACGTTGGTTGTTGGTTGCTACAAAACCCTAGAACTACCAACGCCGCCATGGGTTCGCCTGAGATCGAGACAAATGGAAGATAAGAGGAGAAGGACAACCCGTCGTCATCCCCACCGATGTAGGCGGTGGCCATCGTTGTAGTTGAAAACTTCTCCTTCGGTTGTTAGTTAGCGATAGTGGTGAGAAGAGGATGGAATAAATGCTAGGATCGTTGCATTCTAAATTGCTATCCACAAACACCCTAATCCGACCACAAACACCATTATAGATTTCATCAAAAAAAACCACCCCTGAAACCCTAGAACAACCATCGCCACCATGGGTGCGGTTTAGATAGACACATATAGAAGAACGATGATGAGTTCGGTAACTGTTGGAGATGAAGAATAAAGGAGGAGAAGGATAGCTCGCCGCCGTCACCGTCGTTGCAGTCACCGTCGGCAAAAACCCTTTTTACGGGCTGCCACTCTGTTTTGTTCCTCTCTGCGATTGTGACCATCTCTCTTTTCTTTGAATTGAAGAAACACACTAATTGGTTTATTATTTATGTTTTCAAGAATTTAAAAAAAATTCAAATCAAATTACCGCCTCATGTTTTTTATTAATAAATAATTGATTTTTTATTTTTCATTTTCACCTCATCATGCAAGTAAATTACAATCTTATCAAAAGTATTTTAAATGAATAAATAATTTAATCTACCATATAGATGATACAAGATCTTTTAAATATAAGCACACGGATTAATACTTATACATAGTCTAGATAAATCGCATTCCATTTAGTTATGTAACTTTGGTAAAAATCGTTTTTGCGTGGCATTCCAATGGACAATGAGTACATCGTGTGCAACTTATAGCCTAAGTTGTAGCCAATACGTTCCGGTGTCATACGCTATCCTAAATCAGTTCTTGAAATGATATCTATAGTCAATTGTATTAATCCGTCCGTGGCAACGCGCGGGAAAAATACCTAGTTATTATTATTATTGTTATTATTATTATTTATCATTATTGTTATTATTATTAAAGTTTATTTTGTAGTTTCTGAATATTTACAAAATATTATTATTATTAATATTATTATTATTATTAACTTTAAAATTATTACTATTAAACTTTTTATTTATATTAGAGTATATTTATCATTATTATTATTATTATTAGAGTTTATTTTATAGTTTCTGGATATATACAAAATAACACTATTATAATTATTATTATCAACTTTAAAATTATTACTATTAAACTTTTTATTTATATTAGAGTATATTATTATTATTATTGTTATTATTATTATTTAACATTATTATTATTATTATTAGAGTTTATTTTGTAGTTTCTGGATATATACAAAATATTATTATTATTAATATTATTATTATTATTAACTTTAAAATTATTACTATTAAACTTTTTATTTATATTAGAGTATATTATTATTATTATTGTTATTATTATTATTTATCATTATTGTTGTTATTATTAGAGTTTATTTTGTAGTTTCTGGATATATACAAAATATTATTATTATTAATATTATTATTATTATTAACTTTAAAATTATTACTATTAAAATTTTTATTTATATTAGAGTATATTATTATTATTGTTATTATTATTATTTATCATTATTGTTATTATTATTAGAGTTTATTTGTAGCTTCTGGATATACAAAATAATAATATTATAATTATTATTATCAACTTTAAAATTATTACTATTAAATTTTATTATTATTATTATTATTATTGTTATTATTATTATTTATCATTATTGTTATTATTATTAGAATTTATTATGTATGTTTGAACATTAGTTTACAAAATATAAGGTGCATATATGTCGATATGTTCCAGATAAGATTGTTTAGGTTATCATTAAAACGTTACGGTTTGTTCACGTACGTATGTTTGTATGTACATTTACGAACTGTATTTGTTCTTATTGTATATATATGTTGATGTATGTGTATGTTCATGAAAAAAATATCCGATTCGATATACGTAAATGATCATAAACGGTTAATGTGTAGGATTAGAGAACTTTAAAAGGTCACGGTTCTTCATCGCACATATAACGTACATAATGTATATAGTCATAAATCAACGCAGCGGAAATGATAAAAATATATACATTCTCATTCATTCATAAAAGTCATTACATCATTGACTCGATTACAAAATGCAGCTTTCTCTACTTTGTCTCTCCTCATAGGTTCATACAGCGACCTCTAGAGGAGATATTAAGTTCAAAAACATAAAAATTATATTTTTATTTCTTAAGAATATTCCTTAGGTAATTCCGTACATCGGAACCCTGACGGAATACTCCTGACACTCTCATGCAACATACTTTGTTGCATGTACTATGCACACGCATCCCATGCGTGGCGAACTTATCAAAATCTAAAGGAGATTTCTTGAGTAATCTCGTTGATTCAGATCCTCAAGAAATCTCGTAATGGCAGGCAACGTGACTTGTTGCGCGCATTATGGGCCCGCAACACGTGACGTTGCAGCATTATAAAATGGAGAATGCCCTCCCAAAAGAGCTGAGTAGCCGCCTCGTGCCATCCTCAGCAACACTACCTGCGAACTGGAAAACACATAAAAGTCAGCGTTGCTGAGTGAGTTCTAGTTTTATAATAAAACATACTTTCATTCTCATTAACTGCTCTTTCATACATGTGTTCACACATCATACGTACACGTAGATAATATTATTATTATCTCATCATTCTTTACTTACTTTCATTCGTGTACACTTCATCATTCTCTTTTACTTTCATACATACATACTTCACGTACTTTCGTACTTACTTTACCTTCATTCTTTCATTCATTACTTACGTTCAAACATTAATTACATTCATTCATACTTTCACTACTTTCGTTCGAACGTTCATTACATTCGGTGACATGTACAATACCCCCGTTCATCATACATACTACTGGTGCTGGACCTGTGGTGGTTAGCCACGAACGTTGTGCACAAAGCTGATCCAGTCACCTGGGGTAGGTACATGCACCACTCATCTTTTCACTTTACTTCTTACATACGTTAGCCGAGTCTGTTGCAGTGCGCGACTGCTCACCTCAGTGACAATCTTATGATTGCCTGCTAACCGAGTCTCTTGCAACACGAAGTTGCTCACCTCATCTTTTCACTTTACTTCTTACATACGTTAGCCGAGTCTGTTGCAGTGCGCGACTGCTCACCTCAGTGACAATCTTATGATTGCCTGCTAACCGAGTCTCTTGCAACACGAAGTTGCTCACCTCATTATCAATCTCAATGATTGACCGATGTACATCCTTCGGGGTAGCTAACCCGTACACCGTTGAGCTAACACCTGCCAGGGGTGTGCACCTCCTTCAATTTGCTTGCAAGCCTTACTTACTTTCTTTCATTAATGCATGCATTCATTCATCATGTTCCTTCTTTCATTATCTTTCACTTTACGTTCGTAATACATTCGTTTCTTTTGTTCATTCATTCACGTAAAGTTATTAAAGATAAAACGCATATACATAAGGAACATACATACTTACATATCATCAGTATTCACCATTCATCATGGCAACATCATACTAACATACATACATCATACTAACATACACATAACATTCATTCATCATCCTACAAGGCATCATTCATATATGGCATACAACAGGTATAACCATGCAACATCATCATCACTATCATGCCTATGTTACTCATTTTCCTCAAATTAATCAGATCTTACTAAGCCTGATCTGCATTTCACATTCTGGTTCATCCGCATTAGTCTGATCATCCGCATTAGTCAATGCGGATGAGGAATGCCTTATCCGCATTTCATGATCTACCCGCATTAGTCCATGCGGCTGAGAAATGCCTTAACCGTATTTCGCATCCTACCCGCATTGGTCAATGCGGTCGAATAATGCCTTGGCCATTCTTCCTGACTTGTCCGCATTAGATCAATGCGGCTGAGTATTCCCTTAACCGCATTTCCTGACCCATCCGCATTTGTTAATGCGGCTGAGCAAAATGCCTTGACCGCATTTTTTTAGCCGTCCGCATTAGTTGATGCGGGTGAGCAAATGCCTTGGCCACATTTTTCTTAGCCTTCCGCATTAGTTAATGCGGTTGAGTATGGTGACCTGCACTTAACCTGTGCAGTTCTACAACCTGCTCATCTTCTTAACATACATTAGCACAGTTTTACCACATCAGTTACTTAGAATCAACTAAACATCATGCATATCATAAAAATAACTTCTAAAGCATGCATCAGCAGTACACATTCGGTCTACCTGCTGTGATTTGTCTACTTATCTTAGAAATCTTACCTGCAGTGAGCATAGCAGCCCAATCGGACCTTATACACACTCCTACTCATACGTATATACACACATTGAGAGCTCATGGCTCGGAAACAATTTCACTATGTGTTCCAGCCCCAAAATCGTTCAAAAATGCTTAAAAGAAGGGGTCTTAGAACTCACATTGTGCTGCTGGGTATGACTCCTTCGAAATCAGTAGCCGTGGAACCCAGTACCTCGAACTCGTCTTCCTCTTCTTCTTGTTCTTCCTTCAAACTCGTAGTCTGCTCTCTTTCTCTCTCTAAAACTCTCGCTGATTTGGGGGTTGTGAGAAAAGAAATGGGCAGCCATCCCTATGTATATTAGATATTTCTCTTTTCTTTGTACTTTTACACAAAACCCCCTTCTACTTTCTCTTTCTTTTCCTTTTCCTCCAAAATTCTTTCTTTTCTTTTCTTCTTATTATTTCCCTTTGTCTAATCAAAATTGCGGGTGTTACATATAAGGTGCATATATGTCGATATGTTCCAGATAAGATTGTTTAGGTTATCATTAAAACGTTACGGTTTGTTCACGTACGTATGTTTGTATGTATATTTACGAACTGTATTTGTTCTTATTGTATATATATGTTGATGTATGTGTATGTTCATGAAAAAAATATCCGATTCGATATACGTAAATGATCATAAACGGTTAATGTGTAGGATTAGAGAACTTTAAAAGGTCACGGTTAGACCAAACCGTGACCTCTTTTGTCAACAAGCTGTCACGGTTCGCCCACCACATGACACTTTGTGTCAACAAGCTGTGACAGCTTCATTCCACAACGCCACATGTGAACAAAGGGGTCACGGTTTGCCCAAACCGTGACCTTTTGGTCCAGATTATTTTAAAAGAATAAGTTTTTTATACCTATCAGCGAACCACTCCCGTCCCGACCGGTTAAGACGTAGGGCAACAGGGGAGTGGTGTGGGCTCGAAACCCACTACCACCGGTTCAAGTGAGTATTTTTTATAAAATTATTTAATTAGTAAAATATTAAAAAATTAGGCAAACGGTCACGGTTTGCCCTAACCGTGACCTTTTGCCCTAACCCTAACCGTGACCTTTTACAAGTGCCATGAGCCCGAACAGGTGCCATGCGCCCGAAAAGAGGTCACGGTTAGACCTAACCGTGACCTCTTTGTACGTCACCAACCAATTATTCCAAATATATTCCCATACCTCTGAAAGAAATAACAAAATTTATAAAATGAACAAATAAATTATTAGAGTAAAAATAACTATGAAATTCTTACCACGTTTACCATCTTCAGTTAACTTTTCTTCCATCTTCTGCAATTGTAATCGTACAATGCCTCTGTGGGAGACGAACACAAGGTCTTCCACCAGTATGGAAAATCCTTCCACATGCCGGTTTTGAATATCATATTCCACCGTCTTTTGATATTCTCCCTAACGTGCCACCTGCATAGGTTTTTAGTAGCACTCGGGAACACAGTGTCACACGCGCTCATCAGGGCCAGGTCCCTGTCTGTGATAATAACGCGGGGCTCTACACACCCATCGAGCATATCTCTGATCCGCTCCAGTACCCATGTGAAGTTGTCCTGCCGTTCCCTCGATATAAATGCATGCGCAATACAAAACGACTTCGACGTCGACGTAACGCCAATAACCTGAACAAACAGAATGTTGTACATGTTGGTCTTGTACGTCGTGTCTATCAACATCACGTGCGGGAATGCGCGCCACATTTTATACGAAGTAGGATGACAAAAGAAAACATCTTCCACGGCCTTAGTAGTTGCATTCGTTTGTGTTTCATACACGAACTCTTTAGATTGTAGCAAGTTTTCAAGTTCCTGCATTGGTGTCATGCCTTTTCTCCCCTCAGCCCTAAACTTCGACGTCAAATTGTATATGTCTTGAACAACACAGACGCTGTGGGGAAAGTGCTCCCTTACGGCTGAATGGATATGTCGTGGCCGCACGTGCTGCCTGTGTAACTTCTCGACAAGATCAATTTCTTCGGCAGTCATCTTCCTAAGATGCGTGTGGCCCTCCTCGTACACAACAGGATCGTGGTTATGCGTCTCGTTTCTCACCTCTAACATCCAACTGTCACTCTTTCCTACGTACTTCCCTACGAGTTTAAAGGGACATCCCTTCTTTATGCTCCCAGTACGTCTACTTGTGCCAGTGAATTTAGGTTCACCATTACGATTGCATAATAGTTCCACATCCTTTTTTCGTGACCGACCCACCACAATGACGCACCCATGCTCGCGTCTTCTCATTTTAGCCCAGCTCTCCAAGTCCTCACAAGAATTAAAATACTAAAAAAATGATAAAGCTAGACATAAAAAACAATATATAAAACAAATATAAAATAAAATAAACAAAAGAATAAAAACTCTTCGTACTTTATCGGTTTTATAAGAAACCGTAGCCTTTCGAATCCGATCCTCATCCTCATCATGCTCCGCGGTGTCCCCATGGTTTTCTTTGAGGTGAACCGAACCGTCACTCTCATCTGTGTCATTTCCATTAAAAGTATCCGACACATGTGTAATTTCTAGTTCTGACTGGTACGGGGGATGTCGTAATCCAGCTCTGTTTGTGAGTGGTACGTGTTCGGGGCATGCCCGTAAGAATTACAAGGGGGATATCTGTACCCTTCACCGTAACCTGTCTGTCCAAATAAAGAGTTGTACGCCTCTTGAGCAAATGTGTTCGACGGGTTAGTTTCCTCCTCCCCCCACGGAGGGTGACTCCCGTATACGTAATATTCCTAAAAAAGATAATGGTTAGATATTTCAAATAATAAGTTATAATAAAACATATACTAGTTCAACCTGGTTCGAATCTTCAATATGTGGCACCTCATTCAAATCTGGAAGCTTCGGCTTTTGATAATGATCTCCCGAACCCGACATTATTTTCGAATTAACATGTTTTTTGGAATGACGAAGGCTGGAAAAAACTCGAGTGTTGGATGAATGAAAGCTCAAATGAAAAAAATTTCGAATGAGATGATTCGATGTGAAGTGTTGAAAGAGGAAATGTATTTAAGGTGAAAATCTGGTGCACAAATCGTCACGGTTTGGCCTCCACGTGACGGTTCGTGGCGCGATTCACGACCTTCTGTCAAAATCACGTCTACCTCGTACCTTAAACTGAGACCTCGTACCCTAGAGGTCACGGTTAGGCCAAACCGTGACGGTTTGGTGACCGCTTTTCAACTTTATCAGGCCATTTTATCGTTTTGTTGTCACGAGGTCACGGGTAGTACCAGCCTAAACCGTGACAGCAAGGCCTTGCGGTCACGGTTAGGGGCTAAAATGTGACCGCAAGCCCTAACCGTGACCGTTTGAACCGGCCTACCACCAAAAACCCCAGTAGTGTCCCCAGCACAACCCAATAATAAACATAGTTTTGTACGTCCTGATTATATTTGAATAAATGTAGAAAAAATATATGTGTAAATACGAAAACAAGTGTACCTTTACCGATAAACAAAAATACACATAAAGACAAGTGCATCTACCGTTATATAATATAGTTTATGTAAGAGTTGGATATACACGAGAATCTCTAGATACAACCTTTACCAATATTTAGCCGATATAAAAATTTGATTTTTTTTCTATAAAATTATAAAATAATAAAATAAACTACAATTAACTAAAGCTATGAAAATTAAATGAAACTTGAAAAGAAAAGAAAGTTAAATGTTTTAAGAGATATATAGCTAAAGAGAATAATCTAATATAAAATCCACTTATACAAATCACAGTGATTTTAAACCGATTATGACGATGACAATTTTTACTCAAAAAATACGGTTATAGATTAGACTCTCGTCAAAGATACCTAATTTAATGACTAGTGGAAGTTAATGTGAGCAAGTTACACACCAACCACCTCAAATCTACATGAAGATCGAGTGCCAAATTATGTTAAAGTATTAAAGTTCACAATCTAAGATGGGCACATTATAGTCTCATCTTTGTAAAATACAAAATTGTGTAACAGTTTCTAATCAAATTTATTAATCCACCTAAGAACGTCCAGACATTATAATTCGAACAAATCAAATTAAGCAATTACTTAGAAAAACTCTTAACCAAAATCTGAATTTCATCTAGATTTAAAGCTCACACGCAAGTTAATTTTTCAAAACCCATATTTATCCACAAAACCATTCCTGGCTAGTAAGGTGTCCAATTTAATATCCGATCCTTCCGTTTGACCAGTGGCCAGTGAACCATTCTTATCATTTTAGCAAATGTTCTCTTAAAATCCAAAAAATAAAAATATGAATCAATTACGTGCAATATTCATTAAAACCTAAACTAAAACTATTTAAAGTATAGGAGAATATTTATATAGAATATTTATAAATATGACCACATGCTACGTCTAAAATGACTCTTTAACAAACTTATTTGCTATAATTTAATATCAACCATTGATTAAACAGATTGATTGTTCATATTAATTGTTGCATCATTTAGATTTAAACCCTTTTTTTTATTTAAACCTCTTCCATATTATTTATCTTTCTTTTTCCATCACACTCACATAAATACTACCATACAATTTTTTCTACAACTTTTAGTCATGGGATATAGATTTTGGCTTATCATTATGACATTCAATACCCATATACTCTTTAATCGGAAATTTAACTCTTAAAAAACAAAATTTATCACTTGTTTTTCAAATACGAGGTAACTCGTATTTGAAAAACAACGTTCATAAAAGAAATTGAATATGCGTTGGTTCAGATTCAACATGTGCATGTGTATGTTGTTGGGTAAACACCCTTTTAAGGATTTAAATTCTGTAACAACGATGTTTTATACACATGTAAATTTATAACAAAAAAAACTCTTGCGGTCCAATCGTGCCTTGTCTCGTGTCTAGCAGACCAATCACCTCACACCAACTTGTGCCTAACAATACTCCGCAAATTTATCAATTATCTCTCTCTCTCACACTTTTATTTATATATATATATATATATATATATATATATATATATATATATATATATATATATAGACACACACACATACGTATATATATATACACACATATACATACATACATACATACATACATACATACATACATACATATACATACATGCATACATATATACATACATACATACATACATACATACATACATACATACATACATACATACATACATACATACATACATACATACATACATACATACATACATACATACATACATACATACATACATACATACATATATATATATATATATTACATACATACATATATACATACATACATACATATATATATATATATATGTATGTATATGTATATGTATATGTATATAATGGTCAAAATAACAAGAATTAGAAAGGTAATGTAGGTGTAGTTAGGTACAAAAATTCAATTAATAAGTTGCTTCTAAAATAATTACAAAGTGTAACAAAAGGAAGTAGTAAAATTTGAAAAAGCTTCATGCTTTTGTGGTTAAAATGGAAAATTAAAAAAAAAACTATGATATTCATCACACTTTGCGATACATATATAGATATGTAATATTTGGTCCTTTTTTATCTGTATCTTTATCTTTCAGCCACACTATCATCTAGAATTTTAGTCCGATTAAGATATCAGATCTTGATAGCTATAGTCATAAATGGAAGAAAGTTTTCGTTCAAGTGATTTCAATCATCGCTCCATGTAGGCATCACATTATCTTTTTCTATCCGTCACCGACTCTCATTCAAAGGGAAAATGCCCGTCATTCGAGGGAACCCACTTATTCATTAAATGTACAACTTTTAAACTACAATGTACCATACAACCGCTCATTCTGCTCCCCTCACGTTACCAACCTTAAGAACACCCTTTGTCTTGATGTGCCTCACTAAGGCAGGTGGGATAGTGTTCCATGAGCTCACTTCTAGTAGCCTAGTGTCACACACATCTGTGTTAGTCACAAACTGAAATCTCGAGCTAGCTAGTAAATCAAATCTGATGATTGCCCTTGTAAAATGGAAAGAGATGGGAAGACAAGGGAGCTATGCAATGAAAAAAATAAAGGGAAACCTAGCACAAGATGTTGATCCTTCAAGAGCTATGTTATGACTCGTGTGAATACTTATGACCAATATCCATTAAAGTTCAAGAATTGATGTGTGCCTAAATATACACAAGAACTAAAATGAGCCCAAGAAACTAAAATAAAAAGACCATTTAGATTTAACGCCCACTTCCCCCATTTTATTACCGAACACATCAAACCTTTTAATTAGTTCACATATTTTATCATGTTAATTATTTAATAAGCATTTGGTAAACATATCTGCCAAATAACCCTTCGATTCAATCGGCGAAATTTTAATAGATTGATATGTTTTTTCCCTAAGTAAAAATAAGTCAATCGGCCAAGTGTTTTATTCTTTTATAAAAGACATGATCAGTAACAATAGAATGGTTGTAGAATTGTTTTAATGATGTTCTCCAATCAAAATCAAAGAGTTACACTTTTAACTATTACTATTACACTTCGTGTCCCTATCCTCATTAGACATATAACAATACTGTATCTGGTGAAGTGATTCTTATCCTTAATAATTAAAATCAAGGAACCAAGTTGCAGTTCTTCCAGATCTTCCCATGTAGCTTCCATGACTAGTATGTTAGTGCGATGAACTAAAACACGAAAACTAGCTTCGTGGTCTATGCGAACGAGTTGTCTATCCAAAACTACATGAGGTGATAGAGTAAAGATTGTTTCTTGAGGTAAGGGAAAAATGATCGACAGATCTTCTAATGCAGCTTTTGATAAAGAAACACGCAACTTTGGGATGAATGTAAGAAGTAGCACGTAAGTCCAATCGATAAGCCATCAAACTACTTACAATGAAAAAAGGAATGTAATAAGTAGGGGTTAATTTTGATTCTAATATTTCTTTAAGGTGTTGTGTACATATGGTTGTAACTTCACATATATCTAATGACATGCCTGGAATCATCAATCTGATCAGTAAAATGCTTCATTTGATTTCTTGCCTTAGCTAGCTCTTAGTGCCACCAATTTATCCTTACAACGCTCGAACCTCTCCTTTATGTATACCAATTTTCAACCATTTGGAATACGAGGAACGTCTAATAGGGGAAGAATACCTTATGAAACTTCAAATAGAGACATCCCTATAGTAATCTATTTAGGCTAATACGTAAGCGATCATCCAAAACCATACCCCTTTATTAGGATTCAAGACATTTGTTGAGGACCTAGCTTGACTATCAGATTAGGGATGTTAGGTATATAAATATACAAGTTTGTTTCTTTACAACTTCATAAAGTGACACCAAAATTCATTTATGAAAATAGGTTTTCTGTCACATACAATAGTACATGGAAATTAATGTAATTTGAAGTTCCTCTAAAAAGGATTTGACCAATATGAGGTGTAGTAAGAGGACGGCACAAGCTAATGAAGTGACCATACTTTACAAAGTTATCTATGACCACCAAGATTCCATACTTACCATATGCTTTTGGAAGGCCATCGATAGAGTACATAGACATGTCTTTTAGAACTGTTTAGCATAGGTAGAGGTTATAACATACTAGGAGTGGTAACCCATTTGTATTTTGCTATATGACATATGTTGCACATCTTTCTCAAGTAAACATAATCTTTAGTGTTACAGGGTAGGGTGATACCTTGAATGACTTTTAATAGGCAAAAAAAAAAATTACATAGGTTAGTGTAACATTGGCCCTCAAATATCATGTAATGTTTTCTACTTTACGCATAAGAAGCTCACGTGTTTGATTTTGGTGACACTAGGAGAAACTTCTTAGGACTCACCCCAACCCTGGATTGCTCCTATTCAAACACACTTAACTATGTAGACATCTATGAACAATATGCCTAAAAGGTTTGATGAAATTTAAGGTAAGACATTTTTTATGAACTCATAATCTCTCTATCCATGATCAATATGGAATTTACCTACGGTTTACATTTACACCTGTTATGGATTCATTGTCCATGATATGGTTTTCCCTATCGTCCTAATCAAGGATGTAGGATTTGCCTAAGATGTCCCACTAAACACCCATGTGGACTCATTTCTTTGATGGTGTTTGTCCCAACATAAGAGTGGCTCTAATAATAATTTTAGCATCCCCCTCTCATATCATCTGATATTGCATGCTTAATTTACCCACAAGAAGCTTATTGGTTTGTTTTATGTTGCTTGAGTTAAAACTTTCTAGGAGGTCATCCATCCATAGATTGTCCCCATTCAAACATGGATAACTATGAAGTTATCCTCTTATCCGTTACTAATACATCCAAAATGAGTTGATAATGTTTGAAGCAGGACATTTTTTTATGAACCTAACATCACTCATGTAAAAGACCAATATTTGATCTCCCTGCGGTGTTACAATTAGTATTTTACTTCTTAGTTGAGGATCTTCTCCGATGACGATCTTGTTTTCCCTTCTTAAAATATGACTATCCTAGGTTATATGCTTAACTACCTTATCATGCTGCACCTTGTTTAAAAAAGTTTGAATCTTAAAGTCTTGAACCCAACTGTCTTTTATTACCAATGACCATGTTAATTATACTTATGTCAATTTAGAAGAAAGCCAATCCTCCCCCCTGTGACAAAGCATTTAGCAACTGGGTTTTCCAATCCTTGCTTTTACAAAATCTCATAGTTATAACCTATTGGTTTAGCCAACCATTTTTGTTGTTATAATGTTCTAATATTTTGATCTAACAAATATTTGAGGCTCCTTTGTTTGATCATAAATGTTTAACTATTAAGTAATGGTGCAATTGTTTGACAACCATTAAAATTGGTAACAATTATCTCATATACGAACATTGCTTGTTGTTTGACTGAAATTCCCTGACTTATGAATGTCAATAGATGCTTTTCTTGCATTGAAGACTCGTAACCTATTTGATTATGCATCTATTTCTATTACAAACACTTTTGAAAAATCTAATAAGGCTAGGACAATGGCTATTGATAGAGCTACCTTTAATTTGTCAAAAGTTTGTTGGGCTTCCTCATTCTAGTCAAATGGGTCTTTCTTCAAAAGGTTCGTCAAAGGTCTAGCTATGCTTTAAAAAGATCTAATATATCTATGGTAGTACCTTGATAGGCACAAAAATCCCCTTAGTTTCTTTAGGGTTGTTGGTTTTGCCTAGTGGATAATAACTTCCATTTTGCCTACTCATTCTTTAGTTATAATATGGCCAAGATACTCAACTTACGAGACTGCAAAAGTTCATTTGGATCCTTTGGCCAAGAGGGAATTAAATCTTAATAGTTGCAACACTAATTTCAAATCATGTAAGTGTTATTCCAAGGATAAATTATACACTACATTATGCACACTTCGTTAATGAAGTCTTAAATATGGTGTTCATTAAAGCCTAGAAAGTTGGTAGAGCATTGATTAAACTAAAAGGTAAAACCAAGAATTTAGATTGCCTTTATGAGTTCTGAATGAAGTCTTGTGTATACAATATTCATGCATATGCATGTGTTTAGATAAGATGGG
This sequence comes from Flaveria linearis, assembly GCA_024085815.1. Lineage (NCBI taxonomy): Eukaryota > Viridiplantae > Streptophyta > Magnoliopsida > Asterales > Asteraceae > Flaveria > Flaveria linearis. Next base: position 90,508,134 of record CM044002.1, read on the forward strand.
TGAGCCTACTATTTCATTAAGTAGTTCATTAATTGGTGGAATAGGAAAGTTTTCTTCACTTTAACATCATTTTATTTCCTATAATCCACACATATTCTCCATAGCCCATCCTTTTTCTTTACCAATACAACCGATGCATTATTGTTGTTTTCATAGATGGTATCTTTTTAGTAAGGTATTATATTATAAGAGTAATTATTAGTTGAGTTGGAACTAATGAAAGTATGTAAGGGTTGAGTACATATTGACCATATAACCTTCATTGTGAAATAAGATGGAACAATGGTTGAAAATTGGTATACAATTACGTGAGAACTTTCCATTACCCCTACACCTTATGTGTAGGTGAGAACTTTCCATCACAACCAAAACATTCTCCTTTATATGTCCTCAATTTCATTAAGGATAACGTTATTGTAAATATATTTATGGGTTTAGCGATTGGGGATTGTAGCAATGGCAAGTTATGAGAATTCATTTTTAAAAATCCTTTTATGTTGTAATCATGTAAGCTTCAGTTAGACTGTTAGGCCTTAATAACCTAACAGGGTACATAATTTCTAGTTTATCAGCTAGTAAGAACAAGTTGTCTATATATTCATCACAAAAGCGATACCTTTGTCAATGCCAAATCAAAAACCTGATAAAAATCATTGAGAGACACCGTTTATCTCAAGCCTGCAAACGCGTAATTACCCTATCAAATCTAGAAAATATCAAACATTTGTACTCACTCCTGGCATACATTAATGTATCCACCTTGTGATTGTATAAATGATTGATGCCATAATAGTGCTATGTCTTTAAAATTAACAATAGTGAATTGTACCTTCTTATTACCTAGAGTTTATCAATTGAAAAGAGTTATTCCACTAACAATCAACGTTCCACATTGAATCCATTAAATTTGTAGAATTCTATCTCTGTTAAGAGATTATTGGTTCCCTTTTTAAGAATTCGTCCTTTATTCTTCTTTAATCATCCTACTTATTTATCCTTTATATATAGTTTGATTGTTGTTAACTAATTGCAAAATTCTAAGGATTCCTACATGTAAAGTGAATTTTATATCATCAGAGCCTTCACCAAATCCATATCCATCACATTCTTTGTTGTTGCTGCTCAAATCAGCACTAATTTTCTCAAATTAAAGTAGTTGACGCTTCCAATAAACGTAACGTCGCCATGTGTTCTTGCACTCTCTACTCTATTGTTTGATTTTTTGTCATTATCTTCCTGTTGTTACTCCAAAGATACTACTGATGATGTTATTAAGTTCCGATCAAAGCTTTAGGCACCTCTAATACCACTTGATAGACTCAAAAAAGAAAAACTTAAAGGATAGGGAGAATTTTAATCAATTAGTTATAACTTCTCACTACTATAAAAACTTGTTAGTGCCTACAATCAACTAACTAACAATTTGTTAGTTAGAAGTTCGAGTTACTAAAACATTAGTCTTTGAACAAGTACAACAATTACACCTTTACCTATTAGACTATTACAATTTTAGTCCCTATACTCAGTAGACATGTAACAAGAACCTTCCTCTCCCACGACTACCGTTGCGAGGTGAAACTCTCCTACAACCTTAAGAACCGTCATCATCTCTTGCTTGAAAACCATGCTCTTACTTTTCTTTTTACAACGCCTGATTTACCTGGTCCGTATACATTTAGGAAGACCTAATAAGTTGGCTTCCATGAAATTCCAAAATTCTTGTGACATCAGCAATGTCTTCACTTGATGTGGCCCTAATTATGTCCCTCACTTTTGAACAAATGAATGGGATATGAAGTCGAGTAAACTTGCATAGGGTTAGTCATGAATGTTTGAGGTTGAAAGAAAAAAGGACACATTGTTATAGAGAATGTTCATAATTAGGGAAGTACAACATACTCTGATACCATCATTTTGGAACACATTATAATCACCATAGTTGTCAAAGCCGTGATGGCACTCAGGGCACAAACAATGCGCCTTAGGACCAGGCGTAAGGCACAAAAAAAGCGCATCTTGAGAAAAGCAAGATGCTATAAGGAAAAAAAATATAAATATATACAGTGGGTATATAAAATTAATATTGCTCCCTAGATATATCTAAAAAACTTATATAATTAGCAATTAATATTATCTAACCAATATCAAAATTATATAAAAAAATCTTTTAAGTAATAAGATTTATAAAAATGTAACATATGTAGCAGACTAGTAATATCTAGCTATACCTAAGCACGAGATAAAAAATCATAAAAATTATAGAAAATCAAATGAAATCAACCTGCTGTGAAAAGCACCTTTGGTTATTCAGTCGTGTTGATTTGATCAAATCTTGCTAAATTATCTTTGACCAATTTCTACCTTGATTGAATATAACCTCCAATTCTTCGATCCTATTCTCATCCTTTTTTATTATTGATCAAGTAGTTTCTTGTTTGTGTTAGTGCTTAGTACTAATTGGCCTTTACTCCATTGGAATTTCTTATTTGACCACGACCCCATATGCTCATGAATGATTTGGTGTTCACCTATCTGATCAAGTGGTCATCTTTATATCTTAAAATTGACTAAAAGAAATCTCACTCCTTGTTTAGACGATTTGGTTGGAATGTTCTTTGATGTAAAAAAATTCATTTTGGTTTAAATTTAAAATATTTAAATTAATATAGAGACGGAAACTATTCTATTTCTTGAATTATTATCTATTGTTGCTATATTGATGTTTAATAGGAAACACAAGTAAACGATTAGTATGAACAATTCACTCATTTGATTATACTTGTGTAGGATGGATAAATTCAAACATACAACAACAAGGAATGGTGCCCCCTCCCTACCAAACCATGAAGTGAAACTGCAAGCTACAATTTGGATAGAGTAATGACCGGTAGGGTGAATTTGCTGAATGTAATATCATTTGGATTGCTTTTATTATTTAGTTTTAGGAGCAAATAAACTTTTCAAAAACAAAAAAGCGATAAAGCCAAGTTTGAGATTGGCATTCTCATTAAAAAATAATACGTAGAGTGAAAGGTGAATGTAACGTAAGGAAAATAGTTGTTGCAATTTTCTATTGTTTCTTTTGTTAAGTAGGAGTTGCATAATTGTGAACCATGCAACCTTTAAAATTGAAAACGTTGGACTGATGCACTAGACGTGTTATAGAAGATGGAAAGAATTAAACAATACAATGTACTTATAACGTGGGTTAGGCTTATGGTATTGGATTAAATTTAACTAACCCAATGATCTCTAAATAGACCCTAGACCCAACTATATTAACTAACACCGTTAGTTAGTTATGGTAGTTATGTTAACACCGTTAGTAGTTACCGTTAAGTTATGTGTATAAATACTCTACATCTTTGTCATTTGTACAACACACTTTTATAATCATATTATCATTCTCTCTGTTCTTGGCTTACGATCTAATCTATCATTGAATCATACGTTCAAATCCCCTACAATTGGTATCAGAGCCGATACCAAGAACACTACAATCAATCCCAAAGGACCGTGGATTGACACTTAAATCCTATACTCGATTTCGACGAAGGACCGATCGAATCGAAAGAAATTCAACCTACAGATTACAAACATCATACTATTCGAAACATAGGAACTTATAATCGATTACAACGAAGGACCGATTGAATCGAAAGGCATTCAAATCACAGACTACAAATATCATACGAATCAGGCACGAAATTCCCGAAGGACAGTGGAATAAAATTAACAAACAGAGACAACGGATCCGAATCAGTGATCGAAAGGGAAAAACAAAACCGTATTTAAAATCACACCCGAGTTCGAACAAAGGATTATTACCGGTTATTTCCACGAAGAGACTGACGGAAATCAAGAATCCAAGACAGTAACACAAAAGCCGATACCCTAAAGGACGAGGGCGGCATCATCATCTCGAATCGATTTACTTGGATAAAACATCGAACCATTCGCAGATCTCCAAGACTGTTGCGGTTGGAACACTCCATCGTTGCCATCGAACCCATTCTGAAACCACCGGTGAAGAAATCGAACACTGAATACTTGCGTGGTCTCGCATCGTACACCATCGATCATCACCGAATTTTTTTGTAAGACTCATCGGAATTGGAAGAAACAAAACCCATTTTGGGTTCTGCAAGTTTGGTGCACGTTTTCTTGACAAGAAAAGTCAAAGTATTTTCTTAAAATTACACTCAAGTACAAAAGTTTACAATAGTTTCATTTTTTTGGAACAAAGGTTTAAATACCAATCAAATCTTGGAAAATAATCATCATTTGTTTAATTTTAAGTAAGATTTCAAAATTAAGATCATTAAAATGACGGAAGAAAACAAAGATAAACCTGGTGCGGATGGAAAAATGGTCGTTTATAAAGAAGGAGGATCTATGTCACACTTTAATTGTCCAGTATTAAATTCTACAAATTATACAATTTGGTCAATTCGTATTAAGACGATTCTCGAAGCAAACGGGTTATGGGATCAAATCGAACCCGCCCCTGAATCACAATCTAACACAAAGAAGGATAAAACCGCTATGGCATATTTGTTTCAATCATTACCCGAAAATATCATCTTACAAGTCTCCAAATTCAAAACGTCAAAAGAAATTTAGGACGCACTAAAAACACGATACGTGGGTGTAGATCGATTACAAAAGGCAAGATTACAAAATCTACGCTCTGAATTTGAAATGATGAAAATGAAAGATAACGAATCAATTGATGAATTTGCGGGAAGATTAAATAGTATATCATCAAAGGCTACTAATCTTGGATCAACGTTTGATGATACAAATTTGGTACGAAAATTTTTAAATTCCTTGCCCGAACGATTTCTACCAATTATTGCACCAATAGAACAATATTCGGACTTGGACACTATATCATTCGACGAGACTATTGGAAGATTAAAGACATATGAAGAACGAATTCGTCCAAAAGAAGATAAACAAAATGATAATTCAAGCAAATTATTATTTACTCGTCATGAAGGAAGGTATGGAAGAGAAAATAATTTTAGACAAAATAACTACAAAGGAAGGCTTCACCAAGGTGGTGGAAGAGGTCGTGATAGACAAAATTTTCAATCAAGACATAACTCACAGTCAAGAGGAGAAGGACATACCTCTAATGAATCAAAAGGAAATCAAAATCATTATGACAAGTATCGAAGGAACAACAAAGATCAGAAGAAGAACTGGAAATCCAAAAGTAATGTAAAGTGCTTTAAATGTAATCAATATGGTCACTATGCCACAGATTGCTATAAGCATAAACAAAAGGTTGAAGAATCGCATCTTATTCAAGAACCTGAAGAGCCAACCTTACTTATGGCAACATGTAAAGAAAAGGAAATCGTCAATATAAATGAAGAAAAGGTAATATCAAAACTTTACTTATCTGAAAAAGGATCTGAAGGAACATGGTTTCTAGACAATGGTGCAAGTAACCACATGACAGGAAAACGCTCATACTTTATGGATCTTAATGAAGACATCACTGGAAAGGTTAAATTTGGTGATGAATCGAGTGTAGAAATTAAAGGAAAAGGCTCTATACTACTTCAATGCAAAAATGGAGAACAAAGGACGATAACAGAAGTTTATTACATTCCAAATTTAAGGAGCAATATAATTAGTCTTGGACAAATGACTGAAACTGGAAGCACTATTTTGATGAAAAATGAACATTTGTGGATGAGAGATGCAAGTGGAAAATTGTTATTAAAGGTACCAAGAACAAGTAATAGATTGTACAAGATAGAATTATCTGTTGGCACGCCAGAATGTCTCCTATCTCAAATCAAAGATACGACATGGTTATGGCATGCTCGGTTAGGCCACTTAAACTTCAACTCTTTAAAATTCCTAACTACAAGAGAATTGGCACGTGGTATTCCCAAAAATATCACACCCGCCACAAATATGTGATGCATGCCTTGCGGGAAAACAAAGTAGAGAAGCATTTCCATCACAAGCAACATACAAAGCAACTAGACCATTAGAACTAGTTCATGCAGATTTGTGTGGACCAATTTCACCAACCACAAAAACTAGTAATCGTTATTTCTTTTTGTTGGTTGATGATTACTCACGTTACATGTGGATATATATGATGAAAACAAAAGATCAAGCATATGAAATGTTCAAATGATTTAAAAGGGAAGTCGAATCTGAAACTGGGGAAAAACTAAGGCAATTAAGAACGGATCGTGGAGGAGAATTCACATCAAGTTCTTTAACAAAATTTTGTGAAGAGAAAGGAATTCAACGTCAACTCACAGCACCTTACTCTCCACAACAAAATGGAGTTGTTGAAAGAAGAAATAGACCAATATTGGGTACAACTAGAAGCATGCTTAAAGCAATGAAGTTACCACAAGATTTTTGGGAAGAAGGAACTCGCCATGCAGTTTATATACTTAATCGTGTGCCCACAAAAGCATTAAAGGATAAAACTCCATATGAAGCGTTAAAAGGAAAACCACCAAGTGTTAAACACATAAGAGTGTTTGGATGTACTGCATATATGAAGGTACCATCAATTCAGTTACAAAAGCTAGATGATCGAACATTGAAGACTGTATATTTGGGAACTGAATCGGGATCAAAAGCAAATCGATTATATGATCCTGTAAAGGATCAAATATACGTAAGTAGAGATGTGAAATTTGAAGAAAATTTACCATGGGATTGGGATAACTATCTATCTGAAATGAACAACAACAGTCCTGCGTGGGCAAGTTTTATTGTGGAAGACTCACTTGATCAACCACAACCACTTATCTCAGTTGATCAACATGAACAACCCAATCAAGCAAGTGAATTTAGTCACATGGAACAAGATAATCCCGAACATGATAAATTACAAAAGGAATCATCATAATTTGAAAATGATATTGAAACTACATCATTAGATATTGATCATGAACCCATTAAAGGTTTTAGACCTCTAGAAGATATTTATGATCGCACTGTGGAAATCAAGGCTACCTATAGACAAGAAGACCTACTTTTGACCTATGATGATGAACCCAACAATGTCAAAGAAGCTTTAAGAGACTCAGATTGGGAGAATGCTATGAAGGATGAAATCAACTCAATAGAAAAGAATAAAACATGGACTTTGACAGAATTACCTTTAGGACAAAAACCCATCGGATTGAAATGGATATTCAAGATTAAAAGAGACGAGAAGGGAAAGATCTCTAAATATAAAGCAAGACTGGTAGCAAAAGGCTACATTCAACAACATGGTATTGATTTTGACGAAGTATTTGTGCCGGTTGCAAGAATGGAAACTATAAAATTGATTTTAGCACTTGCAGCAAGAGAAAAATGGGAAGTACATCATCTGGATGTGAAATCTGCTTTTCTTAATGGAGAATTAAAAGAAGAAGTGTACGTATCTCAGCCTGAAGGTTTTATAAAGAAAGGAAAAGAAAATAAAGTTTATAAACTTACAAAGGCACTATATGGACTACGACAAGCACCTAGAGCATGGAATGTGAAACTAGACAAGACCTTAAAGGAACTAGGATTTATGAAATGTCCACAAGAACAAGCAATCTACAAGAAAGACGAGGCTGAATTAATTATTGGAGTTTATGTAGATGATTTACTAGTTACTGGTAGAAACAAGAAAGACATCATCAACTTCAAAAAGGAAATGAAGAATCAGTTTGACATGAGTGACTTAGGGCTATTACACTATTATTTGGGAATAGAAGTCACACAAGATTCAAAGGGAATAACTATAAATCAAAGGAACTATGCTATGAAGATATTGCAAAAGGCAAAAATGGATGATTGCAATCCAACAACTTACCCAATGGAACCCGGAACAAAGATATCAAAGTTTGAGAAAAGTGAACCAGTAAATGAAACAGAATTTAGAAGAATAATTGGAAGTCTTCGCTATCTCACTCATACAAGACCAGACATTAACTTTGCTGTTGGAATGTTAAGTAGATATATGTCAACACCTAAGAAAGAGCACATGCAAGCCTCAAAGGAATTATTAAGATATGTCAAAGGAACACTAAACTATGGAATCACCTACAAAGGAAACGGAAGCAAATCTCTAATTGGATACAGTGATAGCAGTTATGGAACAGACCCTGATGATGGTAAAGGCACAACAGGAATAGTTTTCTACTTCAACGATGCACCAATATCATGGGCAAGTCACAAGCAAGCGACAGTTACACTTTCATCATGTGAATCAGAATTTATTGCAGCAACCTCAGCAGCATGTCAAGGAATTTGGCTAAGGAGCTTACTAAGTGAATTAACAGGTTGGCAACAAGACAAGATCATATTACGTGTAGACAACAAATCTGCTATACTACTCATGAAGAATCCAGTCTTTCACGGGAGAAGCAAGCACATAGATACAAGATATCATTTTATACGTGAATACGTGGAAGACGGAAGAATAACTATAGAACACGTCAGTGGCTCGCTACAAAAGGCAGACATTTTAACTAAAGCACTACCAAGGAAGAAATTTGATGAAATGAGAATCTTGCTATGAGTCACAAGTGTTGGAGCAAGTTAAATTTAAGGGGGAGATTATTGGATTAAATTTAACTAACCCAATGATCTCTAAATAGACCCTAGACCCAACTATATTAACTAACACCGTTAGTTAGTTATGGTAGTTATGTTAACACCGTTAGTAGTTACCGTTAAGTTATGTGTATAAATACTCTACATCTTTGTCATTTGTACAACACACTTTTATAATCATATTATCATTCTCTCTGTTCTTGGCTTACGATCTAATCTATCATTGAATCATACGTTCAAATCCCCTACATATGGCTATTGCATGGTTTGATGTGGATGACTAGGTATCAATACCCACCCCGTTAAATAGGTCGTGTCCTCGCTACCCGAAACTAGGGAAGCCAAACTGGGCCGTGGATTCGTTGGTGGCTCAAACAACAATGATTATGGTGTTACAACGGTGTCTAGTCTAGAATATGTTATCATAATAGAAGCTAATGTCAATGATATTCATGGCTTGCATCTTGGCATGAGTCAGTCATTTCAAGGGAAGAGAAGTAGTTTGTGACCGAGGTGGAGCGAATATGAGTTGGCACGGACTTGATTCATTGTTGGAGCAATGATCCTAACATGAAGCTTGTTTTCAATAACACGAGCCAAGTGGTACGTTTGATGTAGCATGTGAGTAAGAAAGGTTACTAGTTTGTTTTGAATACCTGTTTTTGTACTAGTACAAATATTGATCTTTTAGAGCGGTTGAAATTTATGATTTGGAGTTTGGACAGATCCTAGGGAGAACCATCTCAAAAAGAGAATTCAAAAACCTGTATAGGCTTAAAAAATTAAACAGCCTAAGGAAAACATTATTTGAAGTGATTTTGCTCGTATCACCTGAAAAAAAATTTCAATTTCAAGTTGTTTAGCACAATAGCCCTAAAAGCTTGTTGGTTAGCAACTTTTAGAGCGTTTCAAAATCGCATAAAAAAATCAAAATCACCGCCTAAAAAATGACATTTTTACTAGTGATTTTCAGAATTTTCGGATATCCGAAATATCCAAAATATTTTTATAAAAAATTAAAAATATTAATTACTAATTAAATATTTTGGACATTTTTAGATATTTCAAAAATTTTAATAAAAAACTTCGGATATCCGATAAAAACTTAAATAAAAATTATTATATTTTTATAAAACTTATTAAATAATACAAATTTTATTATTTTTTATAAAACTTATAAATAATACAATTTAGAATTCGGATATCTGAACGGATATCCGAATACGAATCCGAAATTTCGGATATCCGAAATTTTTCGGATTCGGATTCGGATAGTGAAATCCACTATCCAAAAATTTCGGATATTTTCCCTAGTGTACCCTGCAAGGTGGTAAATGGTGGACTATTGTATGAAGATATGAAGTAGGGATGCTACAACTTTCACTTTGTAGTTTAAACTATTACGAGATGGCCAACAACCTTGTTTAGTGGTTTAGGAAAATCAAGCAACAGTTTTGTTAGTTTAACCATTTGACTTACATCAACATGAACATGATCATGCTATGGTGTGTTGCTATTTACATCATAAGAGTGTTATTACCATCAAAATACGGGCAACATAGGAATGGTTACTACTGTTTTTTAAGCATCAAACAAAAGAGTGTTCTAAGGTTAACAAATGTTAACGTGCTTTGTGGTGGATCAAAGCGCAGGGTTTCACCAATTTGAATTCCATAATTAGTGAGCACCATTTGACTCTAACATATACAAATGAATATATACCAACATAATAAGTTGCCATGATAAAATGATAAACTATTATAGAAAATAATCCAAAGTTGTAACCGTAACATGTCTTCAAACAATATTTATTCTGCCAAACGTGGAATTGCATATTAAAAATTAAATACAAAAATATTCTGAACATGCCCATAGATGTTCAATGAGATTTAAGTGTCCACTTGGCAAAGAACACAACTGAGGCAACAATCAGGGATGACAGAAATTAAAAGACCATAATGAGAGTTAATTATGTTAAATAGTTTGTCAGATATTACTGTTGTACGATGCCAACAATGTATGAACTTTAAGCTGCTAAAATAAATATCATAAATAAATGATAGATATCATGCATAATATAATGTTAAGTGGTTAGATGCTTATTATGAAAGAGTGAAAGTGGAGATTCACCTAAGGAACTTGTATATAGTTCGAATAGAAAGGTGAAAGAGCAACACATCGAGAACTTCACCGATAGGAATCAGACCCGAACAACACCGGTTCAAACACAACGTGAAAAAGTAGAATATATCTATGGTTTGTGTTTGAACGGGTCACCTGGTATGTTACATTCACTCTCCATGATATGTAATCATTAGTCATTAACCTTAAGATTTTCTCAAGGAGTCAAAATGATCGAGTTGGGTAAGTAGTCAAAACAAGTAAAAGTTTGTACCTGTTGTAATAAGCGACATCATTTGGGGAGTAAACATACCTCATTTCAATGTAGGTTCTATTTGTGATGGCACAAAAGTCTTCATCTCGTGGAGAAATAATATCATCATACTTCAAAAAAAGTCAATAATCAAATATACAGATAGATCGTGTGATAAGTGGAAAGGGAAAGTAAATGGCATTATTTAATTTTAGGGAAAAAAAGTGGTTGATTTCCATGTGTATAAAAGTTGTAAAAGAATGTGGTACTAACCGATGAAAGGTTAGGGGGATCAACAGCTAGGAAGTCCTCTGCTACATGTAAACGGTTGTATATAAGCTATACATCAACCGATCATTGTTTTTATAATCAATGTCAGTGATAGTTTGATCATTTCCACCTTCTAGTTCGTTAATCTTGGTTTCTACTACACAACGCGACAATCTAACTTTGATTAAAAACAAGAATCTCAAGAAAAAAATAAGCAGTGACTAATGGCTAGTTTGTGATCCTTTAGGCTATACAAATTTTAATACTATATTACCTTTCAGCAAGGAGCTTCGAAAAGCAATACTTGGTTCCATTTCTACATCGTTAACACCATCTTTAGTTATGAAGTTGTTTCTCTTTGTTCCCTTATGCTCTGCTTTGTCATATCTTGTGTTGCTTTTGTTTTTCCTTTGCGAACCTGAGGGGCCACGTAAAATATTGGTACCACCAAGGCATTCTTTTTGACAATTTTTGTTCTTGTGTTGGTTGCTAGTCTAACAACCAGTATATCAACACGCATCATTAATGCTGTAGTTTTATTTGAAATTTGACATGTTGGTGCATTCTTGAGAACAACCCTTCTTTGGATAGAAAGTTAGAGCCAACATCGGTGGACTTGTTATATGACGGCCCTCTTTAAGAGTTTGGTGGCAGAACATGATTGAATTCCTATCTCTCCTTAGGGTGTAGTGGGGGCAGATCTCTAGATATGCCCAAAGCTTTAAGATATGCCCAAAGCTTTAAGACATGCTCTAGTAATCGTTTTGGTGGGATTTTTAATATTAGCAGCATGTATATTTTTTTGTTCATGTCTGTTTGCTTGTATATTTTCTTTGTTCACATCTGTTTGCCTAAGCAGTTAAATCGGTGAAATATCGGATATCGGTCACGGACCGATATTTGATATATCGGTTCTCGCGGTGATAACCTTGGTGGTTGAAGTGATTGATCGATCTCTTCATGTTAGAAGGTTCCTGAAGATCGAATAATCACGAACAACGTGTAAATTGAAGTGTGGATTAAAGAAGGGGAAGATGGAAGGTAGTGATGGTGGGGATTGAAGTCAGTGACGAATCACTTTAGTTCTGATTCAACCGTCGATGGGAGGATTAGAGATTCAGGGTTAGGGGTAGATCCAGAAGAAAGATTATATGGGTAGGGATTTTAACCTGAGACTCTTCATCTGGCGTCTTAGTTTTGCTCTTAAATTACTAAACTATCCTTTATTTATGCTTTATAATAGTTCGAACAGAAAGGTGGAAGAGCAACACATCGAGAACTTCACCGATAGAAAGCAGACCCGAACAACACCGGTTCAAACACAACATGAAAAAGTATAATATATCTATGGTTTGTGTTTGAACGGGTCACCTGGTATGTTACATTCACTCTCCATGATATGTAATCATTAGTCATTAACCTTAAGATTTTCTCAAGGAGTCAAAATGATCGAGTTGGGTAAGTAGTCAAAACAAGTAAAAGTTTGTACCTGTTGTAATAGGCGACATCATTTGGGGAGTAAACATACCTCATTTCTATGTAGGTTCTATTTGTGATGGCACAAAAGTCTTCAACTCGTGGAGAAATGATATCATCATACTTCAAAAAAAAAAGTCAATAATCAAATAAACAGATAGATTGTGTGATAAGTGGAAAGGGAAAGTAAATGGCATTATTTAATTTTAGGCAAAAAAGTGGTTGATGTCACACCCCAACCTTGACAGCGGAAACGTCGAGGTGTCAGGGTTAAGATCGTTCACAGCCACTTAACGCTATTAATAACCCAAATGTATATTAATCATAAATGCCAATTGTACCATTACAAACATAAGTCTCAAAGAAAGTAAATAACATAACATAAGATGTAACAATCCAATTTATTTCGTTTATTTATCTAGGTCCATTCCTAGATGTGAAAGCACTTCAAGATATCAATCAAACTTGAGCATTTCCTGAAACATGTTAAAATAAAAGGTCAACAATAATGTTGGTGAGATTTCCATAGTTTTCAATACATAAGTATATAAAAGATAGCAATTCACGTTGTAAGTTAGAGAACAAAGTAACTAGGGATGTAAGACAGAATACACAATCAAACCTTGACAAAGTTTTACAAGTCTCAAACATTTACAAATATATACGATTAGCTAAGTGTACTTGGATAAACCAAGCAGGCTTGTCAGGCCCATAGATCTATGACGTCGCCAGGCTAGCAATAGTTAATGATTGTACATATATTCGACATTACATGATAGCTACAAGGTTCAACTAACCACAACACACAAGTAAACTGTCATAAGTTTACAAAAATCAAACGTTTATAAGTGCAATGATTATAAAGTAACATGTTTCACCCCAAAGTATGAAAGTATGAAAAAAGGGTATAGAAATGCTTACATGATCAAATAAGTATATATATTGGATGATTAATAAGAAAGTAATAACAAGCGTCATTTCAACGTAGACCTTCACAATGCACCTAAAATATATTTACAGGGTTTAAGTTTTATTGTAATGAGTTTAACGAATCAACGATGACTAGGGTTCTAAGTCGGATTTGGGCTTGTCAATTAATTATATTTAAACAAATGGAATAAACTTTTATTTTCCTCAATATATATATTTATATTTTATTCAATGTTATGAAAAGAACAATTATAATAAATAAATAAATAAACAAATTTTAATAAACTTTTATGACCACAAATTTGTTACTATCTAAATGAATTTAATTGGAAAGGGATATTTGAAACAATAATAATTTACTAATTATTATTTTCAATCAATTTTATTAAAAATTATGCAAACAAGCTTTGTTAAAATGTGTTATAAATAAAAACATATTTTTATTTAAACTTAGAAAAATTACAGAAAATATTTGATGGCTTTTGAAAATATTTAGGATTTACAGAAATAATTTATATATATATTAAAATTTTTCTAAGATTTATTTTAGGCCTAAAAACCTTTAAAAATAAAACATGAGGGTGCCCGGGTTCGAACTCGGGACCTCATGTTAGGGGATAGTGTCTTAACCAGTGAACCAAGGGCCTCAGCCACGAGATATGTTGGTTTTGTAAGTTTAAAAACACAAACAAAAGAAATCCCCAATTGTTCAAGAACCCTAAAAATCAAAATTGATCCAATTGAACATCCAAACGAGTCTGTTAATCAACGAATGTATGGGGCTTTTAATGCCCACACAAAATCAGATCAGAAGGTGTTTTAAATACCTGTTAATTTGATGAACAACAGTGGGTACCAGTTCGAACCAAGGTCACGGCTGTGATGCTTTAATTTACTAAGTTTGGATTGTTTATGCTCGAATTCCTTGCACCAGTAGTTTCTAATAAGGCTTATGATTGAAAACCCCCTGCTAATTTTGGTGTGAGGTATGTAGAGGGTAGCTTTCGATTACGTTGTGGGCTTGGTGTTTTCGTGAGTGATGATTTGAGGAATGAATTGGTTTCAGGTGCAATTAGATGTATGATTAGCTTAGTAACATCTTTGGAATGATTAACCCTCAGTTAATTGCACTTGAATGTGCCGGTTTCTAACCGTTCAGGTCACCATAATTGAGATAGCCTCGGTTGTGTTTGTTTAGAATGAAACCGACACTTAACTTCGAATTAACTTCGAGATGGAGTTCGAAACCGTTAAACGATTGTAATGAAGTGAGTTATCGTGGTTTTAATCGAGGATTTAAGGTGACCGGTGTTGCCCGGACTTGGCCGGATGTTTTGGCTGGAGTAGCCGACGGGGAGAAGGGCGGCTGGTTTGGGTTTTTACACAATTAGCCCCTGCAGTTTGTTTTGTTATCATTTTTTGTAACAACTTCATTTTAAAGTTTTTAAAATGGCAAAACACCCCCTAACTTAATTAACTTTAAACATTTTTCAAAGAATAATAATTTTATAAATTAATGTTACTAATATTATTACCATTAATTAGTTATTAACATTACTATTATTATTAATTTTGTTAATATAGTTATTATTATTATTATTATTATTATTATTATTATTATTATTATTATTATTATTGTATTTAATTATAAAAGACTATTAACTTCCTAACAAATAACATGAACATAAGCAACCTATAAGTTTCATATATGGCAATAATGACCCTTACAAGTATTATAATAAAGCTAACTTTTAATTAACCAAAATTACAAGATGTTACAGTCTCCCCAACTTAAAAGAATTTCGTCCCGAAATTAAGAATAAAACTATACAAACAAATGCGGATGCTTCTTCTTCATATGTTCCTCACATTCCCAAGTGAACTCAGCTCCATACTTATTCTCCCAACGAACCTTGACAATTGGAGTAGTTGTGGTTCTAGTCTTCTTCATAATACGATCCATAATTTTAACAGGTTTCTCAACAAAGTGCAATGACTCGTCGATCTGGATGTCTTCCAACGTAACATGCAGACCCTCGTCACCCAAACACTTCCTTAAATTTGAGACATGGAACACAGGATGAATCCCACTAAGGTCGGAAGGTAGTTCCAGTTTATAAGCCACTTTCCCAATCCTTTTCAGGATTTTGAAAGGTCCTACAAACCTTGGAGCCAGTTTGCCATTCTTTCCAGAGCGAACAACACCTTTCCACGGTGAAACCTTAAGAAGAACCACGTCGCCAACTTGAAACTCTAACGGCTTACGATGCTTATCAGCATAACTCTTTTGTCGACTTCTTGCCACTTCAAGGTTCTTGCGGATTGTAGAGACTTTATCGGTCGTTTCTTGTATAGGTTCAGGACCAGTGATGAAATTTTCTCCAATGTCGGTCCAACAGATCGGTGATCGGTATTTACGACCATAAAGTGCTTCGAATGGTGCCATCTTGATACTCGAGTGATAACTATTGTTATATGAAAATTCCGCGAGCGGTAAATGCGTATCCCAATCACCACTAAAGTCAAGGACACATAGTCGTAGCAAATCCTCGAGGGTTTGGATTGTTCGTTCGGTTTGACTATCAGTTTGAGGATGGTAAGCGTACTTAAATCCAATTGAGTACCCAGGAGTTCTTGCATAGACGACCAAAAGTACAAAGTGGAACGAGTGTCTTGGTCGGATATGATGTGCAACGGCACGCCATGACGACTCACAATTTCATCAATGTAGATGCGGGCTAGTCTTGAAACTTTGTAAGTGTCTCGTATTGGTATGAAATGTGCCGTCTTGGTCAAACGGTCAATAATAACCCACATACTATCATGAACATGAGGAGTACGAGGTAACTTGGTTATGAAATCCATGGATATATGTTCCCATTTCCACATAGGGATTTCGGGTTGTTCAAGTAAACCACTTGTTCGTTGATGCTCGGCTTTGACTCTTGCACACGTGAGACACTTGGAAACATAAGACGCGATATCTTTCTTCATTCCAGGCCACCAATATTGACTACGCAAGTCCATGTACATCTTATTGGAGCTAGGATGAATAGAATATCAGGTTTGATAAGCTTCGTTCATGATGAAGTGATGAAGATTATCACGATTAGGGATCCAAAGTCGATTCAAGAAGTACCACAAGCCGTTCTGTTTTGTCTCCAGTTGTGACCGAACGTTAGACACCAAATCTTCATCTTTTTCTTCGTCGGTTAATGCTGCTTGTTGAGCCTCGCGAATGCATAACTCGAGATCACTATCAATCCTTATATTTTGAAGCATGATAGTAGCCTCGTTAACATCCACATGAATCTCGGTATCAAATTCCCTTAACATGTCAAACCATTGTCTTTGATCTCGGAGTTCTTGAGGTGAGACAGTTTTGTTGTGGACCTTGCGACTCAGCGCGTAGGCTACAACATTCGCCTTTCCAGGATGATAACGAATGTCACAGTCGTAGTCGCTAATCAACTCGATACAACGTCTTTGTCTCATGTTGAGATCCTTTTGGTTGAACACGTGTTGGAGGCTCTTATGATCGGTGTAAACTCTGCATTGCGTCCCATAAAGATAATGTCGCCAGATCTTCAAAGCAAAGACTACAACACCAAGTTCAAGATCATGGGTTGTGTAGTTCACTTCATGAACCTTCAATTGCCTTGATGCGTATGCTATGACTTTGCCTCGTTGCATAAGAACACAACCAAGACCTTGGTTAGAAGCATCGCAATACACGGTAAAGTCATCGTTTCCATCGGGAAGTGTGAGAATAGGGGCGTTACATAACTTGCGTTTTAATGTCTCGAAAGCCTCTTCTTGCTCGGGTCCCCATTCAAAGAGTCGATTCTTTTGGGTTAGCACCGTTAATGGTTTAGCAATCTTCGAGAAATTTATTATGAACCTACGGTAATATCCTGCTAAGCCCAGAAAAGAACGAACTTCAGTTGGGGTTGTGGGAACACACCAATTTTTCACGGCTTTAATTTTTGCAGGATCGACGTGAATTCCTTGGCTATTCACCACATGCCCTAAGAATTGAACCTCTTCTAGCCAAAATTCACACTTGGAAAACTTGGCGTATAATTTCTCATTCTTTAAGAGTCCAAGAACTTGTCGCAAGTGCTTCTCGTGATCGATTTTCGTCTTGGAATAAATAAGAATGTCATCAATGAACACGATCACAAACCTATCCAAATACGGTTTACATACTCGACTCATGAGATCCATGAACACGACAAGTGCATTAGTCAAGCTAAAAGGCATAACCATGAACTCGTAGTATCCATATCGAGTACGAAAAGCATTCTTTGGAATGTCATCATCTTGAACACGTAGTTGATGATACCCAGAACGCAGATCGATTTTTGAGAATTGAGTTGCTCCTTGAAGTTGGTCGAAGAGATCATCGATTCGAGGGAGAGGGTATCGGTTTTTGATAGTAAGCTTGTTGAGTTCTCGATAATCGATGCACATACGGAATGAACCATCCTTCACAAACAGTACAGGTGCACCCCACGGTGATGAACTAGGGCGAATAAAACCTTTATCGGTCAACTCTTGCAGTTGACTAGCTAGTTCTTGCATCTCAGACGGTGCAAGACGATAAGGTGATTTAGCCACAGGGTTTGCAGCAGGGATTAAGTAAATCTTGAACTCAACTTCTCGCACGGGGGGTAGTCCCTTAAGATCCTCAGGAAAAACCTCAAGAAAATCCCGTACGACAGGAATGTCTTTTAATTCCTTACTCTTGGCCTTCGTATTAACTACATATGCTATGAAAGCCATGTAGTTTTTACTAAGCATTTACGGGCCTTGATGCAAGACATAGGTTTGAGTCCTTGGGATGATTTGTCCCCAAAGACCTTCAAAATATCACCCGTCAGTAAAGGAATTCGAATGCATTTCTCGAAGCATAAAATTTCTGCATGATGTTTGGCTAACCAATCCATGCCAATGATAACATCAAAGCTCCCCAATTGCATAGGGATAAGGTCAACGAAGAACTCGTGTTCGTTAAGGCTTAAGGTGCAATCACGTTTTACGACGTCAATGTCAATAGATTTTCCATCGGCGACTTCGACCGTGAAGGATCTTCCCAGATTAACACGCGGTTTAGAAAGTATAGGCTCGAATTCCAACGATACGAAACTCTTATCCGCACCCGAATCAAACAATATAGATGCATAATGACTATTTACAAGATACATACCTGTTTGGTAATAACCTATTATTGGCATGATGAACACAAAGATATGAATCTTTATAAGACAAGAAACGATTTAAAAGGAGTTCAATGACGTACCATTCACCACGTCGTTGTTGGCTTGAGCTTCATTGACGTTGATGTTGAAAGCCCTTCCACGAGCCGGTGGCACAGTTCCCGCATTGCGAGGACATTGCGGACGAATATGACCAGGCTCGCCACAGTTATAGCAGGTTCAGTTGATAAGCATTGCAGTGTTGTTTGGCGAACGAAGACAAGTAGCCACCAAGTGCCCATACTTTCCACACAACGAGCATACTCGGCATGGAGTGTTGCTCGCGTGATGGTACTTACACGTGTTACACATAGGATATGGGCCAATATAAGCTCTAGCCATTAGAGCTTGATTTGCTACCACCATTTGTTTTTGAGGTGCATTTGGGGCGGTCACAGCGTAGTTGTGTGTTGGTGTGAACTTACGCTTCTTGTTTTGGGAAGATGACTCTGCCCTTACCTCCTTTGTTGCCTCATTTGTCACCTTCGCAGTAGACTTGGAACCTTTTACCGACATAGTACTAGCTCTAATATGATTCTCGGTGAGCTGCACGGTGATAGTAATTGCCTCCTCTAAAGTTGTGGGCCTACTACCCACCACGGCATCTTGAATTTGAGGTTGCACCCCCTTGATGAATTTCTCAATGTTACGGGGTATAGTGTCCACCATGTGTGGTAGAAGCATACTCAACTCATGATGTCGGGTAGAATAAGCCAAGTGATTCCCACCATCTTATTTGAGATTCCAGAACTCCTCCTCTAACTTTTGCAACTCGCTCCTCGGGCAAAACTTTTGGATCATGATATCCTTAAATTCTTCCCAGGACAACGCCAATGCAACCTCAGTTCCACGGTTTCCCTTTTCACTATTCCACCATGTTAGTGCCCGTTGTTGAAGGACACTTGCAGCATAGCAAACTTTGAACTCATCGGGGCACTCGCTAACGATATAGGTGTTCGCCATACTTTCAAACCACTCGAGAAGTCCAGTAGCTCCTTCTTTCCCACTAATACTAGTGGGTTTGCACGAGTTGAAGTGTTTGAAAGTGCAGGTGCGAGTGTTCCCTTGTTGATTGTTGCTATTCTCTCCATGAGCACCGCTATTGTTCCCATTGGTGTTGTTGTTGCTATTAGCCATTAGGGTGCTATTAAGTTCAGCAACCATGGTTGGGAGCACAGCAGCCATTTGTCGGGCGATCATTGCTGCAAGCTTGCGGTCGAAACTTCCACGTTTTCCATGATGGTGAGACATGCTAGATACAAAATGAGTTAGTTACGGGAATGAAGATAATAAAGGATAGTAGTTAAAACAAGAATAAGCTAAGAGCTGTAAGACATGCGGAATGGTTCCATTTGGTAACGCATTACCATTTGGAAACATTGACACGTCAACGTAAATTGACTCATTTGCTTTAGAAACTTGTGTATATCGAGCATAGTTTATCACTCATCCCAGAAATCCCCAGGTAAGCATAACTAGTCCCGTAGGATTTATGCGAAATGCTTACCATAGCCCGGAGGCCTTTTGCTAGGAAATCCAGAATACAGGTGTCTATGTGCCATACAATATTTCTTAGGTTCATGAAATCAAAACCTTGATGAGATTTATATGGATTAGACATAACGTCTAAAGATCCAAGTCATAAGCATAAGTAACAATGTTTAGGCAATCCGATGCTAAGGCATCAAATTGCACATAAGAAGGCATAGCATTATGTAGCATGCAAACCATATAATTTACAAGATAGAAATATAATTCTATAAGGTTCATGCATATGCTATAGTCTAGGTCACCATTTCTAATAGCCTAAATCCCTATAGCTATGGGCTCTGATACCAATCTGTCACACCCCAACCTTGACGGCGGAAACGTCGAGGTGTGAGGGTTAAGATCGTTCACAGCCACATAACGCTATTAATAACCCAAATGTATATTAATCATAAATGCCAATTGTACCATTACAAACATAAGTCTCAAAGAAAGTAAATAACATAACATAAGATGTAACAATCTAATTTATTTTGTTTATTTATCTAGGTCCATTCCTAGATATGAAAGCACTTCAGATGTCAATCAAGCTTGAGCATTTCCTGAAACATGTTAAAAATAAAAGGTCAACAATAATGTTGGTGAGATTTCCATAGTTTTCAATACATAAGTATATAAAAGATGGCAATTCACGTTATATGCTAGAGAACAAAGCAACTAGGGATGTAAGACAGAATGCACAATCAAACCTTGACAAAGTTTTACATGTCTCAAACGTTTACAAGTATATACGATTAGCTAAGTGTACTTGGATCAACTAAGTAGGCTTTTCAGGCCTATAGATCTATGACGTCGCCAGGCTAGCAATAGTTAATGATTGTACATATATTCGACATTACATGGTAGCTACAAGGTACAACTAACCACAATACACAAGTAAATTACCATAAGTTTACAAGAATCAAACGTTTACAAGTGCAATGATTATAAAGTAACATGTTTCACCCCAAAGTGTGAAAGTATGAAAAAAGGGTATAGAAATACTCACATGATCAAATAAGTATATATATTGGATGATTAATAAGAAAGTAATAACAAGCGTCGTTTCAACGTAGACCTTCACAATGCACCTAAAATATATTTACAGGGTTTAAGTTTTATTGTAATGAGTTTAACGAATCAACGAGGACTAGAGTTCTAAGTCGGATTTGGGCTTGTCAATTAATTATATTTAAACAAATGGATTAAAGTTTTATTTTCCTCAATATATATATTTATATTTTATTCAATGTTATGAAAAGAACAATTATAATAAATAAATAAAAAAACAAATTTTAATAAACTTTTATGACCACAAATTTGTTACCATCTAAATGAATTTAATTGGAAAGGGATATTTGAAACAATAATAATTTACTAATTATTATTTTCAATTCATTTTATTAAAAATTATGCAAACAAGCTTTGCTAAAATGTTTTATAAATAAAAAAACATTTTTATTTAAACTTAGAAAAATTACAGGAAATATTTTATGGCTTTTGAAAATATTTAGGATTTATAGAAATAATTTATATATATATATATTAAAAATTTTCTGAGATTTATTTTAGGCCTAAAAACCTTTAAAAATAAAACATGAGGGTGCCCGGGTTCGAACCCGGGACCTCATGTTAGGGAATAGTGTCTTAACCAGTGAACCAAGGGCCTCAGCCGTGAGATATGTTGGTTTTGTAAGTTTAAAAACACAAACAAAAGAAATCCCCAAATGTTCAAGAACCCTAAAAATCAAAATTGATCCAATTGAACATCCAAACGAGTCTGTTAATCAACGAATGTTTGGGGCTTTTAATGCCCACACAAAATCGGATCAGAATGTGTTTTAAATACCTTTTAATTTGATGAACAACAGTGGGTACCAGTTCGAACCAAGGTCGCGGCTGTGATGCTTTAATTTACTAAGTTTGGATTGTTTATGCTTGTATTCCTTGCACCAGTAGTTTCTAATAAGGCTTATGATTGAAAGCCCCCTGTTAATTTTGGTGTGAGGTTTGTAGAGGGTAGCTTTCGATTACGTTGTTGGCTTGGTGTTTTCGTGAGTGATGATTTGAGGAATGAATTGGTTTCAGGTGCAATTAGATGTATGATTAGCTTAGTAACATCTTTGGAATGATTAACCCTCAGTTAATTGCACTTGAATGTGCCGGTTTCTAGCCGTTCAGGTCACCATAATTGAGATAGCCCCGGTTGTGTTTGTTTACAATGAAACCGACACTTAACTTCGAGATGGAGTTCGAAACCGTTAAACGATTGTAATGAAGTGAGTTATCGCGGTTTTAATCGAGGATTTAAGGTGACCGGTGTTGCCCGGACTTGGCCGGATGTTTTGGCCGGAGTAGCCGACGGGGAGAAGGGTGGCTGGTTTGGGTTTTTACACAATTAGCCCCTGCAGTTTGTTTTGTTATCATTTTATGTAACAACTTCATTTTAAAGTTTTTAAAATGGCAAAACACCCCCTAACTTAATTAACTTTAAACATTTTTCAAAGAATAATAATTTTATAAATTAATGTTACTAATATTATTACCGTTAATTAGTTATTAACATTACTATTATTATTAATTTTGTTAATATAGTTATTATTATTATTATTATTATTATTATTATCATTATTATTATTATTATTATTATTATTATTATTATTATTATTATTATTATTATTATTATTATTTATTATTGTATTTAATTATAAAAGACTATTAACTTCCTAACAAATAACATGAACATAAGCAACCCATAAGTTTCATATATGGCAATAATGACCCTTACAAGTATTATAACAAAGCTAACTTTTAATTAACCAAGATTACAAGATGTTACAGTTCATTTCCATGTGTATAAAAGTTGTAAAAGAATGTGGTACTAACCGGTGAAAGGTTAGGGGGATCAACAGCTAAGAAGGCCTCTGCTACATGTAAACGGTTGTATATAAGCTATACATCAAACGATCATTGTTTTGATAATCAATGTCAGTGATAGTTTGATCATTTCCACCTTCCAGTTCGTAAATTCTGGTTTCTACAACACAACGTGACAATCTAACTTTGATTAAAAACAAGAATCTCAAGAAAAAAATAAGCAGTGACTAATGGCTAGTTTGTGATCCTTTAGGCTATACAAATTTTAATACTATATTACCTTTCAGCAAAGAGCTTCGAAAAGCAATACTTGGTTCCATTTCTACATCGTTAACACCATCTTTAGTTACGAAGTTGTTTCTCTTTGTTCCCTTATGCTCTGCTTTGTCATATCTTATGTTGCTTTTGTTTTTCCTTTGCGAACCTGAGGGGCCACGTGTCACATCCCGGCGGAAGCGCGAAACGATGTTCGGGTGTGACTAGCTTTTATCAGAGTGCATTAATTATAACAGAATAATACGTAGAAATATGATTAAGTAAAACAACTTAAGACATGCTTTTTATTTATAATCTCCGAAGTTACATCACATTACATAATATATCAAAATTGATGTAACTAATTACAACTAAATTAAACTATAGCATGTTCTTCAAACGCGGTGGAAATGGGCATCCACGTACACACTGAAGTCAACAATGTTGACCGTCAGGGTAACGCAAACCCTTCCCACTATTTCGCCCCAACCATTGTGGACATCGAAACTGAAATCAAACGAGTTAGTCATTTTGCCCTGAAAAAGCACACATAACAAAGTTAACAAAGATGTTGGTGAGTTTCATAGGTTTATATAACAAAAGTTATTTTGTTGATGTATTAGTTATAACCAAACCTGCACAAACATAATCATACTGTCACGAAATAATTGCATCCTAACCCTCATTCCGGTTAGATACAGGAAAATAGTAACAACCCTCATTCGGTTGATACTAATTCTCACAAAATCGAGTAATATTGCATCCTAACCCTCATTCCGGTTAGATACAGGGAAATAGTAACTAACCCTCATTCGGTTGATACTAATTCTCCTAAGTAGCGCTACTAATATTACCAGACGGTTCCTCATTCGAACTAATGGTTGTATCACAAATGACAGTAAGTTAACTCAAGTAAAAATAATACATCAATCATAAATGTATGCTTTTCCCCCAAAACTTTACTGAATATCAAAACGATTGGAAAATGGGGCTATGAACTCACCGTATCTTCCCCCTTGAACCTAATAAAACAGTTCACAGTGTTAGATAATACTCTAATATTTTTCTGGTTTTCATTGACTGTAAAAAGGCAAATGGACTTTGTAGAGAAACATCTTCGGCCTCAAAAATTCCCTTTTAAATTGTTTCTATATAATAATTGTAATTTACTTTATAAATTACAAAAATAATCCAAATATAGCTTCTGTCTTCTAAAAATTACCAAAATTTTACAGAAATTTATTTATCCCATTTAGAGTCTCCTGTAATTTTTATAGCATTTATCTCCCAACAGATTATTTATTATAAAGTCTACAAAATCACAAAAATTCATAAAAATTAGCTACTGAAGTTAATAAATTCTTATATTTTTACAGCCAACTTCAACTATTATATATAACAACATATAATTAAATCACAGTCCGAATCCAGTCAGAATAATTTCTATAATTTTTCATAATAATCCCAATATTCATCACAATATTCAATATTGTCCCATAAGTCCTCATAAGTCCATAGAATTTCTTCCAACAGTCCAATAGCATCATATAATTTTTATAGAATCCAGTTATTCATAGATTATTTTCTGTGAATTTCCTAAATTTATCATAAATAGTTAAAAATAGTTTCTGTTTATGAAAAATTCCAATATTTTTACAGAATACTTATTATATATATCCAAACAACATATATTTATTCCATAGTCCAAATCGTCATACAACAGTTTCTGTAATTTTCTTAATAAATATAATATTTAGAAAAAATAGTTATACTATTCCATAATTCATGAAAATTATACATTATGTACTCAGTTTTGTAATTTGTTGTCTGTAATTTTATCCAAATATATTATGTCCTTTAAGTATTTATTACGATTTATCTATTGCAGAACATATAAAAAATTCGTATTTTAATCATAATAAGGTATAAAATTCTGAAATAATTCCAGAGGCTTTTATACCTTAAAATAATCATTCTGAGATTTTATCAGAATTTTACCAATTTATTTATATTTTTAACTTTTTCTTCTATTTTTCCATAATAAACTAATTTTGTATAAATTATTTTGTTTATCAAAATTATACCAAAATCTCTAGTTTATTATTTCAATATGAAAACAAGTATTTTTCATATTTATTCCCACAATTGCTTTCATTAAACATTTGTTTGATTTTTCTTAGTTTTTATGTTATAAATTTTATAGAAATTCAATTATATCTTTATAAAATACAAGTTCCTGGATTTTGGAACCTTGTTACTTATAATTTGAGATTTTAAGTCTCTCAAATGGGTTTGAGATGATTACATCCATCTATATATATACATATCAATATGTATGTATACATATATATATGTTTTGTAACATATATGTAATTAAGCTTTTTATTACCTTTGAATGTTTATGGATGATATCTAAGCTTCCTGGGACTTGGAACACAGCGGTGAATGAAGCTAATGGTGTACGGTTTGTGTTTGGTTTTGGGTTGTAAGGGTGCTCGAGGGTGTACGTTTGAAAATTGGTGGTTGTATGGAGGTGGTGAGATGATCGGGTGTTTGTGATGGTGGTGTTGTAATGGTGATCGGTTAATGGTGATGGTATGTGTGTTTGAGAGAGTCCGAGAGGGAAAGAGAGTACAGATGGTGTTTCAAGATTGTTGTGGTTGAGTGATGATGATGGTATGTATATATAACGACCGGGAGATAGAGGAGTGAGTATTCAACTTTGATTTGCATGCCACCACTTGATCATAGCTTTGATGATTCATCTATAGAGGGCTTAGGTGTCAAAAGAAGAGGCTAAGGAAGTTCCTTTAACCGAGGGGTAGGGAATAAGGTGGTATTAGGTATTGACTTTGAAGTGTGAAAGTGAGGTGGTGGCGGTTTTGGACAAATAATCGGGGGTGGTTTTTGGGGTTAAGGAACCGAGGGGTATGGGTGGGTTGTTGAGTGGTATGGGGTGGTAGTGTTATAGTGTGATGGTTTAGAGTAGGTTGATAGGATAGTTTGTAGTTTTTTTTTTTTAAATTGGTTGTTTGTTGGTTTGGTTTAATTAAATTTTGATATATTCATATATACATATACCCGTAAGTATATATATGTACATATACGAGTTTAAATTATGTATATAAAAACACGTCATTCAAATGTTCTTTTATAATTTATAGCATATAACCATAGGCATGAATACACGCGTGAGTTTGGTTCGTGTATTAGGTGATATACAAACATGCATACGTAAAAGTTTGTATATTTACACACGTGGGTATGCATTTCAAGCTTATAAGTGTACGTATATACGTAAACTACCAATATACATACATGCATGTAACATGCACACGTAAAATATATACACATAACATTTTTTATTAATAATAATCATATACTTATATAAAAAAATTCCAAGGTTGTTACATTCTCCCCCCGTTAAAAGAATTTCGTCCCGAAATTCAGTAGAGTATGCTTTAGATATTTAAATAAGTATTACCTCCAAATAGCTGGGGGTACTTCTTTTTGATTTCATCTTCTCTTTCCCAGGTGTATTCTGGTCCTCTTTTTACATTCCACTTGACTTTTACTATAGGAATTTTACTTCTCCTTAATTTCTTTATTTCTTTTCCTACGATAGCTATTGGTTCTTCTACAAAATGCAATTTCTTATCAACTTGTATTTCTTGCATTGGCACAACCAGATTTTCATTGGTTAAGCATTTCTTGAGGTTGGACACATGAAAAGTGTTATGGATTCCACTTTAATTCTTGTGGTAATTCCAACCTATATGCCACAGGACCAATTCTGTTAGTAATTTTAAATGGACCAATATACCTAGGATTTAGCTTACTGGGTTTTCCGAATTGAAATATTCCTTTGGACGGTGATATCTTTAGATAAACCCTGTCACCTACTTGAAATTCCAAGGGTTTTCTTCGTTTATCTGCATAACTCTTTTGTCGATCACGTGCTGCCTTTAATCTGTTCTTGATGTCAGAAATTTTATCTGTAGTTTCCTGGATTAATTCAGGACCTGTGAGCTGCTTTTCTCCTATTTCGTTCCAACATAATGGTGATCTACACTTTCTTCCGTATAGAGCCTCAAACGGAGCTACTCCTATACTAGAGTGGTAACCATTGTTGTATGAGAATTCTATTAGAGGTAGATGACTATCCCAACTTCCACCAAAATCTAGAGCACAAGCTCTTAACATATCTTCCAAAGTTTGTATAGTTCTTTCACTTTGTCCATCTGTCTGTGGATGGTAAGCTGTACTAAGGTTCACTTGGGTTCCTAAGGCTTTTTGTAGAGTTTGCCAAAACCTAGAGGTAAACCTACTGTCTCTATCTGATATGATGGATAGGGGAATTCCATGTCTGGATACAATTTCCTTTATATAAATCCTTGCCAGTCTTTCAATTTTATAATCCTCACGTATAGGTAAAAAGTGAGCTGACTTGGTTAACCTATCCACTATAACCCATATTGTGTCATAACCATTCCTGGTTCTTGGTAACTTGGTTATAAAATCCATTGTAATTTGGTCCCACTTCCATTCTGGGATTTCTGGTTGCTGAAGACATCCTGCAGGTCTCTGGTGTTCCGCTTTTATTCTAGAGCATACATCACATTGTTCTACAAATTTTCCAAATGATCCCTTCATTCCTAGCCACCAATATTGATTCTTCAGATCCTTGTATATTTTGTTGTTTCCTGGATGTACAGAATATCTTGTTCTATGAGCTTCTTGTAGAATTGCTGTTCTAATCATTTCATTATCTGGTATCCAAATCCTGTTCTTAAATCTTAAGATTCCATCTCTTCCCTCCTCCAAGTCTTTTAATTGTCCTTTTAACTTTGACATGTCTTCTTGTTGAGCTTTCCGAATCTGACTTAATAGATCTGACTGTAGTTCCATTTTCATAGCACGCACCCGAAGAGGTTTACTTCTTTCTTTTCTGCTTAACGCATCAGCAACTACATTTGCCTTACCGGGGTGGTACTTGATTTCACAATCATAATCACTTAGTAATTCCACCCATCTTCTTTGTCTCATATTCAACATCTTCTGATCAAAGATGTGTTGTAGACTTTTATGATCTGTATTTATGATTCAACATCTTCTGATCAAAGATGTGTTGTAGACTTTTATGATCTGTATATATGATACCAACCTGTCATATCCCGGCGGAAGTGTGAAACGATGTTCGGGTGTGACTAGCTTTTATCAGAGTGCATTAATTATAACAGAATAATACGTAGAAATATGATTAAGTAAAACAACTTAAGACATGCTTTTTATTTATAATCTCCGAAGTTACATCACATTACATAATATATCAAAATTGATGTAACTAATTACAACTAAGTTAAACTATAGCATGTTCTTCAAACGCGGTGGAAATGGGCATCCACGTACACACTGAAGTCAACAATGTTGACCGTCAGGGTAACGCAAACCCTTCCCACTATTTCGCCCCAACCATTGTGGACATCGAAACTGAAATCAAACGAGTTAGTCATTTTGCCCTGAAAAAGCACACATAACAAAGTCAACAAAGATGTTGGTGAGTTTCATAGGTTTATATAACAAAAGTTATTTTGTTGATGTATTAGTTACAACCAAACCTGCACAAACATAATCATACTGTCACGAAATAATTGCATCCTAACCCTCATTCCGGTTAGATACAGGAAAATAGTAACAACCCTCATTCGGTTGATACTAATTCTCACAAAATCGAGTAATATTGCATCCTAACCCTCATTCCGGTTAGATACAGGGAAATAGTAACTAACCCTCATTCGGTTGATACTAATTCTCCTTAGTAGCGCTACTAATATTACCAGACGGTTCCTCATTCGAACTAATGGTTGTATCACAAATGACAGTAAGTTAACTCAAGTAAAAATAATACATCAACCATAAATGTATGCTTTTTCCCCCAAAACTTTACTGAATATCAAAACGGTTGGAAAATGGGGCTATGAACTCACCGTATCTTCCCACTTGAACCTAATAAAACAGTTCACAGTGTTAGATAATACTCCAATATTTTTCTGGTTTTCATTGACTGTAAAAAGGCAAATGGACTTTGTAGAGAAACATCTTCGGCCTCAAAAATTCCCTTTTTAATTGTTTCTATATAATAATTGTAATTTACTTTATAAATTACAAAAATAATCCAAATATAGCTTCTGTCTTCTAAAAATTATCAAAATTTTACCGAAATTTATTTATCCCATTTAGAGTCTCCTGTAATTTTTATAGCATTTATCTCCCAACAAATTATTTATTATAAAGTCTACAAAATCACAAAAATTCATAAAAATTAGCTACTGAAGTTAATAAATTCTTATATTTTTACAGCCAACTTCAAATATTATATATAACAACACATAATTAAATCACAGTCCCAATCCAGTCAGAATAATTTCTATAATTTTTCATAATAATCCCAATATTCATCACAATATTCAATATTGTCCCATAAGTCCTCATAACTCCATAGAATTTCGTCCAACAATCCAATAGCATCATATAATTTTTATAGAATCCAGTTATTCATAGATTATTTTCTGTGAATTTCCTAAAGTTCTCATAAATAGTCAAAAATAGTTTCTGTTTATGAAAAAATTCCAAGGTTGTTACACCACGTAAAATATTGGTACCACCAAGGCATTCTTTTTGACAATTTTTGTTCTTGTGTTGGTTGCTAGTCTAACAACCAGTATATCAACACGCATCATTAATGCTGTAGTTTTATTTGAAATTTGACATGTTGGTGCATTCTTGAGAACAACCCTTCTTTGGATAGAAAGTTAGAGCCAACATCGGTGGACTTGTTATATGACGGCCCTCTTTAAGAGTTTGGTGGCAGAACATGATTGAATTCCTATCTCTCCTTAGGGTGTAGTGGGGGCAGATCTCTAGATATGCCCAAAGCTTTAAGATATGCCCAAAGCTTTAAGACATGCTCTAGTAATCGTTTTGGTGGGATTTTTAATATTAGCAGCATGTATATTTTTTTGTTCATGTCTGTTTGCTTGTATATTTTCTTTGTTCACATCTGTTTGCCTAAGCAGTTAAATCGGTGAAATATCGGATATCGGTCACGGACCGATATTTGATATATCGGTTCTCGCGGTGATAACCTTGGTGGTTGAAGTGATCGATCGATCTCTTCATGTTAGAAGGTTCCTGAAAATAGACTAATCACGAACAACGCGTAAATTGAAGTGCGGATTAAAGAAGGGGAAGATGGAAGGTGGTGATGGTGGGGATTTAAGTCAGTGACGAATCACTTTAGTTCTGATTCAACCGTCGATGGGAGGATTAAAGATTCAGGGGTAGGGGTAGATTCGGAAGAAAGATTATATGGGTAGGGATTTTCACCTGAGTCTCCTCATCTGGCGTCTTAGTTTTGCTGTTAAATTACTAAACTATCCTTTATTTATGCTTTATAAAGTAGTAAAGATGATGCATTATACCATAACTTATGATGTGACAATCTCGATAAATGTTAATTTACTTACTTGCATACTCACAATTATACGCATAACGAAAACATTACATGACAACGTAAATGTTAAATATATGCATGCATGCTCTAGCCAGATAGTACGACAACAACATAGATCATGTCACATGATTTATTGCATACACATTATGTACGCACATAGATATATACATTGTATAACCTAATGCGGATGTTACTAATATAATCTAATCTATATATATGTGTGTGTATATATATATGTGTATATATGTATATATGTATATATGTCTATATGTATATATATATGTCTATATATATGTATATATATATATGTCTAAATATATGTATATATATGTGTATATATATGTATACATATATGTATATATATGTATATATATGTATATATATGTATATATATATGTATATATATATATATGTAGAAGACTAATCAAGGCTCGGCAAAATAACTTGTGCGATAAAGAACATCACGCGAGACGAAGATGTCACGCGAAAACAGACTGCATGTGCGAAAGCATCTGTCACGCGAGAAGCAGATCTCACGCGAAGAAGGTCTCCACGCGAGAGATTGTTGCCGCGCGAAAGCTTGTTCCACGCGAAAAGCGTGTCGCGCGAGAACACAATGTTTAGTATAAATAGCTTAGTTTCGTTTTGTAATTAAGCTTTTTGTTCATTTATCATTCTGTACTATGCGAAATCGCACAAGACCTTTCATAGGTTGTTTGATTCAATCAAAGAAGCATTTTGTGTTCAATTCAATCTTCTTTTCTATCCAATCATGTTTACATTCCTCATTCACATGATTGAGATCGTGTGTTATTGATTTCTGGGAGATTTCAAGGTTTTACAATTGGTATCAGAGCTTTAGGCTCTAGAACCACGATTTGGAAGAGATTTGGATTGTGTTTTACTCGTATTTGAAGAAATTCATCATTGATCACTTTAGATTCTGATATGGAGATGTTATTCTACTCGATTTTGGAGGATTTGGACTGATTTGGACCGATTTGAACTGAATTAGTGAACTTTAGTTGAATTTTAATCAAAATTATACATAAAATTGAACTAAATTCATTAAATTTGGACTAAAATGGGTTCAATCAGACATATTCATTGATTTGGAGGTGGTTCTCGCTTGAACGAACTGTTGGAGATTCGATTCTGTACGAAATTGACGATTTTCGCTTGATCTGTAAGTTTTCGTGTGCGAAAAAGGGGTGTTTTTGCTCAGACAGTTATATCACCTTTTTGTGCGATTTCGCGTGAAAAGGTAAATTGGAAATTCGCACGAATAGCTCTCTCGCGCGAAAAGTTGTGACGAGCGAAATCTATTTTCGCACGACTTCTTATTTCGCACGAAAAAACCTGATTTTTTGACTTTCTGATCACTATGGCTTCAACAACACCGAATTTGAAGCATCTTACTGCTTCACTTCATCTAGACACTGAAATTGGTACTGGTAACAAGCCACCGAGACTTCTCTGTGAAGACGATTATACTGATTGGGCTTTCCGATTTGAGAGATATGTTATTTACACGGAACCTAAGATGTGGAGATCAATCCAGTATGGTCCTTACATTCCGTTATACAAAAATGATAAAGGAGAAATGGTTCAGAAACCTGAACACTTGTGGGATGAAGATGACATCAAGAGATTGGAACTGGATGATAAAGCTTATGCTGCTATCACTATGGCACTGACTACTGAGATTTCACAAAAGTTTCAAGAGTTCAGGGGTGCTAAGGTGTTATGGGATGCTCTGGAGTCTCAGATTATGGGCAACAAAGACATGAGAGAGAGCAAAAAGGATATGTTGAATCAAGAATTCAACATGTTCAATCATATTGTTGGTGAAGAGTTGGAAGCTCAGATGGCCAGGTTTGTTAGACTGGTAATAAAAATGAAGAGTGCGGGTATTACTCTGGAACCCATCACTGTGAACAAGAAGTTGTTAAATTCACTTCCTTATAGTTGGAATAACAACTGTACATTGATCAAGAGAACCAAAGACTTGTATACTCTTCAGTTGACTGATCTCATTTCAACTATCAAGTCTTATGCTATGGATGATAAGCAGCGAGCTGCTAATCATCTCAATTCTCTGGGTGCTGAAGGAACTGCTCTCTATGCAAAGATGGCTAGTAATCCGAATTACTATGTTAGTTATACACAAATGTGTCAGCAACTACAATCTGGAAGTGCAGCATCTTCTTATATGCAACCAGCAGTAAACCATCAAGTTCATGGTCCAGCTGCTCAACACTATTCCCC
The DNA here is from genome assembly GCA_024085815.1 of Flaveria linearis. Classification (NCBI taxonomy): domain Eukaryota; kingdom Viridiplantae; phylum Streptophyta; class Magnoliopsida; order Asterales; family Asteraceae; genus Flaveria; species Flaveria linearis. Next base: position 90,541,462 of record CM044002.1, read on the forward strand.
CATCATCCATCAATAAGTCTCTCAATCTGAAGATTCTCATAGTGGTCAACATGCTTATGTTGCTACCTCTAATCCATCAAAGCATACTGTTCAGATTGCTGAGGAGCATCTTGCTCTTTTCACCACTTTCATGTCAAGTTATGAAACTTTCATGGCCGGAAGACTTACTGCTCCAAATGTATTGGTTGATGATCTTCAACAAGTCAATCCTGATGATGTTGAAGAGAATGACATCAAATATCAAATGGCCATGGTAGTTTACAGGGCTAAGAATTTTGCCAGACGAACTGGGAGGAAAATGTTTGGCGTTAACAACTCTAGCAAAATCGGTTTCGACAAGTCTAACCTGAGGTGTTACAACTGTGACAAACCAGGTCATTTCGCCAGAGAGTGTACTGAACCAAAGACTGGTCAAACTGAAGGCCCCAAGAAGATGGTGACTGTGGAGATAGAGCCGAAGAAAGACAAAACTAGTACTTCTGGTGGTACTAAAGCATTATTTTCCCAAACTAATGCTGAATACGATTGGTCAGATCAAATGGAAGCCCTTGATCTAACTTTGTCTACTGCATTTATTGCAAAGATTGTTCCAGAACCAGAAGAAGAAGAAAATTTGTTTGCTGAATTCGTGTCTGATGATTTGTTGGAGGGTTTGTTTGCTAAAAAGGAAGAAGAGAAGGAGAAAGTTGAAGTAGAGAAAGTGAAAGTTGAACAAGAGGATGAGAAAGTTGAAGACTTAAAGAAGAGAGTTGAAGAAGAAAAGGAGATAGTTGAGAAGAAAGATCAGGTTGAGAAGGTTGCTGAAGAAAAGAGTGTAACTGAAGAGTACACTGTCGAGCCTCCAGTCAAAAGCCCATGTGTTGATCCAAAGACTGTTGATGTTGCTCCAGTGGAAGAACCAGCTGCTGAATTGAAAGCATTCATGGTCAAGAAGGTAGAAGAGGCTGAAGGGGAAACTTCTGAACCCAAGGTATATGATGGTTTGTGCAAAAATTCATGTGTTGAGAAAGTTCAAAAATACAGAGTTCACAATGAGAGCCTGATAATGGAAGTTGAAAAACTTCAGTATCAAGCTTGCAAACACAAGTCAAATGAAAAGATTTTTAAAGAAAAACTTGAAGGTTTAAACAAAATAATATATAATTTAAAATTAAATCTTCATGATAAAGAACTGTTGACAAATCAATGAACTGATCAACAATGAAGGAACCACAAACTCATCAAACTAATCACCATGAAAATTTTGTTCTGATAACATGATAATTGAAGTGGATGGGTTGGTGGATGAAGATTGGGAGAGTGAAAGTGAGGGGGAAAATGAGAATGAATGTGTGAAAAATAAGAATGTAAAAGTTTCACAATCTGCTTGTAAACAAAACTTGTTAGGAAATGAAAAGAAAGTTGATTTAAATGAGATGAAATCTAATAGTAAAAATAATTTGAATGCAAATCAAAGGGCAAATCAAAAAGAAAGAATTGAAAAGGATTATAAAAGTAGATTTGTCTCTAAGGGTTTAATTGAAAATGAAGAGCATATTTTTAAAGAAACGAATTCTTGATTCTTTAAAAATAAACTTCATTATAATGCTAACCTTGTGAATCAAGATGTTTGTAGCCCAGATTTGCAAGTGAATGATTCTTCTGCATTCAATCTGAAAATTCAAAAGCCTGGTCCTTCTCCAGCACCAATCCGTATATCTAAGCCTGGTCCTCCTCCAGCAAATTCAAAGTCTGGTCCTACTCCAGCAGAATCAAAGACTGTTCCTATTCCAACACCACCAATCCCAAAAGTCAAAACTGCCAAATCTCCAATCCAAAGTGGTCATAATTCTTCGTTTTCCTCGAATCTGCAAAAAATGAATTTGCAATTGTCTAACGAGGCAAAGATTTGAGAGACTGTGGAGAAAGTTAAACCTAGTCAATCTGACTTTGGTTTTTATGACAATTTTCATAATTGTCATCCACAGTTTGTTTTTCACATACAACAAAAGAGATGTTATCAGTGTGGAAACACAAATCATTTGGCAAACAATTGTCCTTTTCGACAAAAATCATTAAGTAAACAAAGATTTCATAATTCTATTTCTCATAATAGAAAACTGTTTTTCACTCGTGGAAAATTTTCAAATAATATGAAATCAAAGGTTGTTAATGATTTTAATGTCAAACGGGATAAGAATTTGACTAATGATCTAAAAGAAAATGTCAAGCTTAAAAGCATAAATGAAAAGAATGATGTGCAAACAAAATATAATAATATCAAATCATTTTGTCTTGCTGCAACACATAATGTGCTCAAGTCATGTTTGACTTGGGTACCAAAAACTAAGTAATTTTGTTACTTATGCAGGGACAACCGCAAAAGGCTATTGAAAGTCTATGGCATGTAGATAGCGGTTGTTCAAGACATATGACTGGTAATTTATCATTACTACAAGATGTTCAGTCTTACAACGGAGGGAGAGTGATTTTCATGGGAGACAAAGGAGGACGCATAACCAAACGTGGTACAGTTACAAATGGGGTCCTTAGCTTTGAGAATGTTAATTTTGTTGAGGAATTAAAACATAACCTGTTAAGTGTGTCTCAAATCTGTGACAAACAATATTCTACACACTTTACTAATAACGAATGCTTAATCTTAAAACCAGGTTTTGTTGTTCTAGATGAATGGATTTTGATAAGGACTCCGAGAGACAATGACACATATCTTCTTGATATGCATTGTTCTAATTCTTTGGTAACAGCTTCTTGCTTACTATCCAAAGCCTCGGAGAATGATTCCATGTTATGGCATCGTCGATTAGGACATGTCAATCTTAAAAACATGAATAAACTTGTACGTGGAAATCATGTTATTGGTTTACCTGAAAAAGAATTTCAATTAAATGAACATTGTTTGTCATGTTCAAAGGGTAAACAACATAAACTTCCTCACAAACCAGTTGCACACAACTCAGTCGAATCAATCTTACAACTCTTACACATGGATCTTTTTGGTCAAGTAAGTGTTTTAAGTTTGGGTCGAAGATCTTACTGTCTGGTTGTTACTGATGACTTTTCTAGATTTACTTGGGTGTTTTTCTTAGCATCTAAGGATGAAACTCCATACCTTTTGATCAAGTTCATTACTTTGGTGGAGAATCAGACAGAGAAAAAGGTAAAATGCATCAGAAGTGACAATGGGACAGAGTTTTGCAATCAAACTCTGAATGAGTTTTGTGAATCCAAGGGAATTGCCAGACAATTCAGTGCTGCTGGCACTCCACAATAGAATGGAGTTGCAGAAAGAAGGAATAGAACATTGATTGAAGCTGCTAGAACGATAATATCTGCTGCCAAATTACCTTTGTTCTTTTGGGCTGAAGCAGTAAATACTGCATGTTATGTTTAGAATCGTGCTTTAATCAACAAAAGATTAAATAAGACTCCATATGAAATATTTTATAAACACAAACCCAAAGTTAAATATTTTAAAGCCTTTGGTTGTTGTTGCACTTTGTTGCATACAAATGAATCATCTTCAAAATTTTCTGAAAAGGCTGATGAATGTTACTTTGTAGGATATGCTGCTAATAAGGTTGCATATCGAGTTTATAATAAAAGAACTAGACAAATAATTGAGTCATTTAACATTGATTGGCACGAGCTTAACGTTACTGATGCAGGTTCAGCTCCTTCATAGATTTATGATTATGAATCTTTGTTCATAAATTTTAAAATTTCTACAACTTCATCTGCAGATTCTAATTCTCAAGCAATCTCTTTGGATAACAAAATCATTGAGGAACTTCCATCTTTGATATCTGATGATTCTGCTGTTGCTTCATCATCCAAAGATATTCCTACAGCTTCTGTACCAGTATCTGCCTGTTCTGAGTCATTATATGTTCCTTCAGAACAACTTCCTACTCAGGAGCTGGAAGAATCGTTGAGTTCTCCATTATCTTCATCTTCTTCAGAAACTATACATACACCAATAGAAATCATTCAAGTTCCATTTGACGAATCTCCAAATGTGTCTACTGCTTCTGAAACTCCTATTTCAAATGACACACTTGAAGAAACTATTGTGTATCAATCTCCACATTCTGAAGAAGTTATTGATAATGTTGATCATATTACCAATTTGGAAGATGGAATGGTTGCAGATGAGATTCCTCAATTAAGAATACATAAAACTCATCCAACTGAAGCAATCATTGGTCCGTTGCACGAAGGTGTAATTACCAGAAGTCGATCAGGGACAATCAACACATGTCTGTATGCTTGCTTTCTATCACAAATCGTGCCCAAGAATGTGGAAATGGCACTCAAAGAAAACAGCTGGATAGAAGCAATGCAAGATGAGTTGATACAATTCAAGAAGCTCAATGTTTGGCATCTTGTTGAACTTCCAAAGGATAAGCTTTCGATTGGGACAAAGTGGATATTTCGAAACAAGACGGATGAAAAAGGTGTTATAGTTTGAAATAAAGCACGTCTGGTTGTGCAGGGATTTTATCAAGTTGAAGGATTAGATTATGAAGAAGTGTATGCTCCAGTTGCAAGACTAGAAGCAATACGCATATTTCTAGCCTTTGCTTCATACATGAACTTCAAGGTGTATCAGATGGATGTTAAAACTGCATTTTTATACGGAGAAATGAAGGAAGAAACCTATGTTTGTCAGCCTCCAGGATTTGAAGACCCAGATCATCCTTATTATGTATACAAGTTGGATAAGGCACTATATGGTTTACATCAAGCACCTCGTGCTTGGTATGCAACTCTGACTGAACATTTGCTTGCAAATGGTTATTCAAGAGGTGAAATTGATCAAACCTTATTCCTACGAAAATCAGGCGATGATATTATTTTGGTTCAAATCTATGTCGATGATATTATTTTTGGTTCTACCAATGATAGTATGTGCACGGAGTTTGAAGCAGTGATGAAGAACAAATTTGAGATGAGTTCCCTTGGAGAAATTTCCTTTTTCTTGGGTATTCAAGTTACTCAATCTGAGACTGGTATTCTCATCCGTCAAGAAAAGTATGTTCAGACTATTCTTGAGAAATACAAGTTTCAAGATTCCAAAGTAGCTCCAACTCCAATGGATTCTCGTCCTACTCTTACTCCAGATCCATTAGGAGAATCAGTTGATCAACATCTTTACAGATCGATGATTGGTTCCCTTATGTATCTCACTGCAAGCAGGCCGGATGTCATGTTTCCTGTTTGTCAGTGTGCCCGCTATCAAAGTGATCCAAAGGAATCACACATGAAAGCTGTCAAGAGGATTTTCAAGTATCTCAAGGGTCAACCCAAACTTGGTCTTTGGTATCCTCGAAATTCCGTTTTCAATTTATTTGCTTATACTGACAGTGATTATGGTGGTTGTAACTTAGACAGGAAATCGACCACAGGAGGATGTCAATTCTTGGGCAACCGACTCATTTCTTGGCAGTGTAAAAAGCAGAACACTGTCTCCACATCCACTGCCGAAGCTGAATATGTGGCTGCTTCGAGCTGTTGTTCCCAGCTTGTCTGGATTCAGCAACAACTTCTCGATTATGGTCTCAATATTTATGACACACCAATTTGGTGTGATAACACGGCAGTTCTGAACATCGTGAAAAATCCCATTCAACACTCAAAAACTAAACACATTGACATCCGCATCCATTTTATTCGCGACTATTTTGATCGTAAACTTATTCATCTAAAACAAGTGCCGTCAACTGAAAATATTGCTGATTTATTTACCAGGGCATTTGATCATTCTCGATTTAATTTCCTTGTGCAATCATTGGGAATGATTAACTTTGGTTAAATTGGTTTAATGAATCTTCACAAAATAAATGATTTTTCATTTTTTTTAAAGAATAAAATTGCAATTGTTTCCTTTTCATAAAGGACAATCACAATTTTAGGGGAGAAAATTAGAAAACAAAGTTCTAAAAAAATATTTTTGGTCTTAGGGGGAGTTAAGATCAAAGGATTGCAAAAATCAAAAGAAGAAATTTTCATACTTAAATGAGAAATGATATTACAAAGTTCTACAGAGTCTAAGTACTTTCAAAGGCTTAAATACGAATAGACTTGGATTATGTTTGATGTGTCGATAGGTTTTGCTTTCAGAAATGAAAAGATCATAATTGAGTGATTACACTTGAATTAAAGAAATATAATATGAATTAGTGGGGAACATATCAGGATTCTGTGCCAAAAATGTTCTAACACACACTGAGAGATATAATCTTGTCATACTCAAGCCTGTATATGATTGATTCAGTGATTATCATAACTATATATATATAAAAGAGATAAAATACAAAAAGAAACAAAAAGAGAAAAACACAAAAAGAAAATAATTGAGCAAAAAGATGCCAACAAAGGCCATATAGGATATAAGATGCCAAGAAGCACAACAAATCAAAAGATATGTCTAAAAGACATACATACTATATGGTATATATTTTCTATTTTGAGAATAGATTTTAACTTTGAAAGGCAAAATTGAAAGATGGGGCATGTAAGTCCGGATGGCTTGTAAGTCCTAAACATCTTGAGAGGGCAGACGTAAGTCCGGATGGCTGTCAGTAAGTCCTTAAAATTGTTAATATTCCGGGTTAAGAAATATTTCTCAGGCTAGTTATGCTCAAATAGTTATATTTAGGAATACAATAAATGGTATCACTGATCATCAATGCATGGTTTAAGTCAAATTGGGGTGACTTGAAAATCTCGATAGTGTCTTGAAGGATAATAATTACTTTACAGAAGTTCTGATTGTGGGATCCACTGACTTATATTAAATAAACACAAAACATGATATATATCACTCATTATGTTTCTGAGTAAAATCTGAAGTATAAGTTTAAAAGGACAAATTATATTGACAATCAACTTAACCAGTTATTTTAAATAAAGCCGGACAGAGTCTTAACTTGACAAAGAACTATATGATCTCATTATGAAAATTCTTATACAAAAACAAGCAAATCCGATCTTGATTCTTTAATTGTTTTCATTCTTTTGTTATTTTGTATGTAAGTGTTTGTTTTTATTTCATTTTTATAGTGTTTTATTTTTAGGACAAATAAATAACAAGAAAATTTTTGAAAATTGAAGATTCATTAAATTAATTGGTCACTTGGTAAATAACATTTTATGTTGACATAATTCATTGAGAATAAAAAGATTGAAAGTTGTGTAAAAATAAGAAAGATTTTAAAAGTTGAAAATTTTTTAAAAACACTGTCTCTCGCGCGAAAGGGAAACCTCACGCGAAAAGGTAGGTCTTTTTTTTTTTTGTCGCTTGAATTACAAATGTCGCACATTGTTCATTTTCGCATGTGTTGGTTTTCGCATAACAGAAAGCTTTAAAAAATTTCTAAGTGTTGATGTTGTTGTGTATCAAATAGATTTTTACACAATAATCTTTAATTGCTAAACTTTAAGTGTAAAACACGTATTCACCTGTGACTTAGTTTTAAATGGTGAATTGTTCTTAAGTGTTCAACTTTTTAAGTGTAAAAAGACTCAAAAGATAAAAAGTTTTAAGTGTTGAAAATTGATTTGGAATAATTAAGTTATATTCAAAAGTGTTCTAATTTTGATCATGTTTGACAATGCAGATGGCACAAATGATTTTTAATAAAAATCATAATTGTGTTGCCTACTTAGACGAGGTTCCGGAAGGGAAGGAACTGTTTTCGTCTATGATTGAAGGATTGAAGAACTCCCGTATTGTATATGCTATATCTGCTGATCCTGCTATTTATTCTGAGCTCATAGATTCTTTCTGGAGCACTGCTGCTCTGGAAAAAGACCAAGCAGGAAACCAGATTATCACGGCTACTGTCAAGGACAAACGAGTGACAGTTTCTCAGTCCATCCTGAATCGAGTTCTTCTATTCGATGATCAAGATGGAGCTCCAACTAGACTTGATGATGATACTGTGATTGATTGTCTGGCTCGTATGGGATACGAGTACAGATATCCAAGTCTTAAGAAGAAATGGTTACCTCCGTACTGGAAATACTTATTTCATGTGGTGATTCATTGTCTGAGTAACCTCAAAGCTGGGATGGATAGCTTGAGTGCAGTGTTTGGCTCATTACTAGTTTCATTGGTTGATGACATACCTTTTAGTATATCTGGAGTTATATTTCAGGAGATGGTAAAGAATGACACAGCCAATCCTGGTAAGAAGTTCATCATGTACCCAAGATTTATCCAGTTGGTGATAAATGATGCATATCCTAAGCTTGCTACTCAGAGATCTCCTAAGTATGTTGTACAGACTGTAAAGAAGGAGATTTTCACTCATCTAACTGGAGCCAGAGGCAACAAATGCTCTGGTGAAAGTTTTGCTAAGATTGGTAGATTTGCAGAAGTTGATGAGAATATTAGAGGTTTGGGAGGAGATGTACCTGTTGATGAGGCACAGACTGGTGCTTCTACTTCTACTGCTAGAGATAATTTGGACGAAGAGATTGAGAAATTGTTTGAAGATGAGCCTGTACGTGAAGGAAGAATGGAAGGAGTTGTTCACTCTGCTTCCAGTTCTGAGACAACTAGTGATCAAATAGGGAATGTTCCCTATGTGACCCAAACTGATCAAACACCATCTACGCCAACCTCTTCTCGACCAAATGATGAAGACAGGGATACTGATTATGTCCCGGAAGAGTCTCCTAGTACATCCTCACGAAGAAAACGTATGGCAAGAAGGAGAGAATTTCCAGCAAGAAAGAGAGGTCGTGGTATTATACCCAGGAGACCACGAACACATGTGGTTGTCACTGAGACTGAGCAAGATCAGACAACCAATGTGACTTCTTCTGCTCCTGAAACAGAAACAGTTCCTATTTCTGTAGCAGCTAATGTTTCTGGCTCTGGTTTTTCTACACCTCCTCGTCAAGAAAATTTAGAGTTTGATGTTGATACACTTTTGAATACTCCTCCAGAGTTTCAAAGGAGAGAGGAATCATCAAGCACTCCTGGTTCTATCACATTAGAAGAAATAATAAAGAACTTGGAGAAAGAAAATTTTGAGAATATGAAGTTGATTGCTGAATTAAAGAAAGGTAATGAAGAAAAGACAAATCTGATTAACATGATTCATCTCGATTCAGCCATTAAAGACACAAGATTAGCCTCTCTTGAACAACAGATGAAGAGCATGTTTGATTATACTTCTGGGTTGGAAAGACAACTGAATGAGGTCAGAGAATTTATATCTTAGACCTATTTTCATCAGCCACAAGTTATAAGGTCTACTACTGTGATTGGTGAATCTAGTAGACGCTCTCCTCGCCCACCTCCCACTGAGTTTGCTCCTGAAAAGGAAATGGTCAACGAAGCTCAAACCTCTACTGAACAGCCAAGGTTAGCACTACTGAGGATGTTCCTATTTCATCTGAAGTACCTATCACCGAAGCTTACACATCTACAGCTTTCGTTGAACCAGAGCACATGTTCACTTTGCCTATTGTTCATGAAAAGGAGGATGAAGAGTTGGTTGATTATGCTGATTCTGATGATGATGATGAGGATGAAGATGAAGATGATGATGAAAATGATGATGATGATGGTGGAGATGATGGTGGAAATGATGGTGATAATGATGATGGAGGATATGATGGTGGAAATGATGGTGATAATAATGATGGAGGTAATGCTACAGGTTTCTCTTCGAGTCCAACTGGAGATACTAACACTGATAATGTCGATCGACCAAGTGTTAGTGATCCAGAAGGATATGATCCACTTGACCCTGCCACTGAGAGTGTGTATGAAAAGGAATTGTATTCTTTTCGACAATCTTCATCAGGACTGTCGAAGAAGAATTTGATATGTTTGATGATTTGGAAGAGCAGAATGAATATACTGATATATTTGGAAACAACCTTCAAGAATTATTCAAAGACATTGATCTTGAAGAAGGAGAAATTCCTATTGAGACTGTGAGTGGTAAAACTCCTGCTGATTCTACAAAGACAGATGGTCAGATTGCTTTATTCACTAGAGGAGGATTAATGTTCAAAGCACCACCACCACCTACTGAAGCTCATTTTCTATTCATTTCTAAGCCCAAGCAGAAGTATGGTGAAATGTCTCATGTCATTAGCTGGGGTTATGATGGCGAGAAAAGGCTGTATGTAATAAAAAGAAAGAATGGAGAAATTGATTATCTGAAAAGCACACAAGACTTCCATACTCTACGTGCTGCTGATCTCTACTCCATTGGCAAAGCTCCATTCTTTAATGAAAGTAATTACAGTGAAGCTGAACTGATGAGATCTATGATACGCAGGGAGATGCGCACAAATTTCAAGGATTTTAAAACTGCCAAATCAAAGGTGATTGATGACTCAACAAGAATAGATGAAAAGAATAAAGCTCCAATGAAAATACGAGTCTATCAACATCCTAAATTTATCAGGAAAGTCCCCGTGCATGCTCCAGTTCCTCCCAACACTTTAAAGCAATTACTCTCATGGAGATGTGAGAAGGATTCCGGTCACGCTGTGATCAGATGTACTGACAAGTCATTTCGAATCATTGATCCAGCAGACTTGATGAAGTTTGGCAAAGACGACTTACTCAAGCTTTTACACTGCCCTATTACAGCTGATGAGTCCGTTTATTTTCTATCTTGCCAGTATGTGTGGATGACTGACCGAATCCTTAGGAATAAATGGTATGCATATGCAGGAACGTACAAGAAAGCAAACGTTGATTTTGATTGATCATGTTTCACCGAGCCTAGGGGGAGATTGTAGAAGACTAATCAAGGCTCGGCAAAACAACTTGTGCGATAAAGAACACCACGCGAGACGAAGATGTCACGCGAAAACAGACTGCATGTGCGAAAGCATCTGTCACGCGAGAAGCAGATCTCACGCGAAGAAGGTCTCCACGCGAGAGATTGTTGCCGCGCGAAAGCTTGTTCCACGCGAAAAGCGTGTCGCGCGAGAACACAATGTTTAGTATAAATAGCTTAGTTTCGTTTTGTAATTAAGCTTTTTGTTCATTTATCATTCTGTACTGTGCGAAATCGCACAAGACCTTTCATAGGTTGTTTGATTCAATCAAAGTAGCATTTTGTGTTCAATTCAATCTTCTTTTCTATCCAATCATGTTTACATTCCGCATTCACGTGATTGAGATCATGTGTTATTGATTTCTAGGAGATTTCAAGGTTTTACAATATATGTGTATATATATATATATATATATGTGTGTGTGTGTGTATGTGTGTGTGTATGTGTGTGTGTATGTACATATTAAATACACAACACTAATATTGCTTAGATTATCACGTACAGGGCCGTCCCAATGTTTTTTAAGGCCCCAATCAAACTAAAAAAATGGGGCCCTTTCTAAACTTTTTTATTATTAAAACCCATATCATTTATCCGAGCTTGGGACCGGTTATAACAAACCAAAATGTTTATCGTTGGCGGAGTTAAAAATTTTTTTTTGATTGTATATTGTGTATGTATTATGTATAGTCGTTTATATGAGTTTATTTTTCTAGCTTTATATGATGTAAATTCGTTAATGAAATATTTATAATCAAATCCTTCTAGAAATCCTTTTCAATAGCCAAAGTAGCTAAACCGTTTAATATTTCTTATGACATTATAGATCTTAAGTAAATTTTTATAAGCTTTAATTTGAAAAAACTTCATTCCGTGGAAGCAGCAGTTACACGAATAGTTAACAAAATTCTATAGGCAATATATGCATATGGAAAACAATTGAAAATTTTAAAATAATTTACTATATTAGTAAGTGTGTCTGACTCTAAAAAAATAATCTCTTTTAATATTTTTAGTTCTTGAAATACATCTAAATCATTAATATCTATACTATCATTATGTTTTAAAATATATTCAAGATTAATACACTTCTCTTTTAAAATTTCTTCATTCACGGATTTTAATTTGTTAATAGTAAACATGAAACCAAAAGTGCTTTTAAACTCTTTAAATTGTTCAAATCTATTTTTAAGTGAGGAACTAACCTGGTCTACTATGTATAAAAAGTAATTAATCCTAAAACTTTCAACCGGTGTTTTCATTATCAACATTTTCATCAAATTTTTTATTTCTACGAATAATACGTTTCTCATTAAAAGCAGGTTCTAAATTTATCTCTAATACAATTTCTTTGGTTACAATCATATCTTTTTAAAATTCATCATCTCTATACTTTTTAAAAAAGCAAATAAGTCCATATAATTGAGTTATAGCATCATCAATACTTATGTCTTTAGCTTGTAAGTTCTTACTAACTATATTAATGGCATACAAAATATCATACCAAATAACCATGCTTAATAATAATTCAAAATTTCCTTTTTCAGTTTTAGCTAAGGATTTAACCTTGCTTTTAAATTTAAGATCTTCATCATCAATTGATTCATCATATAATTCTAGTAACGCTTCTCTTACTTGTGAAGCTTGAAATCTAATTGCTTTAATACTTTCTATGTGACTTTCCCAACGTGTTTGTGATAATAATTTAGCAGTTAAATAAGGAACATTATCTTTTAAAACTTGCTACCTTTTAGTAGATGATGAAAACAAATTGTACTGTTCCAAAAAATCACTAGTTTTTTACAATATTTATCCATATCATAAATTACTAAATTTAAACTATGAGCATCACATGTGGTGTAAAATGTTCTAGGGTTAATATCTAGTAAGCGTTATTGTACTCTTTGATGTTTTCCTTTCATATTTGATCCATTATCATAACCTTGTCCCCTAATGTTATCTAAATCAAGTCATATTTTATTAATTTCTTTGATAATACCATCAAATATACCTTTACCAGTTGTATCATCTACTACTAAAAATTATATAAAATATTCTTTAACAACTATTGGGGTTGAAGAGATATCTAAACATCATAAGATAATGGACATTTGTTCTTTATGACTTGTGTCAGGTGTGCAATCAAGTTGTGACATCTATCACAGATAGGTCCGTCAATTAACATTAAACTCGCGCATTTGTTAGTTTTCATATTCGATTTGTTGTTTTAATTGACTTTTCTTTATTATATACGCGTTTTCGTGTTAACCCTGATATAATAATAATAACAATAATAATAATAATAATAATAATATTAATATTAATAATAATAGAAATAATAATAAAAATAATAATAACAATAATAATAATATTGTTAATAATAATAATAATGATAATAATAATAATAATAATAAATAGTAATATTAATAATGAAGTCCAGGGGGGTTAAATTACCAAATTTGAAACTTTAAAATAAAGTTTTTGCAAAAAATAATAAATCAAACAAACCTCAGGCACCATTTGTGTAATTATTAAAATTACAACCCAACCCCCCGCCCGTTTTCCCCACCGTCAGCACCATCTCCGACCACTGTTCCGGCGTGCCTCCGGCGACCTCGAAACAGCAACAATACTCAATATTAAAACACGAAAACGGTCCTAATCGAATCGTGAGTGAGATTCGAATCAATCAACATGCTTAATCAATCAAGATACTGCTAACAATCGCACTAATTCAATTACTTTTCACTTTCGGCTACTTTACAATTCATACATCGCACTACACATTACAATAATGCAATTAAATGATCCAAAACAATACTATAAATGTCGCTAAACTACTGCCACTTTCAATTGCACCAGAAAATAACCATACAAACAAATTCGATCATCACCCTCATCCGCGACCTGTAACACTATCAAACACCACTCTCCGACCCATATAACCTGAAATTTTCAAAGGGCTTTCAATTATTATAACTATTCAAAGCTTTCTGTGTAATCAATTTGCTTTTCATCAGTGTTTGATCAACATTCGAATTCAAGTTAAACCGCGGCTTGTTCTTCACTGTTCTTATCCCAATTCGAATCCAAACAGGTAATTAAACACATCCATATACTCGGTTTTACATGGGGATCAAAAGCCCCATGAATGTAATCGTTTACATAATCGAATTCGTGCTCAATTTGGCTGAGATCGAATTAGGGTTCATCACAATTTAGGGGAAACTGGGAAACCATATTTAAAAGAAAATAGAACCGAGTAAAACCGCGGCTGAGGCCTTTGGTTCACTGGTTCTGTGTGTGCATGCTGACAGTGAGGTCCCGGGTTCGACCCCGGGCACCCTCAACTATTTTTTAAGCCATTTTAAGCCTCAATAAAATACAGAAAAATTCTTAAAATTTATAAAAATAAATCTTATAAACATTTCTTATTTAAAATGATACAAAAATGTTTTCCGTAAATTTAATTTATTTAAAAACCTTAAAAACCTTTTATAAAATATTCTTTATAAATATTATACATAATTATTTTTATAAAAATGGACTCTAAATCACGTATAATTATGAAATAACTATGAAAATCATAGAAATTATACACAAATTAATTTACAAATAAGATTCTAGATTATATTTTTATATACTCAAATTAATAAATTATTATTGAATTATACGTTAAATATATTTATTCACATAATGATATATTACTTACGAATAAGTCAAAATACAAGTAAATTACTTGTCAAAACCCTATAATTTAATTTAAATCCTAGTTCACATTTAATCCTTTAGTTTATAATTAAACTTAAATACATAAATCAAATCGTGTGCGTCAAACCCGAACCGACCCGAATCCGACCAAATATATCTATTCACATTGAATACATTTTAAAGACTCAATTACAAACAATAATAGGTGTTGAACGTGTTTGATCGTGCATTGCCTTATTCTTTGAAACTTTTGTACACTTCATTACCAACCCAATTCAAGGTGAGTTTCGTGGCCCCTTTTTATGCTTATACAAGTTTTCAATGTTTTCAATCATGGGGGAAAAGTATGCTCACCCGTTTTCAATGCTGTACATCATATATTAAATTTTCATACTTGGAATCAATGTGATACTGTTTTGTGAGTATTTATCTTAAGCATACATGGTGTTACATTGTGAATCATCTTACAACCATTAATTCCTGGTTTGAAACCCGTGGATAGGTATTGGTAGTACTACTGGGTTGACACCCCCACCCTTGACGATTGGTTAACTTGTGAGTTACCAACCCAGCTGCCAGCAATCAGGCCTCGGGTGAATATATTCCGTCTAGTTTATATGCATACGTTATTAGGTTTGGTTGTCTAAGACACATGTTATGTGATTTTGCTTGCTTATAACTGTATGCACGGTATTCCACATCAAATTCTATACAGCATCAATTACATGTTTACAATTTAAACCTACGGAACTCACCAACATTATTGTTGACATTTTTGAGCATATCTTTTCAGATGAACATAATCAAAGAGGATAGCTAGAGCCGATGCCTTAGTAGAGACCCTCAGGAATCAATAGACTTGTATTAGTGTTGTCTTTCATTTGCCTTTGTATTTGAACAATGTGTATCTTGGATTATTGAATTAATAGACTATGATAGTCGTGGAACTGACTAACCACGACACAAGTCACCATTATGTCGGGCAACGTCATGACACGAGGATTATTGCATATATTATGTCTCTGTAAATTTACCAAGTGTTATGACGATCCCGTCCGTCGCATCCTCGTGTTTCCGCTATAAGCGGGGGTGTGACAGATTGGTATCAGAGCCTTGGTTATAGAGAATTAGGTGGAGAACTCGACCTAGACTATAACCTAAGAACCTTCATATAGAATGCATGCTAGGGATTGTGTGCATTTGATTTTACCTAAATGTTCTTCATGATTTGTGTGACACATAGACACCTGTATTCTGGATTTCCTGGCAAAAGGCCTTCGGGCTAAGGCAAGCATTTCGTATAAATCTCATTATGAGACCAGTTATGCTTACCTGGGGATTTCTAGGATGAGTGATAAACTATGGTCAATACACAAGTCTATAAGGCAAATAGGTCAAGTATATTAAATCTATAGATTATTACTATACATGTAAGGATTTAATATACAGGTATGTTCCTATATACCTGATTTTATATATACACGTGTTATCTGAACATCCCGAGGAGGACACTATTACTCTTAGTCTTTCTCCATGGGATACCTTTATACTAGAACTTTACGCTTGTATGCGCACAACATCATATTACTAGGGAACTTCAGCGATCACGCGTAGCGTCGATCTCGGATATTAAATCCGACCCTATCATGCTTATGACTGAAATCCTGAAAGTATGAAGGAAATGCAGTCATCATTAGACAAATTGTGCTTATGTGCTTGTAGTTTGCTTGCTATTACATGCTATTATTGGAATACTATTGGCTCATGGACATAAGGACATTACATGATTTGTGCTTGATGAATCTAGATAATACTATGATGTTAACTTGGGGTAAGTGAAGCTAAGGGTGATCATGCAAGGAAAATTACCATTACGGGTGCACACGTAATTGCAATTCGCCATGCATGAGAAGTCGGGCTAATCTTACCATGAGTAATGATCATGAGTATCACAAATTTCTATTCTATACCCTAAGGTGCTAGGATCATAATTCTAGTAAGACCTTGTTAAGGGTAACAAAACATTACTTACTCAAGTCCCGTCCTACTTAGAGCCTTCATGGTATTTCCAATCATGACATTGACCTTATAAGACATTCCTCCACTTAGAATTTCAAGGAACTGATTGAATGCTTAAAACGAAAGTGGATTACATAAATGTAGAGGAGTAATGATACCCTCTACACATACATAACGTTATTATTTAAGATTATGCTAAGGAAAATTAGGATGTTATGTAACTAGTTTAAGTGTCATTCAAGGTATATCGTGGATGTGGTGGGAACGCTGCGGGGAACCCTATATATAAACATCATCGGTATACTAAGAATGTGCTTAAAATGGGCTACGTAATGATCTTAATGGACCGAAGAATGGGATATTGAAACTAGATAAGTGAAATCATGTGGTAACTAAAGTTCACATCTTTCTGTGATCAGAAGATGGCACCTAAAAGAGTCACCCGTAGAACCAATCCAGAATCTGAGGCCCCGCAAAACAGGAGAAGGGGTAGAACATCAAGAGCTGGCGGTGCTTCAGCTGGCAATAATCAGGAAACTGGCAATCCTGACATAGCTGCTATGATTACTCAGCAGCTAGCTACATTAATTCCAACCATTGTGACTCAAGTGAGTGACACCCTGCTGAATCATCCTCCCCACGGGGATCATAATACCAATGGTCAACACAACCAAATAGTAGGGGATGATACTGGCCTTGGTGTAGCAAATGGAAACGAAATTGGAATCGACCAAACTAGACGAGGATGCTCGTATAAAGAATTTGTGGCATGCAAACCCCGGGAATTTGATGGGAAAGGCGGAGCGATAGCCTTGACCAGATGGATTGAGAAGATGGAGGCAGTAATCGATATTAGTGAATGCCTCGACAGTCAACGAATCAAATATGCCACGTGCTCACTGCAGGGCAAGGCATTAACCTGGTGGAACACCCAGGTTCAGGCGAGAGGAAGGGAGGCAGCGATGCAGATGACTTGGGATGAGTTTAAAGAATTGATTTCTGAGGAATACTGTCCTCTCAATGAAATGCAAAAACTCGAGCAAGAGTTCTGGAATCACGTGATGGTGGAGCTGGGCACGCAGCATACACCGATCGATTCCACGAATTAGCAAGATTGGTTCCACATTTAGTCACACCGGAATCCAAGAGGATCGAGAGGTATATTTGGGGACTCGCGTCGCAAATCCGAGCATTAGTAACTACAACTGCTCCTCCTACGATCCAGAGCACAATTCTGAAGGCTGGCGCTCTTACTGACGAAATGGTGAGAACTGGACTGCTGGGTAAGGGAACCAAGAAGAGAAAGGAGTTCGGGTCTAATGCTGGAAGATCCGATAAGAAGGCTAAGACAGCCTGAAATTTCGTGGCTGTAACACAAGGAAGGAAGGATTACACTGGACCGCACCCCAAGTGCAACAAGTGTAACTATCACCATTCCCCAGCAAGGCCGTGTCGGGAATGTACAAACTGTAGGCGCTTGGGACACTGGGCGAAGGATTGTAAGATTGCGCCAAACCTAGTAGCGCCCATCAACGCGGTTAACCCCGCCGGGAATGCCAGGGCGTGCTACGAATGTGGAGGTCTCGATCATTTCCGAAACACGTGCCCCCGACTGAATAGAGCACCAGGCCAGCGGGTAAATAACCAGCAGCAAGTGCTGGCCATAGCTGGTAATCTGGACCAAGGAAATGCTGCCAGAGGACGTGCCTTCGTCATTGGAGCTAATGATGCACGTCAAGACCCGAATGTTTTCATGGGTACGTATCTTCTCAATGACCACTTCGCCTCTATACTATTTGATACGGGAGCAGACAATAGCTTCATATCTTCTGATTTTGTACACATGCTCGACTTGAATCCTAGTAGACTGGAAACTAGCTTTTCTGTAGAAATGGCCAATGGTAGATTCATACAAGCAGATAAGATCATTAGACAGTGCTCCATAACATTTGAGAACCATGCCTTCGACATAGATTTAATACCTTTCGAGCTAGGGAGCTTTGACGTGATTGTGGGAATGGATTGGTTGTCGAAGCACGGGGCCGAGATTGTTTGCCGGGAGAAAGTAGTACAAATCCCCATACCAAACGGGGAGGTACTCAAAATTCAAGGAGAACGACCGGGAAGAACTTTAAAGCTCATTTCCTGCATGAAGACGCGTCTATGTCTACGAAAGCAGTGCTACTCACTCCTGGCTCATGTGGTAGAAAAAAAGGAAGAAGGCATCAAGTTGGCAGATATTCCGGTGGTGCGAGATTATCCGGAAGTATTTCCTGATGATTTGTCGGGCTTACCTCCTTTACGACAGGTGGAATTTCGTATCGAGTTGGTTCCTGGAGCTACGCCGGTAGCAAAAGCACCATATCGATTAGCACCATCTGAAATGCAAGAGTTATCCAGCCAACTACAAGAGCTATTGGAGAAGGGATTCATTCGGCCGAGTCATTCGCCATGGGGAGCACCGGTTCTATTTGTCAAGAAGAAAGACGGGTCATTTCGTATGTGTATCGATTATCGCGAGTTGAACAAGTTGACTGTGAAAAATCGATACCCTCTTCCTAGAATTGATGATTTGTTTGATCAATTACAAGGAGCTTCACATTTCTCCAAGATTGATCTTCGTTCTGGATATCATCAACTGAGAGCTTTTGAGGGTGACATACCGAAAACAGCATTCAGGACTCGTTATGGGCACTATGAGTTCTTGGTCATCCCGTTTGGGCTGACTAATGCACCAGCTGTGTTCATGGATCTAATGAACCGAGTGTGCAAACCATACTTGGATAAGTTCGGGATCGTGTTTATAGACGATATACTTATCTATTCTCGTTCGAAAGAAGACCACGAGAAACACCTTCGAGCAATTCTAGAACTATTGCTGGAAGAGAAACTTTTCGCCAAATTCTCGAAATATGAATTCTGGCTCCAAGAAGTGAAGTTTTTGGGCCATGTGGTTAACAAAGATGGAATTCACGTGGACCCCGGCAAAATAGAAGCTGTGAAGAAATGGGATACACCCCAAACACCATCAGAAATCCGGCATTTTTAGGATTGGCCGGGTATTATCGACGATTTATTGCAAACTTTTCAAAAATCGCACAACCGTTAACCACCATGCTAACCCAGAAGGACAAGAAGTTTGATTGGGGACATGCACAAGAACAAACTTTCCAGACGTTAAAGGAAAAACTATGCAATGCTCCAATACTATCCATTCCGGACAGAACTGATGACTTCGTGGTGTATTGCGATGCTTCGCATCAGGGATTGGGATGTGTTAATGCAAAGAGATAAGGTGATTGCTTACGCCTCATGACAACTAAAGGTGCACGAAAAGAACTACACGACTCATGATTTGGAGTTGGGCGCTGTAGTATTTGTACTGAAGATATGGAGGCACTATCTGTATGGAACCAAATGCATCATCTATAATGATCATAAGAGCCTTCAACACATCTTGAATCAGAAAGATCTCAACATGCGACAATGACGTTGGGTAGTACTACTTAGTGACTACGATTGCGAAATCCGGTATCATCCGGGGAAAGCAAATGTGGTGGCTGATGCCCTAAGTCGTAAAGAACGCATAAAACCACTACGTGTTCAAGCTTTAGGATTGACAATTCAGACGAACTTGAAAGCTCAGATTCAAATGGCGCAAAGTGAGGCTTTGAAAGAAGAAAACCTTGCGGGAGAAGAATTCCGAGGGTTGGACAAACAAATGAGTCGCAAGGATGACGGCGTACATTACTTCATTGATCGCGTATGGGTCCCCAAATAGGGAGATGTACGCACACTAGTCTTGGATGAAGCACACAAGACTCGATATTCTGTTCATCCTAGTGCAGACAAGATGTACCACGATCTGAAGGATCTGTACTGGTGGCCGGGTATGAAGAAAGATATTGCTCTATATGTGAGCAAATGCTTGACATGTTCAAAGGTCAAAGCTAAACACCAGAAACTATCAGGATTATTACATCAACCTGAAATTCCCGAGTGGAAATGGGAAAACATCACTATGGATTTCATTACCAAACTCCCGAGAACGCTAAGCGGGCACGATTCGATATGGGTCGTAGTGGATCACTGACAAAATCCGCTCACTTCTTGCCTATCCGAGAAGACTATAAAAAGGATAAGCTGGCAAGGTTGTATATCAAAGAGGTCATGACACGGCACGGGGTGCCTGTGTCAATTATATCAGACCGAGACAGTCGATTTACTTCATGCTTTTGGCAAACGTTACAGAAAGCGATGGGCACTTGGTTAGATATGAGTACAGCCTACCACCCCCAGACGGACGGCCAAAGTGAACGAAGAATACAAACGCTTGAAGACATGCTAAGGGCATGTGTCATTGATTTTGGTGGCAGTTGGGATACTCATTTACCATTGATCCAGTTTTCCTACAATAACAGTTACCATACTAGTATTAGGTGTGCACCGTTCGAAGCGATGTATGGCCGGAAATGTAGATCACCCGTATGTTGGGCCGAGATTGGCGAGAGTCAGCTAACAGGACCCGAAATCATTCAAGAAACAACCGATAAGATCTTCCTAATCAAAGACAGACTTAAAGCTGCTAGAGATCGCCAAAAGAGCTATGCCGACAACCGTCGGAAGCCGTTAGAGTTTAACGTTGGGGATCGAGTGCTACTTAATGTCTCTCCTTGGAAAGGGATCGTTCGGTTTGGAAAGAAGGGGAAGTTAGCCCCGAGATATATTGGACCATTTGAGATCACAGAAAGAATCGGTCCGGTGGCATATCGATTAAAGTTGCCACAAGAGCTTAACAATGTACATGATACTTTCCATGTATCAAACCTCAAGAAGTGTTTAGCTGACGAATCACTTCACGTGCCTATTGAGGACACCAAGATTGATCAAAGCCTCCATTTTGTGGAGGAACCTATTGAGGTCATGGACCGAAAGGTCAAGAGGTTGAGGCGCAGCAAGATACTTATTGTTCGTGTAAGATAGAATTCCAAACGAGGACCAGAGTTTACATGGGAACGTGAAGACCAGATGAGACTCAAATATCCACATCTATTCGAGGATGACACTCTTGGGCCTAGCACCAGTTGAATTTCGGGACGAAATTGCCTCAACTGGGGGATACTGTGACATCTGTCACTGATAGGTCCGTCAATTAACATTAAACTCACGCATTTATTAGTTTTCATAATCGATTTGTTGTTTTAATTGACTTTTCTTTATCGTTTTCGTGTTAACCCTGATATAATAATAACAATAATAATAATAATAATAATAATAATAATATTAATAATAATAGAAATAATAATAAAAATAATAATAACAATAATAATAATATTGTTAATAATAATAATGATAATAATAATAATAATAATATTAATAATGAAGTCCAGGGGGTTAAATTGCCAAATTTGAAACTTTAAAACAAAGTTTTTACAAAAAATAATAAATCAAACAAACCTCAGGGACCATTTGTGTAATTATTAAAATTACAACCCAACCCCCCGCCCGTTTTCCCCACCGTCGGCACCATCTCCGACCACTGTTCCGGCGTGCCTCCGGCGACCTCGAAACAGCAACAATACTCAATATTAAAACACGAAATCGGTCCCAATCGAATCATGAGTGAGATTCGAATCAATCAACGTGCTTAATCAATCAAGATACAACTCACAATCGCACTGATTCAATTACTTTTCACTTTCGGCTACTTTACAATTCATACATCGCACTACACATTACAATAATGCAATTAAATGATGCAAAACAATACTATAAATGTCGCTAAACTACTGCCACTTTCAATTGCACCAGAAAATAACCATACAAACAAATTCGATCATCACCCTCATCCGCGACCTGCAACACTATCAAACACCACTCTCCGACCCATATAACCTGAAATTTTCAAAGGGCTTTCAATTATTATAACTATTCGAAGCTTTCTGTGTAATCAATTTGCTTTTCATCAGTGTTTGATCAACATTCGAATTCAAGTTAAACAGCGGCTTGTTCTTCACTATTCTTATCCCAATTCGAATCCAAACAGGTAATTAAACACATCCATATACTCGGTTTTAAATGGGGATCAAAAACCCCATGAATGTAATCGTTTACATAATCGAATTCGTGCTCAATTTAGCTGAGATCGAATTAGGGTTCATCACAATTTAGGGGAAGCTGGGAAACCATGTTTAAAAGAAAATGGAACCGAGTAAAACCGCGGCTGAGGCCTTTGGTTCACTGGTTCTGTGTGTGCATGCTGACAGTGAGGTACCGGGTTCGACCCCGGGCACCCTCAACTATTTTTTTAAGCCATTTTAAGCCTCCATAAAATACAGAAAAATTCTTAAAAATTATAAAAATAAATCTTATAAACATTTCTTATTTAAAATGATACAAAAATATTTTCTGTAAATTTAATTTATTTAAAAAACTTAATAACCTTTTATAAAATATTCTTTATAAATATTATACATAATTATTTTTATAAAAATGGACTCTAAATCACGTATAATTATGAAATAACTATGAAAATCATAGAAACTATACACAAATTAATTTACAAATAAGATTCTAGATTATATTTTTATATACTCAAATTAATAAATTATTATTGAATTATACGTTAAATATATTTATTCACATAATGATATATTACTTACGATTAAGTCGAAATACAAGTAAATTACTTGTCAAAACCCTATAATTTAATTTAAATCCTAATTCACATTTAATCCTTTAGTTTATAACTAAACTTAAATACATAAATCAAATCGTGTGCGTCAAACCCGAACCGACCCGAATCCGACCAAATATATCTATTCACGTTGAATACATTTTAAAGACTCAATTACAATCAATAATAGGTGTTCAACGTGTTTGATCATGCATTGCCTTATTCTTTGAAGCTTTTGTACACTTCATTACCAACCCAATTCAAGGTGAGTTTCGTGGCCCCTTTTTATGCTTATACAAGTTTTCAATGTTTTTAATCATGGGGGAAAAGTATGTGTTGGACCCTGAAAGGATCATACATGCCAATTCAAGTGGTGTATGGTTGTTCTGCTGGAAATCTCCCCAAGTCCAAGAAGAAATGCGGATACAGAAGTCTGCATAAGAAGAAAAGAACAAGTGTCGGCTATCCGCATTTGTCAATGCGGAAGACCAAGAACAAATGCGGACAAAGCATTTGTTCTTCCGCATGAACTAATGCGGACAGTTGATAAGATGCGGACAAGCCATTTGTTCATCCGCATAAACCTATGCGGGTGATCAGCAACAAATGCGGTCGTGTTTGTTCATCCGCATTAACCAATGCTGATGACCAAACACCAATACTGCTGATGAAGTACTCATCCGCATTAGTCAATGCGGATGAACAACAGACAAATGCTGATGAAGACTTAGACTAAGGGTAGTTTAGTCTTTTTGTACAAGCTGTTAGTCAGCCTATAAATAGATTAGAAACCTCGTATGTGAGATGACTTTTGCATCTTTTGATACTTCTGAAACATTTGTGTTTCACGAAGAATAGACAATCAAAATATACAGATTAGCTGTCTTGTTACCGTAGAATGCTAAAAACCCTAGCATTTACTTTGTAACAGTTCATCTAATTAATACAAGTATGCATTTATGAGTATATTAAGTGTTCTATGTTCATTGATTGCTTGATTTTGCCACTCAATCATTGACTCAATCATCATATTCGATCCTTGTTGATTCACATCAACTGAGAATATCATTCTCAAACCCAGTCAATTGGTATCAGAGCTTTGGCTCTCAGTTATTACTCAGATCTGCTCAGATCTAGGTTTAACCCGATTGATCTGGTGATTGAGTTGCTGTTTAGAGGTTTCAAACATCTCTTTTCAGTAATACTACTGAATACTTACTGATATACTTAACTGCTACTGTTCATCCGAAGAACACATCTTCGAACAAACAGTACAGGTTGCACAGACACCAAGAACACAGAAACAAAGACCAAAATCTATATATTATCATCAGATTCATTGTTACGGAACTAAGTTTGACCTGTTGGATCATTTGGACTAATTAACTATAAATCCAACTTAAATCCAAATCTAAAACAAGTTAAAAAGACACTGTTAACCATGGATTCTCTTAATTATTCTGAACTTGGTCATGCTTCGAAACCACCCATGCTCAAACATAAATCTGAATTTAAACAATGGAAAATCAGATTTATGAACTATATTACAGGTGTTGATCCTGATTATTGGATCTCAATATGCAAAGGCCCACACATTCCAGTGACTCTATCTGCAGATCAAGCTGTACTGTACAAGACTTCAAGAATCCCTATTGAAGACCTAACTCTTGATGATGATGACTACAAGAAGATCAAGATTGACCTAAAAGCCTACTCCATACTTACTCAAGCACTTAAAATGGATGTACTTAAAAGATTTGAAAAGTATGGCACTGCAAAAGCTGTATGGGATGCACTGCAAATCATGTGTGAAGGAAGCAGTGAAGTGGCTGAAATCAACAAAGACAAGCTGGTGAATCAGTATGAAACATTTCATCACTCGAAAGGGGAGTCCATCTCTAAACAGTTGCATAGGTTTATGCAGCTGGTAAATGATTTAGAGATCATGGGGGTAACTTACAAGTCAAAGGATCTAAACAAGAAAATGTTACATAGTCTCCCTGAAAATTGGAAACAAAATGTAACCATGCTGAAGAATACTCTCGATTTGGAAAGCACCACCCTGGATATCATGATAGCGAAGATTGAAGCCTTGGAACTTGATGAAAGAAGCAGAAATTTGGGAGGTCCCAGAGTAATTGAAGCATACAAGTTTCCCACAGATAACCACTCTGTGGAAAATGTCTTCATTACTGAAGAAGATGATTTCATCTCTTCAAGGGATCAAACTAAAACAACTGGATTCACTACAGCACCACCATCCAATAGACCATAAACAACTTCCACATCAACTTCAACAACTCAAACATCAGGATTCTCCGCAACTCCTGCTCCTGATGATACAAAATCTGAAGAACAAAAGGCAACTTACAATGCATTTGTTGCCAGCTTTGAAGCCTATTTGGGTGGAAGACTTACATCTGCTCATCTGATTCAAGAAGATCTTGAAGAAATGGATCCAGATGATGTGGAGGAAATGGACTTGCAATGGCAAATGGCCATGATTGCTATGAGAGCAAAGAAGTTTTTCAGAAAAGGGAAAAAGCTTCAACTCAATGAAAACACCAAGCTTGGATACGACAAATCAAAGGTGAAATGCTTCAATTTTGGTATGACTAGTCACTTCTCCAGAGAATGCAATGCTCCCAGAAGAAACTACAATGCTCAAAGGCCTTCTCAGGTGCAGTCATCATCACAACCACCTTCAAGCTTTCACTCAAACAGTCATCAACAACAGCTTCATCATCATCAACAACCACATCAGACTCAACCCCAACTGACCAATCAAGCTTATGGAAGCAATCAGTCATCAGCAAATGCTCTTGTTATTAGGCAGGATGGAGTATGCGATTAGAGCATATATGCTGAGGAAGTAAAGCCTCAATTTCAAAATCATGCACTTATGGCTCACATCAACGATGGACCTACTCCCATGCCTACTGAGGTAAAATCTAACCTTTGTAGTGATAAATGCATAAATGAACTTCAAGGGTATAGAGAGCACAATCATAAATTGGCTGATAAAATCAAAGAAGAAAAGGTCAAGTCAGAGATGCTCAAGAGAGAAATAAAAGGCTTTGAAATTAAAATTAAATCTCTTATCTCTGACATTGAAAAATTACATGGTGAAAAGTACACTCTTGCAGCTGAGAATGAGCAACTGACTGAAAAACTAGCTCAGTCTAAAACTGATCTAAATCTTACTGAACTGAAACTTGAAAAGTTTCAACAGTCATCAGTAAAGCTGCAAGAGATGCTTGATTCTCAAAAGGATCCCAAAGACATGTCTGGTATTGGATATAACTCTTATCCACCACCATACAATGATAACTACACTGTCATGCCTAATTCTGTCACGCTCACCCAAGAAAATGTACCTAATACTATTGAACCTAAAACAATAGTAAAACAAATCACCAATCCTCAAAATAAACCAAGCGTTTACATTGAAATCAATGAGGATAAAATCAAGTTAGGTCACCCAGTTAAAATCAAGGAGTGTTCTGACAAGACAGTGGGAGTAATCAAAACAAATAGCCCAATCAAGGCTATTGTTCCTTTTGTGAAATTCATCCCTGCAATTTCCCAAGAAAAGAAAATAAAAACCAAAAGGGTGAATCTACCTACTGAAAGTAGATCTGATAATGAGATAAACTCTCCTAAAAATTCAAGCAAATCAGACACTGATTCACCATCAGTCAAAAGAAAAGTCTATCGGGCCACCAAAACTAAAACAAACTCAGACCCTCAAACTTCAAACTCAAAGCAAGGAGTTGGCTTTGATATTTTCAACAAAGAGCATGTGAACCAATTTGAAAAGGAAATTCAGAAAAGACAAAGAAAGAATAACCGACCTCAGAAAAACAAGGACGGTAGTGTAGTGAAACTATCTACCAATAAGGTTGATCAGAAAGTCTCATCAAAACAACGGAATGAATCTAATTCCAAATCTGTCAAAACTATAAAATCTGCAACACCAGGATCAGTAGCTAGAAACAAACACATGTACTGTGAAGTGTGTGAGAGGTCTAATCATAGAACAGATTAATGCTTTTATAATCAATACTGTTCAATCTGTGATATGAATAACCACTCCACCAAGAACTGTTATTTCAACAAATACTGTTTAGTCGCAACATGACAAATCACAATACATCTGAGTGTTTCTTCAAGCAAAAGGGACTGAGAATACCACAGGACAAACCCATCTCTCCACCCATGTCTGAGAAAACTAAAATCAATGGTCGATATCATCACAGAGTTTCTAAGTCTGATGATGAGATGAGAAACCCGAGAAAATCAAACAGATTCAAAAGAAATAAAAATCAAACAGTCAAACAAACTAATGATTTTTATAAGTCTCAACCAAGGGTTGATAACAAAAAACGAATAAACTTTTTGAAAAGGAACAGGGATCAAATGTTTGAATACTCATCTGACTCTTCAGTTGAAGTGATAAACCGTTCATCTGTTAGAAACAAAACAGACATGATTCCATCATCAAAGTCACCATTTAAAGGAAAATACCAACAGGTTACCATCATGGATAGAAACGGTAAGCCCAAGACTATCTTGGCTTGGGTTTCACAGTCTAATTAGTTCTTTCTGTGCTTGTAGGGTCATTCATATAGGTCCAACAGTTTATGGTATGTGGACAGTGGATGCTCCCGACACATGACTGGAGATCGTTCCCTCCTTCATGACTTTAAGCACATTCAAGGAACTACTGTGGCATTTGGAGGAGATTCACAAGGTGGTAGAATTACAGGTGAAGGATCTATGACAAATGGAATGCTGAGCTTTGATCGAGTGAACTACTGCAAACAGCTGAACTTCAATCTTCTCAGCGTATCTCAGATCTGTGACAAGAAATATTCCACTCACTTCACTGACACTCATTGCTACATTCTGAGACCAGGATTTCAAATTCCTGAAGAATGGGTTGTATTGAAAACATTGAGGAAGAATAACACTTATGTCGTTAACCTGAATTCAGCATCTCCACAAGAAGAAACATGTCTTCTATCAAAAGCATCTTTTGATGAATCACAACTTTGGCACAGACGATTGGACATACAAATTTCAAAAACATGAACAGACTGGTTAAGGGAAATCATGTAATTGGTTTACCTCAAAAAGAATTCCACTTTATTGACCACCGTTCAGCATGTCTTAAAGGAAAACAACATAAATTGTCTCACAAGCTAAAGTTGGTGAACACCAACAATTCTCTATTGAAACTACTTCATATGGATCTTTTTGGCCCAACTCATGTTATGAGTATGGGAAAGAAACAATATTGTTTGGTGATCATAGATGACTTTTCTAGATTCACATGGGTCTTCTTCCTACTTTATAAAAATGAGGCATCTCAATTAATAAAAGATTTTATCACTAAAATTGAAAATCAAATTGATCTTAAAGTCAAAACAATTAGGAGTGATAATGGGTCAGAGTTCAAAAATGAAGATATGAGTTCTTTTTGTACAACCAAAGGCATAGCTCATCAATTTAGTGCAGCTAGAACTCCTCAGCAGAATGGAGTAGCTGAACGAAGAAATAGAACACTAATTGAAGCAGCACGTACTATGCTAGCAGATGCTAAACTGCCAATCACCTTTTGGGCAGAAGCAGTTAACACAACATGCTTTGTACAAAATATAACTTTGATCGTTAAAGAAAGCAACAAAACACCTTATGAACTCATTTTTCAAAGAAAACCATTTATTGGATTTTTAAGTCATTTGGTTGTCCAGTCTCAATATTAAACACCCGTGACCATTTGGGAAAGTTTTCATCCAAGTCTGATGAAGGATTCTTTGTAGGTTACTCTTCTGTTTCAAAGGCTTATAGAGTGTTTAATCCCAGATTAAACATTATTGATGAATCAACAAATGTTCAATTCAAAGAACATTCTTTTCCCAAATCAACTAATGGTCCTGATTGGTTGTTTGATATTGACTCATTTACCAAATCTTTTGACCAATTTCATATGTCTGATGCAGGAAACCTACATTCAGCTGCACCTTCATCATTAGTAGAACGAAAGAGTGACTTTCCAATGATTCCTCCAACTTCTACTGAGCAAATGGATGAAGAGGTTCCACTATAAGCTGATCCTGTCAGACATGTTGTTCAACAGCAAAGTGCTTCAATTAGGGATGGTCCAAGTATAATACCCTCTCCATCAGAGATGCCATCCATTGAAGCTAGAAACCAAGAAGAAGCTAGAACTCAAACTCATGTCATCCCTCCTGTTGATAATGAAAGAACTTCAAATGATGGGAGTAATCAAACCCATGCTGACATGGAAGCAGGAACTGAAACAAATTTTGATTACTTCCATAGCTCCCCTACAGTACAAAAAGATGTTGCCTCACACCATGATGAACTGAATGTCTCCAATCTTGATGTAATCATTGATGGTGACTCAATTCCAACCACAAGAATACATAAAGATCATCCGGTTGACAACATCATTGGTGAACTAACTAAACGGGTGACTAGAAGCAAGTCAAGCATAGCTAACATCTGCTTGTTCTCATGCTTTCTGTGTCAAACAGTACCCAAGAACATCAAAGAGGCTCTTCAAGACAATAGTTGGATTGAAGCAATGCAGGAAGAGTTGCTGCAATTCAAGAAACAAGAAGTATGGCAGCTGGTAGATCTTCCCGAAGGACAATACCCTATCGGCACCGATGGCTATACAGGAACAAGACTGATGATAGGGGAATGGTCATTAGAAACAAAGTAAGACTAGTAGCTCAGGGATACACACAAGAAGAAGGAATCGATTATGATGAAGTATTTGCCCCTGTAGCCAGACTAGAAGCCATAAGAATTTTTCTTGCATATTCAGCATCCATGAACATCACTGTTTATCAAATGGATGTGAAATGTGCTTTTCTGTATGGAAAGATTGCTGAAGAGGTCTACGTGAGTCAACCACCTGGATTTGAAGACCCAGATTTTCCTCAAAGGGTTTACAAGCTAGACAAAGCCTTGTATGGTCTTCATCAAGCACCAAGAAAGTGGTATGAGACTCTTTCATCATTTCTTCTTGATAATGGATATGAGAGAGGAAAGATCATCAGACTCTCTTTAGAAAAAGAAAAGGAAAGACATGTTGCTTGTACAGATATATGTGGATGATATCATTTTTGGCTCAACAAACAAGACTCTATGTAAAGATTTGAGAATCTCATGCATTCTAAATTTCAAATGAGTGCTATGGGGGAACTCACTTTCTTTCTTGGAGTACAAGTCCAACAGACAGCAGACGGAATCTTCATCAATCAATCAAAATATGTGGAAACAATGCTGAAGAAATTCAAGTTTGCTGACTGACAGTCCATCAGAACTCCTGTGGATACTAAAGTGAAAATTGGACCTGATCCTGAAGGCAAATCAGTGGATCAAACTCACTATCAATCTATGATAGGTTCACTTATATATCTAACAGCCAGTAGGCCTGACATTATGTTTGGTGTTTGTGTGTGTGCTAGATATCAAGCAGATCCCAAGGAATATCATGTCAATGCAGTCAAGAGGATATTCAGATATCTTAAGGGCAAACCTGCTCTTGGACTATGGTATCCAAAGGAAGGAGACTTCAATCTATATGCATACACTGACAGTGATTATGGGGGATGTAACTTTAACAGGAAATCCACATCTGGTGGTTATCAATTTCTTGGTCTTAGACTAGTATCTTGGCAGTGCAAGAAACAAACCAATGTTTCTGTGTCAACAGCAGAAGCTGAGTATATAGCAGCATCAGCATGCTGTTCTCAAGTTCTCTGTATTCAAAACCAGATGCTTGATTATGGTTTTAACTTTCTACATTCTCCAATTTACATTGACAACACAGCAGCAGTTTTTATTACTAATAATCCAGTTCAACACTCAAAAACAAAACATATTGAAATCAGATATCACTTTTTGAGAGATTGTGCTGAAAAAGGATTAATCAAATTGATACAAGTTCACACTGACAATCAATTAGCTGATTTATTCACTAAGGCATTTGATCCAACCAGATTTGAATTCTTAGTTCAATCAATTGGTATGATTAATCTTGAGTAAAATAAAAACAAACAAAAACATTCAAATATTTCAAAAATACCAAAAGAAATCAAAAGAAGAAGTATATAGTTTATCTAGGGGAAATGATATAATTACAGTCGTTATATCATTCACTGTGCTGATTTATGAAACTTAAAGACTGACATGACTTATCTGATATGTTGGTAGGCTCAACTTGGACAAGACACTACATGCAGTGATAAATTAAAGATTATATTCAACTGTGATGCTGTCATCTCATAGTATGTGTAAGTTATGACTTGTCCAAATGTGTGTGTGTGTAGTAACCAAAACACCCCAGGTAATGATGACTTATTAATCTCTTTTACTCACATCAGTTCCTCCCTTGTTTTGCTAAGCAAAGACCTGGAGAAACAAGCACATAGTGCTGATGTCAAGATCCATCAAGATTCCCAATGAGGAACACATCTATCTTGGATGAAACAAACAGAATAAAGATCAAAATTAAAAGAATCCCAATGAGGATCAAGTAATATGAGATTTCTAAATTTAAGTATCCTGGTCATGTAAGATGTTGAAAGTTCTACCATACATTGCATGCAGATGGTTAACCTTGCCATGCTTTTGAGTGTGAGGTACATGTTGAATACCCAATCAACTCAAAAACATAATAAGATCATTTGCATCAGAATATTAACCAAGTATGAGTTTAAGAGGACAAACATACCTACAATCAATATGTTCATGACATTGTTTGTTTTACTAACAATTGCTTGCATTTGTGAAAGATAAGATTGATATGATCCCAAAGAAAGGTATAACTCTACTTCTTGTACAATAAAGAAAACAAAAATCTCAAAAAGATTTCCTTTCAAAATTTTCAAATCTTTCAAAGTTTCTATCCATTATGGATATTAACTTTAGGGGGAGTAATTTAAAATTTTGATCAATTTTGTACAGGTGTTTCCTTTCTTAAAAATTAGAAAAACCAAAAACAAGTTGCAAAAACAAAAATCAGAAAATCTATTTGTGTTGTTGCAGAAGTTATACCATAGTATCTCAGTTCTTGCAGACATCTTGATGCACAAAAATCCAAGATAAGTCAACAATAGGAAACTTGATTCACTACAGATGAACAAGTCAATCCAAGCAAGAATTGATGACCCAGAACCAGTCAAAATTCATAAGATCTAGCAACTGACACATCTTGCAACTGACAAACTTCATAAAGTCAAAGACATTACTTCATAAAGCATTGAAGAAAATTCATCCAAAACTAACAAAAGCAGAACCATTAGGTTTGAAACTTAATGCGGGTAAGAGTATTGGTTAATGCGGGTGAAGGTAACCCAAGCATTCAACCAATGCGGGTAGTGGTTTGTGGACTGAAACACGTGCAATACTAATGCGGACAACAATACTCTACCGCATTAGTCTCCAGATTTAGAACAAGTTGAAGAAATGCGGACAGAGTTTACTCATCCGCATTTGATGAAAGTTGAAGTTTTTGTTCATCCGCATTTGCTACAGTGAACAAATGCTGACAAGTTTTTGTTCATCCGCATTTGCTACAGTGAACAAATGCTGACACATTTTGTTCATCCGCATTTGCTACAGTACACAAATGCTGATAAACATTTCTTCAACCGCATTTGTTACAGTAATTTTTAATATGTGCGCATTTGTTTTAAGAACTTGTCAAAAATTGAAATCCATATTAAATTGACTATATAAACCAAAAACGAAAGGTCATTTAATACTTTTCAAAATTGAGAGACTTCAAAGTGAGACGAGTGCCACCAAAAGTTACTGTTCATCTTCGTCATCTTCTTCATGTTCTAAACCTCTGATCAAAGTTCGAATCATCATCATTCATACTCCTTCGACTCTTTGCCACAGTATTATCGAAGGATAGGTGAATATCCGAAATTGCTCATAACCCTAAATTTCGGACATAAATGAGAAACACGAACTTTGGAAACTAGGTCAAAAAGAAAGCATGCAAAATCAAACAAATGTTCATGAACCATTGTCGATTTCATCAGAAAGACACATGCTAATCATGTAAACCTCAACAAACAGAGGATTTTCACAAGTTCAGTTTGTCGTAGGAACAGAGCATGTAAATACTAAAATGCTGAAATCAAAAGACATTACAATGGTTAAAATGAGTTGAAATTGAGAAAGAATAATCAATGTAATCAGAGATAACTCATTAAAATGAACATGTATGACTAAATCAGACAAGATCAAATGTATATGAAACAGTATACATGAACACTTCATTTTGACCAAGAAAAGTCAAAATGTGATAAAATTAGGCTGATTTATGACAAATCATTTGTTGATATGCATTATTCATCACTCTAATTCATATGCCTTGAATGCAGTGTAACATGGCAAACCTCACATGGAGCAAGCTCCATAATGTCAGAGGTTATCTTGATCCTGATGTAACTGAGGCAGAAGGACTGAGGGATATGATCAGATTTCTCCTTACTACAAGAGTGTCTTATGCCATGACAGTAAGACCAATCATTTATGAGACCTTTATTAGGTCATTTTGGAGAACAGCTGAAGTGATTGAAGTTGATGGTGTGAGAACACTAACTGGAAGAATCACTGATGAGAATTCCTTAGCTATCATTGAGCAAACTGTGAGACAGTGTCTACAGTTTGGAGATGATGCTGATGCTCCTATAGAACTGGAAGATGATGAGATCATGTCCTTCTTTGCCAATATTGGATATGAAGGTGGTTATGAAGGAAAGCAAATTGTGAAAGTTCTGGTAGATTTGCAATGGAGATTTTTGATACACATGTATCAACACTGCTTATCGAAGAGGAAGACTGGATGGAATGATATTCCAGTGACAACCTCCTCTGCCATCTGTGCTTTATGCACTAACTGTCCTTTTAACATGTCTGCTTATATATTCAATGGAATGGTCTCTAACATACAGGAGGGTAGGAGGCATATGTTTTTGATGTACCCCAGATTTATACAGTGCCTCATAAATGAAGCATTTCCTGATCTTGCACCCATAGGACCAGGGATGGACATCCCTCACTATAATGCCAAATCCTATAGGTACATCACAAAACAAGATCCAAGGAACTTTTATAGTGGTACTTTCTTCCCTCTGTTGCCTTGGATGCAGTAACAGATCGATCAGGGAGGAGTACAAGAAATTGAAGCTCCTCATGATGAGCATGTTGATGAAGAAGAACAATCAGTAATTGCAGAGGATAGACAGAGGTCAATGTCACCACAGGTTGATGTAGGTGGTGATCTTTACACTGAACCTTCTGTGCATGAAACAAATGTAGCATCACCATCTATTCATTCACCATTACCATCACCATCAAAATCACCACACCAATCTCATCAACCTCAAACTTTTCTCTCACCCCAAACCTCTCCAGTACAATCACCTCATTCATCACCTCACTCATTACCTGTGCACTCACCTCATATTTCACCAACTCATCACTCTCACACATCTCCCATTCATTCTTCTCCCTCTACTGCTCATGCTGAGTTTGGTGACTCGGCAAGCTCCAGTCATGAATCCAAATCATCATCTGATGATAAGGATGATATTATGCTCATGCCTACAAGGAAGGTGACTTCAGAAGCTGCACCATCTGAGAGCTTTGCTGAATCAGAGACCAACAAGCCGGATGAAAAAGATGAGATGATCTCTGATCTTCTGAAGAAAATATCTAAAATGGAAACTCTCCTGAACAGAAGATCTGCCATTATTCAAGACAGACTTCTTGAGATGGATGAAAAGGAGAGAGAATAGAAGGAAATAAAGGGCATGCATGAGAAGAAAATGAATGAAAAAGAAAAGGAGATTGATATGCTGAAAGAGGCTCTCAGACTATCAAAGGATGAAGTCAGTGGTCATTTGGACACTCTCAACATCCAAACTATAGTCATGGAAGAACAAGAGGAGTTTATCGAAGAACAGTCCACTTTGATCAATAACCTTGAAAGGGAAGTGAAGGTTCTCAATAAGAGGGTCTCTGAGCTAGAACTGTTGTTAAAACTGAAACAAGAAGAAGAAAAGGAAAGAAAGATGAAAGTGATACAGAGAAAGGAAAGAGAAGGAGAGGCAATGAAAAGGATGGTGATGATGAAAATTCTTCTGGAGGAAGTGATGATGACTTCCCTCCAACCAAAAAGCAGAGATTCACTGAGCCTGAAAAAGAGGCAGAAACTAGTGGCTCCAAACCCAGTGAATCAGTACCCGAATCATCTAGCTTGGAGATGATAGTGTACACAAAGCAGCCTGAAGAAGCCCACACTGAAGAAACCGACTTCAGTAACATGATGAAAGATCTAGACATGTTCTCAGCTGAAGAATTTGTCGTTGATGAGGACTTCTGGGACTTCATAATGAACCAAAAGACTGACACTGAACCTTTTGTTGTCATACCTCAATCTCCTGTACCAATTGAAAAGGAATTGAGTATGCAATTGGTTCCTGCTGTGTCACTTTCTGATGAGCAAAAGGAGATAATCAGAAATTTATGTGAACAGCAAACACAAGAAGAAGAAAAGGCTGCTGCAGCTACTGACATTCCTGAAAAGGAACAATGTGAAGAAACTCCACCAGAAACTGAAATGAATGAACCCTCTTCTGGCCCAAGCATGCAAACCTATGCCAGAAGAAGGAGCTATCTTGCTGCAAAGGCCAAAGGAAAGAGGCTTATAGTGGAAGAAGAACAAGCCAAAAAGAAACAAAAAGATGATCCAAGGAGTCTAGCTGCTATTGCTGGATTCTTGGAGGAACATGAACAAGCTGAAGCCTTGTTAAAGAAGAAGGCAGAAGTGATTGATCTAGAAGAAGGTGAAATTCTAGGTGGATACATGGCCGATGAGCCAGTGATCAGTAAAATCCCTGTGAATATAGAACCTTTTGTTTCTGAGTCTGTTGAAAAGGCCAAATATGATGAATTAATGAAGAAGGCCTTGTTCTTGATTGATCATGGGTACGACCCTGATGAAGTATTTGGGATGACCTATGAAGGGATGCTAGCTGAAGAAGAAAAACTAAACAAGCTGATAGATCCAACATTCAACACTGAGTATGAAAAAGCTCAATCCCTTAAAACTTCAGAGGTCAAGACTTCTAAAGCCAAATCTACTCCTCCTCCTCAACCTATGTTCCCCAATCCTTACAGTATGACAGATAAGGAGATGAAGGATTATCTGTCAACTCAAGGATTTACTAAAAGAAAATTGGGAAACATAAGAACTAATTCCTAAGGGCTGCTGTCCTTAGGATGATCCTTGAAAAGAAAGAAAGGTTAAAGAAAATGGAGGAAGAGATTACAAGTACCCAACCAAGATCCAAAGTTTCAGCTCAAGAAATGAGACTCACTCAGGGAGATCATGACTCCCTGGCACGCATTCTACACAGATATCCTGAGTGGTTTGCTGAGCCTTCACAACTAGAACTACATGAAGGCCTCACAACTGCTGAAATGATAAAGGGTGTGTCTACTCCAGGAGGAAAGACAGATCAGAAGATTATTGCGTGGAAGTATGACAGTGACTGGAACATGTTCATGGTGAAGAGAATATCTGGATTGGTCCAATTCTTCACAGAGTACTCTGCTCTGGTGAACTCTCTAATGATCCATGATCTCAAGGAACTAGCCAACTTAAGATTGATAAATCATGGGGCTATGTTCAGGGGATATGAGTTTGAGGAAATTCTAAGGATGTTCAAGAGAACTGACAATTTCAAGTCTTTGAAATCTATCTGCATGAGAAAGGATAGATCTTTTGTCAATCCCCTAGAGAAAAAGAAAAGGAAACCAGCTGAAGAAGTGGTATTCCCTGAACTTAGGGTAAAGCCTACTGAATCTTTGAAAAGGAAGATGGTTGCTGGTACTCACACCTCTGTGCCAATCTCAAATGTTTACTATGATGAAAAGACGTATGAGTTGGTGATTGAAAGGAGGTGGGGAGGAAAAGAAGGAGCTGAGATTCGATTGTTTAGTGGATATGAAGTGAGATTGCTTGATGAATCTTATATCCACTACATATATACCAGGCACTTCAGGGAGATTAGAAACAAGCTTGGTGAAGCTGACATGTACTTCTTTCTCAAGTGCATCAAGCTCCTGAAGATGGCCTATGATAGGATCTTTAAGAAGAAGGAACAAAGGAGGAAGAAGAAGACTCCTTTGCAATTTGGTAACATTGTGAAGTTAGAGGTGGATGCTGATGGCTCTCTACTGATTCACAGGGATGGGCTATCAACTGTGTCATTTTAGGAACCTGTGTCACTGAAGAAACTTCCTATTGAAGCTATACACACCATGAGCCAAATGAAGATTCATGTTCTGAATAGAGAGAAGCTGAATGATGCTAAGCAGTTCTCCAACATGATCAAGGCTATTCTGGACCCATCATACACAGACCTAACTTCAGCATCATCTCCTCCTACTGCACAAGACCCAGCAGAATCTTCACAACCTGATCCACCCTCAAACCCTTGAAGTACTTAGGCCGTATAATCCTTAGGGGGAGTATTGTTGGACCCTGAAAGGATCATACATGCCAATTCAAGTGGTGGATGGTTGTTCTACTGGAAATCTCCCCAAGTCCAAGAAGAAATACGGATACAGAAGTCTGCATAAGAAGAAAAGAACAAGTGTCGGCTATCCGCATTTGTCAATGCGGAAGACCAAGAACAAATGCGGACAAAGCATTTGTTCTTCCGCATGAACTAATGCGGACAGTTGATAAGATGCGGACAAGCCATTTGCTCATCCGCATTAACCTATGCGGGTGATCAACAACAAATGCGGTCGTGTTTGTTCATCCGCATTAACCAATGCTGATGACCAAACACCAATGCTGCTGATGAAGTACTCATCCGCATTAGTCAATGCGGATGAACAACAGACAAATGCTGATGAAGACTTAGACTAATGGTAGTTAGTCTTTTTGTACAAGCTGTTAGTCAGCCTATAAATAGATTAGAAACCTCGTATGTGAGGTGACTTTTGCATCTTTTGAGACTTCTGAAACATTTGTGTTTCACGAAGAATAGACAATCAGAATATACAGATTAGCTGTCTTGTTACTGTAGAATGCTAAAAACCCTAGCATTTACTTTGTAACAGTTCATCTAGTTAATACAAGTATGCATTTATGAGTATATTAAGTGTTCTATGTTCATTGATTGCTTGATTCCGCCACTCAATCATTGACTCAATCATCATATTCGATCCTTGTTGATTCACATCAACTGAGAATATCATTCTCAAACCCAGTCAGTATGCTCCCCCGTTTTCAATGTTGTACATCATATATTAAATTTTCATACTTGGAA
Source organism: Flaveria linearis (assembly GCA_024085815.1). Taxonomy (NCBI): domain Eukaryota; kingdom Viridiplantae; phylum Streptophyta; class Magnoliopsida; order Asterales; family Asteraceae; genus Flaveria; species Flaveria linearis. Next base: position 90,580,090 of record CM044002.1, read on the forward strand.
TCAACGTGATACTATTTTGTGAGTATTTATCTTAAGCATACATGGTGTTACATTGTGAATCATCTTACAACCATTAATTCCTGGTTTGGAACCCACGGATAGGTATTGGTAGTACTACTGGGTTGACACCCCCACCCTTGACGATTGGTTAACTTGTGAGTTCCCAACCCAGCTGCCAGCAATCAGGCCTTGGGTGAATATATTCCGTCTAGTTTATATGCATACGTCATTAGGTTTGGTTGTCTAAGACACATGTTATGTGATTTTGCTTGCTTATAACTGTATGCACGGTATTCCACATCAAATCCTATACAGCATCAATTACATGTTTACAATTTAAACCTACGAAACTCACCAACATTATTGTTGACATTTTGAGCATATCTTTTCAGGTGAACATAATCAAAGAGGATAGCTAGAGCCGATGCCTTAGCAGAGACCCTCAGGAATCAATAGACTTGCATTAGTGTTGTCTTTCATTTGCCTTTGTATTTGAACAATGTGTATCTTGGATTATTGAATTAATAGACTATGATAGTCGTGGAACTGACTAACCACGACACAAGTCACCATTGTGTCGGGCGACGTCATGACACGAGGATTATTGCATATATTATGTCTCTGTAAATTTACCAAGTGTTATGACGATCCCGTCCGTTACATCCTCGTGTTTCCGCTATAAGCGGGGGTGTGACACAAGTATAATTGAAATATATTTAGCTTCTTTAACTTTTTTAATAATTTGAGTTTAGATTTCGTTTGCTAATAAGCTAATTAGTTCATTTTGCATATTATGTCCAAGATAATGATTATGAATTTCTTTACTTTTTATGCATCAAATATGTTCTTGCATTATTGGATCGAATTCTGCAATCTTCTCAATGGTACTTAAGAAATTACTATTGTTTTCTTAAAAAGTTTTTCTGTTGATCCACGAAATGATACACCATTTTCTCCAAAATTCTTTACGATGGCAATTATTTTTATTAACACATTTCTCCAGTGTTCTTTATCTTTACTTATTCGATCTTGTATTTGTTTATCAATTGTTTTATTTTTCATCAACCTTATCTTTAAATCCATCCATGTTCTTATATTGATAATGTGTGCATTGCTTTTTTCATGTTCTTTTAAGTTTCTACTCATATTATTCTTACTGTGACTATCTTCATTTCCTAACTTACTTGTACATTGATTCATATTAAATAACTTACAACAAAAAAATACTCTATCTAACTCCATAGAATAAATCAACCATTTTCTTTCGTATTTTTCTCCATTCGGTAAAGTTTGCATATAAAAAGAAGTACTAAAGTTTCTTGAATTTTTATCTTTGGAAAATTATAATTTACAAATTTTAACCGGGCCCTTTTCTATAATTAGATCTCTTAAATTATTACTAATATTATTCCATTGACAAGGATTAACAAAATTTGGAGGTTCGTTAAATTGATTTTGATTTTTGATACTATTTGTAGGTTTATTATTATTTGTAGGATCATCATAATTTATAGGATCATCACTATTTGTAGGCTCATTCACATCATTTGGTTCATCTAAATTTATATGCTCATCAAAGTTTGTCGGTTCATCTTGGTTTGGCTGTTCATCTTGATTTATTGTAGCATTTAAATTCGAGGTTGTAACAAACTTAAGTAGTGATCGTTTTATTGATTCGCTTAAGGCTTTTTGTTCTGCCTTCTTTGCCTTTTTTGATGCACCAGAAAGGTACTTTCGAAATCTATTTGACATTTTAAATCTTAAAAATATCAAATCAATTTATCAACTTATAAACCTAATTACCTAATTACCTAAACAAAACTAATCAAAATAGCCTAATTAAATAGTCAAAACAACCTAATTAAGCAATCAAAATAGCCTAATTAAAATTTAAAACTAATCAAAAGAGCCTAATCTTAAATAATGCCAGATCAATATAAAACCACAACAATTTTAAACTAATACCTAATCAAAGCATGCTCTCACTGTCTAAGTGTCTAACCTAATATCTTAACTCCTAATCAAATGATCAAAGTAGTTAAAACAAAATTCATCAATTAAGATTTAAGAGAGTAAAAGAGGACTAACCGATTCAAATTGACTAACAAATTCAAAGTGACTAACAGATTCAAAGTGACTAAGTGAGTAAAAGAGGAGACGAGGAGTAGAGCTGTAGAGCCGATTCAAATAGGAGCTCTTTCGGTTCTGTAGCGCCCTGAAATTTTAAAGCAAACCATTTATTAATAATGTGCTTTATAAGGGTTAATTAATTTAAATAAGTAAGATAATGGGCTATGGACTAAATTAACCCTAATGGGCTAAGGGGCTGTTTGATATTGGCTGACCCGGCTGACTCGGTCAGCCGATCAGCTTGTTTGATTTGGTTGTGTTGTGTTTTGACTGGGTCCGTGGGTGCTGACCCAGACCCTAAACTAAAACTTGCTGACCCGGGAAAGGGGCGCTGCCCCTCGGCCGAACTCCACCTGCGCGACCCCTCCTCGATTGCATCCCACGTTCGCGGACATGAAGACAAGCACGACCCCCTCCACCTGCATGACCCCCTCCTCGCTCGCATCCCTCGGCCGAACTCCACCTGCGCCGGAGGCGATCATGAAGTAGCTGAGGAGGACGAGGGAGAAGACGGTCATGGTAGAGGGGAGGGTCACTGTGGGGAGCTTCAGGTGGAGCCACGGTGATTTGATAATGGTGATTTGAGAAGACCGTGAATTGCTTTTGACCTAGTTTTGGTAGTGGTAATTTGATATAGTATATATATAATAACAGAAAGTATTCATAGCTAGATCACTATTTATATTCTATTTTGTGTGTTTCAAAAAAATGTTTGGAAAGTTGGAGAAGATTAGTTGGTTTATTTTTCTCATTTAGCAGAGTCAGTCAGATACTAAATCAAACAGCCAAGTTTGAGTCAGATGCAGACTCAATCAGAACTTATTACTGGGTCAACTTCTGACTCAGTCAGATCTTACTGAGTCAGTTTTATCAAACAACCCCTAAGTTTTGATGGGTTTAAGGGCCCTTAATCAGCCCTTAAACATGCATGACCAGCCTCCATCCCATCATTTGCAACCCTAGCCCCCAAGTTTCTAGAGAGAGAAAGTAGAGTGAGAAAGTGAAGAAAACCCAAGGATTTGGTGTGTTATTGTGGAAGGTATTGAAGATCTGCAAGTTGGGGCTTCAAACCACAAGAAAGGAGAAACAAATCAAGGTAAAAATCATCCTGTAAACATCCCCTTAGAACAGATCCGGATTTCTAGGGTTTTGAGTTTAAAAAGTTTCAAAGAAACACATAAAGGTTAAATTTTTACGTATGAAAACATGTAAAAAAGTTAGATATGGTTTCATGGATGGTAAACCAAGGATTTGGATGTAAAAAGTTAAGATTTTGGGTTAGAAACGGGCTGGTTCGCCATTTTTATGCATCAAGCGAAACTGTAAGCCCGATCAGCGAAACCGTGGACTCATCCAGCGAAACTAAGAGAGTTCCAGTGAAACTACAGTTTTGCTGGTAATTTCGCTAGTGCCCAGGTTGACCCGTAGAAATTGCGAAACTAGGAAATTCCAACGAAAGTTGGGCGCATCTGACAGCGAAACTGTCGTGCAAAAATGCTGGGCGAAACTGGCAGCGAAACTGCAGCGACCCTATCAGCGAAACTGCCAGCGAAACTGCCAGCGAAACTGCCAGCGAAACTGCCAGCGAAACTGCCAGCGAAACTGCCAGCGAAACTGCCAGCGAAACTGCCAGCGAAACTGCCAGCGAAACTGCCAGCGAAACTGCCAGCGAAACTGCCAGCGAAATTGCATATAAATGACCTTTTCGAGTGTTGACTTATGTGCAGGCTGTGTTGTGCGTGTCTAGCCTAGTAAACCTAGGCAAGAAACTATTTACTTGTTCTAGATCCCTTTATTTGCAAGCTTTTCTATGTTTTTAGGGCTATTATGCATAGTAAACCTAAGGTTTTCAAGGCAAAGATTTTCCCCTTGGACCCCACTAGGGGCTGCTACCCCTAGAACCCCGCTATCAGGGGCTAACGCCCCTAAACCCCCGTTGTCCCGCGGAGCGTCGGTTATACGGTTTATCTCTTATGGTTGATGAAATGTGAATGCATGGACTAAGATTTTACTTCTTGTTATGTGTTAAGTGTATGTGAAAACTAAAGATGTAAGTGAAACTTAAAGAACTATTATTGGGCCTATAACGTGTACCTTGATAAAGTAAACCATTGCAAGCAAATGATAAAAGAGGGTTGCATCTGTTGTGCCCTCATGATGATAAAGTAAAGGCTTGAACAGGCAGGTTAGTAAGGCCTAGATTGGCATGACAATAATGGCCTGTTTGGGTATGACAGTAAGGCCTGAATTGACGTGTCGTTAAAGTCCTATGTTTATCATAGACACCGATAGTAACTGGGAATTGACGGATAAGGAATAGTAATAATTAATAAGTAATGGCAAAGTATTGATAAATCGATAATCTGTGTATATAAGTGTTCTGATAGATGATGATTATTTTCAAATGTTAAAGCTAATACCTTTTACAAAAGTTGTTTAACAAAGTAAACCTAGAACTCACTCAGCGAAGCTGACTTTTTATTCATATTAGTTGACAGGTGAGCTTTAGGGCTCGTGGATAGGAGCATGGAACTAAAGCTTCTTGGCATCTGAAGATTGGCATCCCTTATGAAGAAGAATATTAAGAGGATTTTTAAAGACTATTCGATGTTTAAAGACAATGTTTATATTTTAAATTTAACTATGTTGTAATGAATTGCAATTACTATACTTTTCCGCTGCGATATATATATCTAAATGCATGTTTTAAATCTACGTCTTTGCTGTAAATGACCAACGGTGAGGTTTCCTGGGATCATGGCCTTACAGGTTCTGACTTTTGAATTCCTAAAGCACCTTCGGTTGGAACCTTCGGTTGGAATTTTAAATAGATCTTAGCACTTCGTCGGTTCTGATTCAACGAGGACCTTCAAAATGAAATTTCAAAGAGATCGGCCGAAGAGATTGTCTATTTGTCTTGATAATGGACATTTCATATTTGTTCTTCAAAGAGGACCTTTAAAGTGCAGGCCGCCGCCTATAGCCGGCGGAAGCCGCCTCATATACGTCGCCCGTCAGAGGGAGTGCAGTCATGCAGACGCACACGGATTGAAGTGATTGTCGATGTCATGCGTCATGGGTGAACAGAACCGTCGGTGAATTAATCGGAAGTTGGGATTTGGTTACAGACTCATAGCGGTGTTGTAGTCTTTGAGAAAACTAGATCCGTATAAAGCCATAAGGGTTACAAATGGGCCTAGGTATACCAGTATTTTTTTAAAAAAATAGGCCCATATTTGTTTTGGGCCTCAAGCCCAGTGCTTCTTTATTATAATAGATGGGCCGACCCTGATCACGTATGTGTAAACATACAAGTACATGTACATGCATACTAGCTTTGTGTAATAACCAGATCATATATAAGTCACACACACCTATACATATGACTATATATCATATACACATCCATATACATATTTACAGTTGTATCATTAACTAAACACATGCATATATTGTTGGGATATTTGAGGATGGTGCTACTCAAAACAAGCATTTTCGCTTTTATAAGTTATCCGTCGAATTTAAGCTTTTGCTACTTGGAAGCTTCTAAGAAATTCAAGTTTTTGACAAACTGAACTTCTTCTAGACTGCATCTTCTGTTAGACTCATATTCCGACTACAATTGTGTCAGCTTTGAAAAATACTTGAGCAACCTTAAGGCTGCGTTTGGTTGGAAGAATGGAATTGAATGGAATGGAATTGAGAAATTAGTATACTTTTCAAGTAAAATTATGTTTGAGTGGGTAATGAAATGTAAAACCCAAGGAAATGTTTCACCTCAAATTCCCTTGGTTGTGGAATTTCAAAATCCTTCCACCTAGAGAGGGAATTTGAAATCCCACAACCAAGGGAATTTGAGATGAAACATTCCCTTGGTTTTACATTTCATTACTCACTCAAACTTAATTTTACTCGAAAATTATACTAGTTTTTTAATTACATTCCATTCCATTCCATTCTTCTAACCAAACGCAGCCTAAGTCTAAATCTGATGAACATCCTTCTTAATCTGCATCAAATATCTTGTTGGTTTTAATATTACATTTTAGTATCCAATTACAACACACAATCATGATATGTCATTTTGTAGATCGGCAATCTAAAACCCTAGAGTAGACTATCTTGATTCTTTTTAGTGGGTTGTTCTAGATGCTTTCCTACGCGTAGCTAGGTGTATTTGTTAGTATAAAACCCCCCATTGTAATAGTGAAGGGGTTACCCGCTTTACACCTGCAACTTTGCTTTTTACTTATATATTTTACAAGATATTGAATGAAATATGTTAAACATATATACCCAAGGAATAACAACCAATAGTAGTGTTATTCATGTATAATCCTTAATGGTCACACACTAAGCAATATTTAATTACATGTTTAAATCACATTTAAACACAATAACCTATTGAAGATGAATTTGGTAATTCTTGTACGTAATAATCACTGAAGATCATACATAATTATATGTAGAGTTATTACATATGTGTGTCGATTCATTTAGATGCATTTAGATATATGTGCATATCTACATTTAAAGACTATACTTCATTATCTACATATGTGTCCCTCATATTGTATTCTTATACAACATCTAATGCTTTATTGTATATTTGTATATATGTGATATATAATATATTAAAAAATCTATTGAGATTAAACTAGTTAAATGAATGGAAACTAGTGGTTATATGTAACTACATATATTAACATGTAAGATTTGATGTCCTTGGCCCTTTTTCTCTGGCTAATTTTATTAAGGATACTGGTGCAAGAATGGGGTTCATGTTGACCAAGAAAATATACAACATACTTCCTTCTTTTTCATAGGTATGGGTTGCAATATCATATCAACAATATATACCATACTTGTGGGTCATTACAGTAGCAACTAGAACACTTATTCGTGACTAGTCTCTAAGTTATAAATGTATGTTAAGTTAAATCTACCTCGCTGTTATCAAAGGCCAATGTGTTATGTGATTTAATTGGTAAGATTACCTTTCTGGCCTACGTGTTATCAAGTTCTTATTTCATGCAAGCATTTAATTAATTTGCATTGTACACTGCTTACTAGATTCTTGTAAGCATTTGATTGTTTTGCTTCATATACTGCACGCTTATTGGAGTCTTGTAACCATTTATTTGATTTTCTTTGTAAACTGCATGCTCACTCTAGTATTGCCACATATAAGCATTTGATTGCTCTGCTATACGCATTGCATGGTCACTAGAGTCTGGACTAGTGTAAGCGCATGATTGCCTTGCGTTATGCAATTCACGGTCACTAGAGTCTTGCTTTGTAAGAATATCATAATGCCCTTGTGCTTAACCTAATGATGTGTTTATATGATTGTCTTGTGCTACGTATGTGAAGCCACATTTTTTTTACAGTTATGATGTGTCATTAGTTGACATTACTGTACTGTTATAACTGATTAAAGGTTTTATAAACTCTAATAGTATGAATATTATATGTCCAAGAAAAACTAAAACTCATTCACCGCCAATTGACTTTTGGTATGTAGGTCAGCTAAATCAAAGTATAGCTGAGCCTGGGTTAGAATGGCAGAAAGAAGCTCACTACAAGAAAAGAGTCTATGGTGACAAGATCTATGGCGACGACAAAGGTTTGTCGCTATAGATCACCTATGGCGACGACATGTCGTCGCCATAGGTTCTGTTAGGTTTCTGGCTAATGTAGACCTATTACGATGACATGTTGTCGCCTTAGGTGCAAGCTATTGTGACGACACAGACGTCCTCGCTAAATGTTATCGCCATAGGTCATTTCATTTTAATTTTAATTTATTTTAAATCATACAAAAAGGTTAAAACATATGTGCATCCAATGGCGACGACATATCATCGCCATAGGTGAAAACCAATATTTTCTTTTTCCCCTCTATATAACTTGGAGGGAAATATCCCCGCCTTTTATGAAACACCTATAGCGACGACATGTCGTCGGCATATGTGTTAAATAACTTTTTTATGATTAAAATAAATCAAAATTAATTATTAATATAAATAATAATTATAATTATTAATAAAAATAATTATAATAATTTATGCACGTATCATTACTATTATTAAAAGTATTATTGTTATTATTATAATATTATTATAATTATAAGTCATAATAATAATATTAACAAATATTATATTTATTAATTATAATTATAAATAATTTGTGTTAGTTAGGATCAAATATGTTCCGTATGATAGTTAATATCGATTACATTAAATGTTAACTTCAATTATGATTATCGATGTTAAATTATACATGTTGATAGTACTTTACGGGAATATTATGTTTATTAACTGTACCTTAAGTTTCTTTATGTTTAATTATCAGTAATGAATATCAAACAATGTTAAATATATTTGGTTACGATGAGTAGCATTATTTACATTCGTCATATGTTAGTTATGATCCAATTATGATCATTTGTATTCAATATACACTATGATGATAATTTACAAGAAATTATTCTTATTAACAGGAAGTTAAGTTTGTTTATGTTTAATTATTATCATTGAGAGTTAAACAATATTAAATATGTTCGATTATGATGGTTAGGGTGATTACATATGTTAAAGTTTACCTATGACACAGTTATAAAGATCATTATTGAATTATACACGCTAATGTAAATTATATTTTTTATGTTCAATTATCATTAATGAGTATCAAAACAAACTCAAAGGTGCTCTTATGACGATTAGGGTTGATTACATACGTCAAAAATTAGATTTGTTTGAATTACAATTGTCATCCTAAGCACTATCCAAAGGATTCAGGCCTCTAAGACAGTTCCGTCATTCTTGAGAGTCTTTATTTGTAGCTAAAGGCAGAGGGTCCGTTACAGACAGGTGCGAAGAACTAGTTAAGATGACTTGGGAGTAAGGGCTTGCAAGAGCAATGCGGAGAATCACCTGTTGATTTCGGCCATTGTTGTTGCGAGCTCCATTATAGTTGGAGCGGAGATGAACGATAATCAAAAGTGAAGTCTGAGATTTGATTATTATATTATTATTTTTAAAATAATAATAATAATAATAATAATAATAATAATAATAATAATAATAATAATAATACGAATAGAAATAGTACTAATACTACTACTACTATTAATAATAATAACAATAACTAGATTTAAAAACACACGCTCCGCCGTGGGATTTGAAAATATGGATAAAAATAAACACGTTATAACGGGTATATATACAATTTAAGAATTCATGACAATGTGTGAAATAAACGTTATAGAACAAAAGTACCACTTTAAAATTAGATTATCATGATCTGTAAGCACAAAAAATACTACGTTATTGTGAAAATGAACATCAAGAAAAACAAAATGCAATTTAAAGAGAGATGCAAACAATCTATTCAATAAACGTATTTGAGTATTGAGTGTCAAACTAAACAAAATAAGTGTTGAAAATATAATAAATATTAAATAGTAAAAAGAAATTTAAAAGGAAAGAATTGTAGCTGCGGGGAAAGAATTATAATTAACATACATTAAAATTAAATATTTTTTAACAATACAATTATCCATTTTTCCTTTTTGCAAAGTTCTTATTAACAAAAATAACAACAATGAAATCTCAAGTACAAAAGCTATAAATAAAAATGTTGATTTTGGGAGCTGACCAACTAAAATTATCGTGTAATTGAGTGTCTCGATAAAATACTGAATTAAGCTGGAAATGAAAAAAGCGAAACTAAAATTAAAGTGGGTTTCGAACCCAAGTCCTTTCGCTTACTCACCAACGATCTAACCAAATCATCTACCGCACCAAGTGAGTTACATAATCGAATCTAAATATTTAAATAAGGCAAAATCTGGTAAAAATTAATATTTTTACTGTGCACACCAACATATTGTTTTAATAGGTATAATAATTATATTAATAATAATAATATAATATTAGTAATAATAATATAATATTAATAATACTAATAATAATAATAATAATATAATAATATTAAAAATATTATTAATAATACTAATACTAATAATAATAATAATATAATAATATTAATAATAATAATATAATAATAATAATAATAATAATAATAATAATAATAATAATAATATAATATTAATAACAACACTACTACTACTACTACTAATAATAATAATAATAATAATAACAACAACAATAATACAAATAATAATAATAATAATAATAAAATAATAATAAAATAATAATAAAATAATAATAACAATAATAATAATAATAATAATAATAATAATAATAATAATAATAATAATAAAAACAATAATAAAAACAATAATAATAACAATAATAATAATAAGAATATAATAATGTACCCTATGGCGACGACATGTCATCGTTATAGGGTTTTCATATCCCGCGCATATTCCCCGCCTAAGTATTGGCCAAAAAAAAATGAAATTGACCTATCATGATAACATATCGTCGCGATAGGGTCTAGAAAGATATAAACCACAGGTCGTTTTCTGACCAGTCATCCTGTCTCACAAGCCACCGTCATCCCGGCCCACCACCACCCGTCACAATCACCACCACCGCACACCACCACCACGATAGGAAAGGGTTCCACCACCATCATTGTTAAACTTTTAAGGTTAGTATATATATTTTTCTAAAGTAGTTAATATTTTTGTTTGATGATGTTGTTGGTTGTTAGATTTACAAGATAAACGTTTAATTATATTATTTTGTTAGAATGTAGTTGTAGGTTGTTAGATTTATATGATATAAAGTTTAATTGGATTGTTTTAGTTGATAATAATATTCTAGTTGAAGATATAATGTTAAAGGATTATAATGTATAATACTTAATTGTTTTGTTTTGATAGAATGATAATGTTGAAAGTTATTACAATGATTAGATATAATGTTTAGTTGTATTATTTTGATGGAATGTAGTTGTAGGTTGTTAGATTTATATGATATAAAGTATGATTGGATTGTTTTGGTTGAATTATTCTGTTATAGGTTAAGATAAAAATTTAATTGAATTGTTTTGGTTGATGATAATGTTCAAATTAAAGATATACTGTAAAAGGATTATAATATATAATGCTTAATTGTTTTGTTTTGATAGAATGATAATGTTGAAAGTTATTACAATGATAAGATATAATGTTTAGTTGTATTATTTTAATAAAATGTAGTTGTAGCTAGGTTGTTAGATTTATATGATATAAAGTATGATTGGATTGTTCTGGTTGAATTATAATATTATAGGTTAAGATATAAAGTTTAATTGAATTGTTTTGGTTGATAATAATGTTTTAGTTTAAGATATGATGTTAAAGGATTGTGAGTGTATTTATGTTTATTTCATGTTCATGTTCATGTTCATGTTTTTGTGAGGTTTGATCAAGAAGACAGTTGCTGATTCGGATGCGCATTTACAGGATAAAGCGCTCCATGTCCTAAATGCTTACTTATAAGCCCGATGTTAGAAGTTTACACAGGACCCTAAAGATGGCGACTAGCATGATCGTATGGCAAATTGGATACAATGAAGACTTGAAGAGGCTGGAAACAAGTCTTCTTGGGGTGTAAAACAGTCAAAAGGTATGGTATGACCTACGTCTTCCTGATTAATTTTTAGCTGATATGCATTGTATACCATTTCTTTGGTGGTCATATCAACAAATTCTATAATATGTATACAACTCTATGAGATTGGTGTTCCAGGTAAATTGTTTCCTATGCATTCTTTCTGATTAACTAACAATCAAATAATTTTTGCCTTATGCATTTTCATTATTCACAATGGCTTCTTTTTTGTAGGTAAAAGTTAATAATCTTAAATTGATATTTGAATATTCTTAGAGAAATTTACCAAGTAGAGGTTTGGCCGCTAATCTCTTTTTTTTATAATTTTAATTATGGCCAACTATCTATTCTTTCGTAAGTGTATTTAACTTGGTGAGTTTAACGACACACGAGTCATATTGTGTTCAATTCTCTGACAAAGTTAGTTGATGGTCTAATTCTGTTGTTGTTTTATAACTTAGAAGGTGAATTCATCTTTAGAACTGTGGAACTTAATTAGATTACTAATAGCTCTCTGTAAAGGAGCTTGTCTACAGAACTTGCGCGAGTAAAAGGAGATTTGCTACAGAACTTGTGTGAGTAAAATTGCTCTGCATTAAGGTTTTCCTTTCCTTTGTTCAAATAAACTACTTAGAAGACCATATTCACATACAAGTTATGTCTTTTTAACTTGTATAATTTCTTGATATACTTATGAATATTTCTGTGCTTGTTATAAACCATTATGTTATATATACCTATGTTTTGTATGCCCTATAACCTGCTTGCTATCGTTTTCAAGTCGGGGGTCTCTTTGGAAGCGATCTCTCTATCAATCAAGATAGAGGAAAGACTCATCATCACCTATCCCTCCCAGCCCCTGCTTTTTAATGAGATATACCAGGTATGTTTGTTTGTTTGTTTATGTATGTGTATGAAACAATTATGACAATTGATAAGAGCTGGATTAAAATAAAAAATCGAATCCAGTTTTCTTAGAAAGTCTTAAGAACTTTATGGAAGTATGTTAAGAACTTTATCGATAGTGAGGGCAAAAGAAAATGCCCGTGTAGAGATTGTGTGAATGCTTTCCTACATGATTTAAAAATTATTAATACTCACATGCATGATCGTGGCTTTGCTCAACACTATACGAAATGGGGCGAAGAAGAAGCTAAAAAGGATTGGGTTAGGATATGAATCCATTCATGCTTATATCAATGATTGTGCTTTCTTTTGGAAAGAGAATGAAGAATTGCAAAATTGGCCGGTTTGTAACGAGAGTAGATGGGTTGATAAAAACACAAAAGGAAAAAAAGTACCACAAAAAGTATTGCGGTACTTTCCATTAACTCACTTGAGGGTATAGTTCCAAGTTCACAACAAAAGATATGATTTGGCGTCACACTGGACGCACTACCCAAAACAGCGGCGTTGTTACAATAGGAGAAGATGGTACACGTTTTTATGGTCAACTAGAAGACATCTATGAGTTGAAGTATATAAATGGTTATAGTGTTGTACTATTTCGTTGTAAATGGTTCGACACATCACCAGAAAGGGTCTGTAATTAAAAAGAATAACATTGTTGTTATCGATGTCAGTCGTGAATGGTTTGGTGATCAGCCTTACATTTTAGCAACACAAGCTCAACAAGTGTTTTATCTTGAAGATCCTTCTACATCCACTGGCAATTGGATGGTTGTGGAAGATGTTCACCATCAAAAGATTTAGGATCATCTTAGTATTAGTTTTGCTAATGAGATAGATGTATTGCACGACAGTCAATCCTTTGATTATAACTTGGTAGTCGATAGCAATTTTGAAGTTGGTGAATCAAGTGCACGAGGTATTAACGATGAGAGAGATGCACATGATAATTGTGAATTAGTCATAAACTTAAGTTGGTGGCATGTTGCTCCACTTGTTCATGAAGAAGATTTTATTAATGATGATGAAGGAGATGAAGAAGATGAAGATGCATATCTTTCACATGAGGAAGATTTTATTAATAATGATGAAGAAGATGAAGATGCATTAGATATTAATAATAGTATGGACGAGAGCGATGATCTTGTAGATAAAGATGAATATCATTATAGTGACAACTCAGATTGATTGTATGCATTAAGAACACTTTAAATTATTTCTAATTAAAATGTCACATGAATATCTTTATAGTGATAGCTCAGATTGATTGTATGTGCTGAGAACATATTATTCTATTTGCAGGTTATGTCTTCAAGCATAGCAGGATCACACGGTAGTGACGGTGGGGGTTGGGACCCCACGGACCTGGATATACTCTTCCTTCTAGTTGCGACTCATGTAAGTTAATGTTTTAAATATATATCTTTTAATTGAATATATTTTAAATGTTACTAACTTTTTAATTTTTATATCAATATAGCATCAGCTAAAAAACGATCAAAAGGAAGAAATCTAAATTTATATGAGAAATGGGCTACAAACAACAGCCAATCACTTCTTGTGCAATTTGATCATACAGGAAAAAAATAGAAAGCAGTTGGAGAAAATAGTCAATTATTTGTCCGAGCTTTATCCAATCTTGTTTCCACCGTTCCTTTTCATTATCCCACTTGGGATAAAGTTCCTGATACGTTCAAGATATCCTTGTTCACTTTTCTGGAGCGAGTATTTATGTATTGTTTTATTTATAATTCTATAATCATAACTTTTATATTTTTTAAATTATTTTATTTTACAGGAATATTTTGATTTAAAAGCCCATCGTTGCTAAGACCACTAGCAAGATGTACAACTTGGAATACACATGGATTGCCAACGAGCATTTAGAGACAGAAGATATAACATGAAACAACATTTTTTAAGTCAAGGAGGCTATGATAATGTTGAGCAGGCTATCAATAATCCACATGAAGGTCAAAGTCAAGAGTCATGGCACGTTTTCTTGTAGTGGCTTCCTAAAATAACGATAGGCTTTTTATTTTATGATTATGTTGTTTATCATTATGACAATGAAAGTTTTTATGTACTTGACAATTCTCTTTATGTTTCCTTGATTAGATGATTTATATAATTTCGTTGTGAAGAATTGTAAAATTTTTAGTTTAGGGATTATGGATATGAAGTATGAAACTAGTTATGACGACTCCCGAAAACAGGGCGTTACAGGTATTGTTCTTGCAAGTTCTGTCCATGTCCACATCTGTGGTACCCATAACCATGAATTTGATGACCATACTGATTTGGGTAATGGTAATAAAAGTTTCAAGTTCAATTGTTTAGCTAGCCATGATTTCTGTTAGGTTCAAGGGATGTGGCAGCCTAAATAATAGAAAATTACCTTACATTTTGTCGTTGTTGCTCAAATTAGAGCATGCTTCAGTTGGTATCCCACATAGGGTCTTGGTGATTAATAAGAGCACCTACAACATCAAAATTCATGTTGAAGGCCCTATACAGGTTATAGTACTAACCTAGACTCGTTGATAGGATTAGTGATGAGTCATTATTGTGTTGCAAGATCCCCTAATTTTTTAGCATAATTATACATTAAAGAATACTTTCCAAGAGTTGGGCTGCAGGATTCCTGCTTAAGGGTTGCATCTCTCAAACCCTTGTTGCTAAGAAAAATACGTTTAATCTTTAGCCAGACTATGAGAGTCATAATTTCCGCCTGAGGTATACAAACTAGTATTAACCATCGTGTATTACTTATAGGGAGGTTTTCCCTTTAGTTTGGCAAGGAGAATATTGTGAATATCGTTTATGGATCTAAGATGGCGTGAAGGTGTCTTATGCTTCATGGGTTACGCTCTTTATGCTCCATGTTAAAGGTTATGATGTCCTCCAACACATTGACGGATCTCCAGCACCTCCAAAAGATTCTCCCGAATTCGTTGCATGGGAGAAAATTGATGCCGTGGTCCTCTAGTGGATCTACGGGACTTTATCCGATGATCTTTTGGTTCGGGTTCTCACCGATGACTCTACTCCTCATGCCGCATGGTTACGGGTTCAACACCTTTTTGTCAACAACAAAGGCCCTCATATCCAAGCTTTTCAACACGAGTTGTCCAGCATCTCGCTTGCTTCAATGCCTAATCTCCAGATGTATTGTCAAAAGATTCGGGATCTTACGGATCAACTTACGGCTCTCGGGTGTCCCACGGACAACCAACGTCTAGTACTTCATCTTATGTGTGGCCTACCACGTGAATACGAGACGATAGTATCCATTTTAAACCAATCCCTTCCTACTTGGGAGGATGCAGTCGACCAACTCCAATCAGATACGAGTCGAATTGCTACCCGTGACAAAATAGCGCCTGCCCCTATTGTAGCAGTAGCCCTCACTCAACAATCTAACCCCAACAACTGGCCCAACTACACCTCTTCTCAGTCCAACACAAACTGCAGGCCCAACAATAACCGTAACTCTAATCAGCCTAACCGTAACCATTCCACCAATTCCACCAACAACAATAATCGTAACACCTCTCACAACTATCAAAACCCTCCAGCCTAATCACAAAGCCCATCACCTTATTACCCACCCTATTAGGCCCCAAACTATTGGACACCACCCCCATACCCTTACCCCACCATCAGCTGGGCTCCACCAGCGCCCAGGCCCAACAGAAGCTACGACCAGCCATCCAACAGGCCTGCTCAGGCCCACTTTATTTTCGTGGACCCTCTTTAGCCCACACAACTTGCGAACGCGGTTCAGGCCCTTTCAATTGATTCTGGAGGTGGACAATGGAACTTCGATATCGAAGCTTCCTCTCACGTGACCATGACGAATGTATACTTACAAACTTCTCTAATTATTCGCCTATAGAGTCAATGATTGTCGGTAATGGCCAAAAAGTTCCAGTTATGGGTTTCGGGTCTCACACCTTAAACATTTCCACCAAACCGTTACAACTTAAATCTGTTCGTTTCAACCCCAACATTGTTAAAAATCTTATAAGTGCGCGTCAGTTCAATATTGATAATTACACATCTATTGAATTTGACCCCTTTGGTTTTTCTATGAAGGATTTCAAGGATGGCATGATCCTGAGTCGCCATAACAGTTCGAGTGATATTTATCCACTCACACCCAATGCTTCCACCACCGCCTGCAACGTTTCAGTTTCATCCTCTTCTCCTTTTTGGCATCCAGGACTTGGACACCCGGGTCATCCAACTATGGATTTCTTCGTACTAGTCATTTTATTTCTTGTAATAAACCAAAGATGTCGTCTCTTTGTCATTCATGTCAATTATCTAAACATAAGAGATTACCATTTTCTGATTCTACATCTCGTACTTTAATACCATTTGTTTTATTACATTGTGATTTATTGGACGTCACCTATCTTAAGTCATGTTGGCTACAAATATTATATGGTATTAACTGAGGACTACACATAATATACTTGGGTGTATCCTCTAAAATTCAAGTCTGAAACATTTTCTAAATTTGCTCAATTTCATAAGTTTGTTACAACTCAATTTCGACTACCAATTCAAGCTTTTCAATGCGACATGGGTGGGGAATTCGATAACACGATGTTCAAAAATTTTAATCTTAAAAATGGTACTAAATTCCAATTTTCTTGCCCCTATACATCGCAACAAAACTGTAAGTCCGAACGCATGATCCATCGTGTTAACGAGATCATGTTCACACTCCTCACTTATGTATCCTTGCCCTTTAATTTTTGGGTAGAAGCACTTCACACCGCTTCATACCTCCACAACATCTTACCTACTAAATTACATGCTAACCGCACTCCCTTGTCTCTCTTATACCTTCGCCAACCCTCTTACACCCATCTTCGCGTTTTCGGTTGCCTGTGTTACCCAAGCACCTCGGCCACTCGCCCACATAAATTAAATGTTCGATCCATGGCATGTGTCTTTTTGGGTTATCTGGATAATTACCGCGGGGATCGGTGTCTTGATATCTCCACCGGTAAAACCGTATTTTCCCGTCATGTCACCTTCGATGAAAACCAATTTCCATTTTCCTCACCCTCTCAACCCACACCGACTCACTTTTTTTAGACCCTCACACTATTCTATTTACTCACCCCACATCCTTCTATGCACCACCAAATAACCCCACTACTCCACCACCAATCGGCCCAACATACTCTACTGGACCAACATCTCCTACCCACACTACTACCCATCCAGTCGTTCCCCTCACTCTCTAAATAGCCCACCTCATACAACCGGCCCACTACCCCAAACTCCTTCTTCAACCCAGCCATCCATCCTCAGCCCACACCCCTCCACTTAGCCCAATTACGACCCCACCCCACGATCCGTTCCTGTTGACCAGCTTAATCCACCTCCTCACTAACCTCAACCGGTACCATCCCATCCCATGCAAACTCGGTCGCAATCCGGTGTTTTTAAGCCCTGTGTCCCGTTTTCTCTCCACATGGAAAGCACTCCTTTTATGTCTCCCCTTCCAAAATCCTACCTTTATGCCTTAAAGGACCCAAACTGGAAAAAGGCCATGCTTGATGAATATGAGGCTCTATTAGCAAATAATACATGGGAACTTGTTCCTCGACCTGCTAATGCACCTGTCATTCGTTGCATGTGGCTATTCCGGCATAAATTTCATTCCAATGGTTTTGTTGAACGTCACAAAGCTCGACTTGTTCTCAATGGCAAAAGCCAAAGAGTCGGAGTCGACTGTGAAGAGACCTTCAGTCCGGTTGTTAAACCGACTACAATCCGCATG
Source organism: Flaveria linearis (assembly GCA_024085815.1). Lineage (NCBI taxonomy): Eukaryota > Viridiplantae > Streptophyta > Magnoliopsida > Asterales > Asteraceae > Flaveria > Flaveria linearis. The sequence goes on from CM044002.1 coordinate 90,598,501, forward strand.
GTTCTCAGCTCTCAAAAGGATGGTCTATCCATCAAATGGATGTGAAAAATGCATTTCTCCATGGCACGTTAAAAGAGATCGTTTAGCCTCCCGGTTTCACATCCACCACTCATCGTAAACATATTTGCAAATTAACTAAATCTCTTTATGGTTTAAAGCAAGCCCCTCGAACTTGGTATCAATGTTTTGCAGGTTATCTTGTTAATTGTGGATTTAAAAGCAGCGTTTGTGACACCTCATTGTTCATCTATCAATGAGGATCTGATATGGCTTACTTACTTCTGTATGTCGATGACATTGTTCTCACTGCCTCCAGTGACATACTTCTGTGCAACATCATTAAAATGTTAACCGCTGAATTTAAGATGACTGGCCTTAGACACTTGTATCATTTCCTCGGAATAGCAATTCAGAAACAAGGCAACAATTTATTTTTGTCAAAAGCCACATATGCAGCTGACATTTTATCACGTGCCAACATGACTAACTGCAAGCCGGTTAGTACTCCAGTTGAAGTCGGCCCTAAGCTCAGTACCACTGATGGTCCTATCGTCACTGATGGCTCCTTATACAAAAGTTTGGCTGGGGCACTTCAATACCTTACCATTACACGCCCAGATATCTCTTATGCTGTACAGCAAGTGTGTCTATTCATGCATGCACCGCGGGAACCACATTTTCAATTCTTGAAACGGATTTTGCGCTACTTAAAAGGCACTATCTCATGGGGCTTACTTATTTCACCATCCCCGTCTGCAAAACTCATAGCTTATTCTGATGCGGACCAGGGTGGGTGTCTGGATTCTCGTCGTTCAACCTCCGGCTATTGTGTGTATCTGGGCGCCAATCTCATCTCTTGGTCTTCTAAACGTCAGCCCACTATCTCTCGCTCCAGTGTAGAAGCAGAATACCGTGGAGTTGCTAACACTGTGGCTGAAATTAGTTGGGTTCAGAATTTACTGCTAGAACTACGGGTACCTATTCGACATGCGACCATTGTCTACTGTGATAACATTTCCGCAGTCTATTTGGCTGAAAATCCGGTACAACATCAGCAGACGAAACATCTTGAAATGGATATTCACTTTGTCCGTGAACAGGTTCGTCTCGGCTCTGTCAAAGTTCTACATGTTCCAACTGACTACCAGTACGTAAATATTTTCACCAAGGGACTCCCTAAACACCTCTTTCACAAATTTCGCTCTAGTTTATGCCTCCGGTTGCCTACGGCTCAAACTACGGGGGCGTGTTAACCAATATTATTTTGTATCAATATTTTGTGTTTATTATGCATAGTTTACATAATTAGCATAATTGATTTAGTCTATCAATTCTGTGTATATCTACTATAATTGCTCCCATCGTGTATTACTTATATAGGGAGGTTTTCCCTTTAGTTTGGCAATGAGAATATTGTGAATATCGTTTACTTTCAACTAGAAAATCATTAGACACAGTGCTAAAGATCAACTGAAGAACAAACAAAACAATATCCTTCCAATTATCGTAATTATCATTGATCTTGGTCAGAGGCTTAATCTCATCCACATCATCCAAAACCTTATGGGCAATGGCATAATCTTAGAGTTTTGTCCTCGTTCAGCACACAACCTTTATTCATCCAACGTATGTATTTCGTTGTTCATGTTTGTCACAGAGTACGATTTTCTTCAACTCGATCTTATAACTCGGAAGCGTTCAACCTCGGTCAAAATTGGTCCAACTTGGGCCTACTTGGAGTTAGGCGGCACAACTCGAAAAAAATGGATTTTCGTTATTTTTCGCCAATATTCGATATTTTTCATCTATTTTAAATGATTACCATGTCTAAAATATCAAATAATAAATATTAATTTCTGAATTATTTTATTATTTGAACAATCCTTTTAATTTTCATCGATATTCATATATATTGTTATAGTTATTAGTGAACTTACGCTATTTGATATATGTATAATTTTTCAAAAATTAATTTTTTTATAATTTATAATGTCCGAATACTCCCCAAGCACTTCTTGCCTATAACGAGTACTCGTAACTCTTCGGTCTATCAACTTGGCGATACGTAGCGACTTTTATAACATTGATTTGCCATATTCAAGTTAAAAGGCTGAATGTAAATTCTTCACTTAAATAATGGTGGAGACTTTGTCAATACCATAACGCACGATATATATTGTTCACATACACCACAATAAAATGATATAATTGGATGGAAGGAGGGAAGCATTCTAACACCACTAGAGCCTTAGCTTAGTGATCGAATCCCAAGTCCCTAAATGATATCTTAAATAAAAAACAACCCCCCCCCCCTCCTTAAAACATCGTCTGCCAATATCTTTCTGCCATCACATCTCATGATTCCTCCAAGAATATCCAGTTGCACAATACTTGTTCGTATTGACAAACACCATGTTTCAAATAGGACCCATGTGCTATTAATTGTACTTTTGTGGGATATGGCTTTCATCATAAAGATGTAGATGTTATGATACAAAAGGCAACAATATGTATATAACTATGGATTGTGACCTCTACAAGAGGGTATTTTTAATCCACCTTTACTTCTAGGACCACTTCAAGGACAAGTGGAAGACAATAAACATGTCATGTTCCCTATTATCTCCGGGGTATACTACATATGGAGTCACTGAGCCAAGCAAGAATATATCTTTAGTCCTCGAGTAGTGAACATGAGTTAATACATATTTATCAAGAAACATCACAAATTATTAATTAGTCCAAATTAACCTTTTTAATGTTATTTACATAAAAAAATTATCTTCCATATTGTTTAATTGAACATACAAGAAACTTAATCTCAATCACAAGTTTTCTTATGTCAAGACATTAATATCATTTCTAATTATTAATTAAATATGAAAAAAGACCTATCAACTAGTTTTGATAAATAATAAAATCGAATACTAAACTTCACATAGGTTTGAATAACCCAAATTAAGAGTTCATAAGGTAGAAACTTGATTGGACCTAAAATTAAAAATCTATGAAAAGAAACTAATAATGTGATCTAGGATTAATTAAGCTAAGTTAAATGGTTTTATACGCAACAGATGGTCTACCAAGTACCAAATGGGCTATGTCAACTTTAAGTTGCATAGTCATGGTCTTCAAGAAATACGTGAAATTTTTCATCACGATGACCACATGAACTTACATTAACGTGGTTGGGCCATGCGAAAGAACCAAAATTTCATGTTGACTCATAGTTTTGGCCTTCAGATGTATTCTATATATGCTTCACTGATGGCAAAGCTTATGCACATATTGTGTTATTTTTTGGTTTGACATATTAACAATTAACATGCATCTTGGTTATTTATACAAAGTTTAACTGATTAATTATACTTTTTGGTTTGAGATATTAACAATTACCATCTTGGTTATTTATACAAAGTTTAACATATAAATTAACCATTGGTCTTGATTTCCAGTTATAGATGTATCAACTTAACAACACGTGTGTTGCACCGGTTGAAAAATTAAATAAAATAATAACAATTACAAATTAAAAGTTAGTATTAGTAATCATATAATACATAAGTATGTGAAAAAATTATATATCTTTTAGTTGCTCAAACTGATCTAAATAAAATTCGAATGGATTGATTCTAGCAACATTGGAACATGTATTTCAAGCTCCATCATCACTACCCATCACCTCTGCCAAAACAATAACAGTGGCCCGAATTTTTAGTTTTTCATAACATGATCTGGTTTAGTCCGTTTTCATTTATTTTTTCCGAGCATGTGTCGTTAAATATATCGCTGTCGGATTTTCTATAAAACAGTGGTCGGTGAACGAAACACCGACAATATATTAGTACTAGTTATAGTAACCCGTGTGTTACACGGGTTGAATAAATAAAAAATTAATATAACAAAATTTATTAATTATAAAACAATAAGTAAGATATAATATCACTGAAATTATGTATTAGAAATGACTGTAAGTTATAAAATAGTGATATCAACTTTTTAAAACTTTATTTTTTTCAAAAGAAAAGTAAACGTTTTCTTCTAAAACAAACCATATATAATTGTCATTTTTAAAATTTTTTTATTATAACTCTTAAATTTAATTATTTTTGGTTTTAAAAAAATAACTTTTTAAAAATACCAATTTTAAATATTTCGTATTTTTAAAAAAAGTCTTATGCTTTAAATAAATTTATTATTTTATAAAAAATTATTTATTTAAAAATAACATTAATAAATCGATCTCTTTATTAATTTACTAAATCAAAAAAGTGTTAAATAATATTATTAGTAATTAAGGTAATTATTTAATAGGAGAGAGAGACGGGAAAATTTTGGTGAGAGTGATTGTGATGTTGACACGTGTCATCCCAGATACCCTTTTATTAGAGTAGGAAGATTTGTTACTAATATAATTATTATTTAGTGAGTTTGTATTCTATAATATGAGAGGATCAGAACGAATAAAACTGTGTACCAAACAAAACTAAAATGAATGAGATAACGGTACTTAAACTTGATGACGGAATAAGTGGAAATGGTTATCTTGTCCTACATAGTTGAACTGAGAAAACAATCATTGAAGTGATGAAGCATATAAAGGGTTTCTTGTCTCATAATAGGAAGGCTAATAAATCTTGAATAAATTTATAAGTGGGAGTATCCATGAATTCCTATATGGTTAGATATGTTGGGTTCAGTGATATCTTGGTTAGTTTTACTTATCAAAATGATTTTGATAACTTATTAATCATATTAATAATATTTAACACAGCGAAGTAATAATAAAATAACAAAATTGAACCCGACATGATCTGCTTACAACAATGTAAATACAGAATAATAATTAACTTACTGATAAGATAATTATGCCATTGAAATTAATAATTAACCGTTTAAGACATCAAGGATTTAACGAATCATAGCTAGAGTATGAACCGAGACGGGACACGATGGTTGCGGCTTCAAGAGGCGCAGTCCACATTTGTGATCTGCTAGGAAAACAACACGGGAGTGGCCAATTAAATTATTGTATGCATTTTGTAAATTTGTGAAAACCTCAGATCCTTTCTCATTCAGTGATAAACATATATATGGTACACGGATGCAATCAATCTCTTCAAATTATGGAGTGATCGTTACAAATAAATACCCAATCTATTTACTTAATATAAACCGATATTAATACACCCCGCAGTCGAAACGTTGGGTGGACCGATGATGAGACTGGAGCGAAAATCTTCAAATAGAACGCGCGGGAGACCTTTAGTAAATATATCTGCAATCTGATGTCTAGAGGGAACATGCGAAACCCGAATGTGACCCCGTTGTACCTGTTCACGAACAAAGTGTATGTCGAGCTCGACGTGTTTGGTTCGCTGATGTTGCACCGGGTAAGAGGTAGACAACACTAACATTATCACAGTAAACCAGAGTAGCTCGTAAAAGAGGATGGTGAAGCTCGAGTAAGAGATTACGTAGCCAGCGAATGTCTGCCACCATATTGGCAACATCGCGATATTCAGCTTCAGAACTGGAGCGAGAAATAGTAGACTGGCGTTTAGAAGACTAGGAGATGAGGTTGTCACCAAGATAGACGCAAAAACCAAACGTTGAGCGTCGAGTGTCTGGACAGCCCGCCCAATCAGCATCCGTATAAGCAAGAAGAGATAGGCGGGGAAGCGGTCCAAGGTGAAGTCCATAGTGATAAGTATCCTGCAGATAACGAATGATACGTTTCAAGGCATTCCAATTATCCAGTCGAGGATCATGCATGTGCATACAAATTTGCTGAACAACATATGAGATGTCAGGCCTGGTAAAGGTGAGATACTGCAAAGCTCATGCGAGGCTACGATAAGTAGATGGGTCATCATGAGGAGGACCGGAATCAGCTAATAATTTTGACTGGGTGTCGACAGGAGTTGCTACCGGTTTACATGAGTCCATGGAGGCCCGATGAATGATGTCCTTGACATAAGCCTGCTGAGACAGAAAAATCTTATCACCGTCCCTGGTGACATGAATGCCCAAAAAATAAGATAGAGGACCCAAATCTTTCATTGCAAACTCACCTGATAAAATAGATAAAAGTTGTGTACGTAGCACCTCCGTGGACATAGTAAGAGTAATGTCGTCCATATAAATAAGAAGATGGGCAATGTCAGATCCATGATGATAAATAAATAAAGAGTTATCTTATTTACTTTGTTGAAACCCATGCATAGTAACAAAGTCAGTGAAGTGCTGGTACCCGGCCCTAGGGGCCTGCTTAAAACCGTAAAATAACTTTCGGAGGCGGCAAACATGATCAGGAAAATCTTTGTTGCGAAAACCCATGGGTTGGTGCATGTACACAGTCTCTTCTAAGTTGCCATGAAGGAAAGCATTAGTAACATCCAACTGATGAATAGGCCAATACTTGGAGAGTGCTAAGGAGAGGACAAGCCGAATGGTAGATGGATTACAACGGGCTAAATGTTTCACCACAGTCAATACCAGTCTGTTGCTTACGATCATCACATACTAAACGAGCCTTATAATGCTCCAAGCTTCCATCAGACCTGAATTTATGTTTGAACAACCACAAGCAATGTATAACATTCATATCTGGGGTCCTAGGTACAAGCCCCAGGTCTTATTTTTAATAAGTGCACTAAACTCATTGGCCATAGCATTGTACCATTCTGGAGAGGACCAGGCAACCTGTGGGTTCTTGGGAATGGGTATAGTAGTGGAAGTGTGAAGGTTAAAATGTTGTTTAGGTTTATGAACACCGCTCATGGAGCGGGTGTGAATGGTGCGATTTGGGGGAGGAGGAGGTGGGATAGGCTGAGTCGGGGCAGCTATGGGCTGTGTGGGACCAGGGGAACAGTTGGAAGAAGTATGTGAGGTCGGTTGAGTGGGCTGGGCCACGGAGGGAGTAGGAAGTGGGGATGGGCCAGGTTCGGTAGTATTTGGTGGGCCGAGGGGGTGGGCCGCTGATGCGGTAGACGGTGGGGCGAGTATTGGGCTATGTGAAGGTGGGGCGGGTATTGGGAATGGGCTGGGAGGAGTAATGGATGTTGGGCTATGTGAAGGATTGGTAGTTGGGCTGTTAGGAGATGGTTGATTGGACTGGGTAGTAACAGTAGGCGGAGATGGGGTAGTGTGTTGGTGTTGTAGATAGTCCCAAACCAAAGGGTTAATAGTGGGGTTAAGGAACTCATATGAGGATTTGGTGGTGGGTGACTGAATGGCAAACGGGAATATAGACTCTTCAAAATGAACATGTCTTGAGATGATGAGTTGGTGTGAAGCAAGGTCAAGACATTTGTAACCCCGATGATGGTTAGGGTAGCCAAGAAAAACACATGTTTGGGACCGAATGTTAAGTTTATGGATTTTGGTGGACAGGGTTAGAGGAAAACATAGACACCCGAAGACACGAAGGTGATCGTATTCCGGAGTGCAGTTGTAAAGAAGGGAGGTTGGGGATTTGAAATTGTGAAGTTTGCTAGGTAAAATATTAAGAAGGTAAGTGGCGATCTCAAGGGCGTGGTGCCACATGTTTGTGGTTAAGTTGCCTTGGGCAAGTAGGGTACAAATCATGTTGTTAATGGTGTGGATTTTGCGCTCCGCTTTACCATTTTGAGACGAGGTGTAGGGACAGGAGAATCGAAATTGCATGCCATTATGATTACATAAATTTTTAAAATTTTGGTTTGTATATTCTTTGCCATTGTCATATTGAAACTATTTGATTCTACGTTCAAATTGGGTATGGATTAAGTTATGGAATGTGGTGAAGGTTTCATATACTTGTGATTTATGAGATAAGGGAAAAGTCCATAGAAAGTTAGTAAAATCATCCAAGAACAAAATATAGTATTTATGACCACCTGTACTAAGTATGGGGGAGGTCCACAAATCACTGTGAAAAATGTCAAATGCAACACAAGTAAAATTAACAGAATCATAAAAAGGCAATTTAACACTTTTGCCAAAAACACAAGATTGACAAAGCATTTTATTTTGCTTTCCATAGTCAACAAAAGAGGACAGTTTTAAAGACTGTAATAAATTATTTCCAGGATGACCCAAACGTTGATGCCAGCGATCTTGAGAAACAGCAACAAAGGAGGAGGATGAAGTGGTCTTGAGTGAAAGTGGTGCGGTGAGGGGATAAAGATCGCCGGTACTATCGCATCGTAGGATAGGAGTCCGTGTTTTGAGATCCTTCACAAGAAAACCAAATGGGTCAAACTCAATAGAAACAAGGTTGTTAGTTGTAAGACGACGAACTGAAATAAGATTTTTAATAATATTTGGGGCAAAAAGGACATTGTTAAGTTTAAGGGGTGGGTATGGTGGGGGAAGGACTTGGTTGGCTTGGGCCACTATAGGTATAGACATGCCATTACCAACAATAATAAATTTATTAGTACACGAATTAAAATTAGATGGGGAGTATATACCTTGTTTATTTGCAGAATGAGATGAGGCACCCGTATCCATTACACCATGATCCGGTTGGTTAAGAGCCAAAGAGTAGAGGGATTGTTCAATGTCTGTAGGGGAGTAACCGGTGAGATGTGCCTGATCGGGACGTGGTCCAAGGATGCCTTGAGAATTTTGGGAGTTGTGTCTCGAAGGATAGGGACAAGGAGAGGTGGCCGATTTGTTGTTTTGTAAAATAGAAGCCCACTGAGCCGATATCCAGTTGCTTGGGAATACTATATAGGGATGGTTTGGGATGGAGGAGTTGTGGGTATTATATGACCGGGGTTGATTGGTGTTGGACCTGCTGCGGTCGCGGCCACGACGTGGTCTGGTGGATGAGGGAAACGGTTGGGAGTTAGGAGTGGTGTTGGAGGGTGGTTTCAGCTGGGATGAAGTGGTAGCAGAAAAAGCCGTAGCAGCCTGTTGAGAACTCCATGTGGCTTGTCTTTTCTTCGTACTTTCCTCAAAGTTAAGACGCGAGCGAACGTCGCTGAAGGGAGGAAGGGGTTCACGGTTCCGAAGGACAGTAGAGATGCTGTCATATTGGTCCATCAGGCTGGTCAAAACCTGAAAGACTAGTCGCCGGTTATCAACAGGCATTCCTACACTCTTTAGCTAATCTGCCAAGTGTTTGGCGTGTGCACAATAATCGGCCATGGAAGAAAAATTTTCGAGACACAGCTTTGTTTGACAAGAGCGTCTAGGCAAGCCCAGAGCTGCTCAGCTACAGTGGCCTCTTCTTTGGCCACAGCAGTAGGGGCGGACGAGGTTGGTAGGGTGGGGATGGCTGCCACTCTGGGTGATAGATGATCAACAACCTCGTATGCCTGAAAATGAACCTGGAAAAGGGTTTTCCATGTGGTGTAAAGAGGAGAGTCTTTTTCAAGAAGAATGGGGACGTGGGATTTGTTGTTGGTAACAGTGAGGGTTAGGTAAAGGGATTTAGAATCCATAAAGGAGGGAAAAGATGTGATCGAAGAAGAAGAAAATAGTGGCAGCCGGTTGCAAAATGCGGCGGCGGAAAAGGTGTTAGGGTAGGGGATCGAAGAGGATTGATACCATGTAAATTTGTGAAAACCTCGGATCCTTTCTCATTCAATGATAAACATTTATATGGTACACGGATGCAATCAATCTCCTCAAATTATGGAGTGATCGTTACAAATAAATACACAATCTATTTACTTAATATAAACTGATATTAATACATTTGAAGAAGAAAAGGAATCTTTTCTTCCTTTTTCCTATTGTTCACGGCAGTTTCAGTATATTAGGTTGAAGGATTATTATTCCTAATGATCCATTAACTATTGTTAATTAATCTCTAGCGGGCTCCCGGCCTGGTAGGATTAATTTAGCCCACAATTATAAACCGAAACCCTTAACTACAAACGTTAAATAAATGTTTTAGTTATATAAGTTATAACTGTTATTAGTTATTAAAACTAGATATAGTTTGTAAATGCTAGTTAATAAAATTAAGTGGACTTTAATGTTCGTTGCACAAGGTGTAATTGTTACGGGTCATAACTTGGTTGGTATCGTTAGTTAATCGAACCCGTACATATTATATCCAACAAAGTACCACTTGGATGGTATTTAATTAAATCTTAATGTAGATAGTTAGAGGCACTCTACCTACGCATAGCTCACTCCAAGTTAAAGTCATTAACCAAAACACTTTGTTGTAGTAACTTATTACTATAACAAGACAAAAAACTTATGGTATTCATAGTCATTTATCCTTTCTGTTAAAGACATCAATTGATTCATTTAGATTACTTCTCGTATGGAACTCAGTCATTACTGTTCTCGATCAAGATTTAAAATGATCCAATCAAACACATAGTCAGTTTGGGTGAGGACTCACACTTCACCAGCTTGAATCAACGAGGGCACCATGATGTCTAACTGTTACATATAATGTAAGAGTACAGAATCTCTTTTTGACTACATACGACTACTACTAAACTTCAGAATTATTCCTAAGTTACGCGACAACGGTTGACAACGATAAAAGAATAACCTTTGGTAAACGGAAGTTCTAGTATGGATCTCAACTCAAAGTATACTAAATGAGTATACCAATATCAAAGGATCTTATAATGGAAATGGTTTATGGTGATTTACATCTAGCGTTATTCATAATGAGGTCTGTGAATTCAGAAATCAACTTTTGAGTTTAAATTCAGAATAGTCTTATTTTAATATTGTTTCCATAAGTCTGACCAAACACGGATAATTTAGAATACAATATTCATGGAATAAACGTATTAAAATCGAACATAATTCTAAGATTCATAATTGTATTTAAACAAGTAAATCAGAGAGGAATTCAAAATTATAATTGTTAAATGTTCACACATCCAAATACTAAATCAAAACATATCACTAGCTAATCTAAGCCCGATCATATTTCTATGCTAACCATGCTTATCTTAAGTCATAGGCTTAGTGAACGGGTCTGCTAGGTTTTGATCTGTATCTATTTTTCTTATCATGATGTCTCCTAATTTCATTATGTCTCGTATATAGTGAAACTTCCTTTGAATGTGCTTGGCCTGTGATGAGATTTGGGCTCTTTGCCTTGAGTAATAGCACCTATGATATCATAAATATCTTAATTGGTTGCTGATTAATTGGAAACACATTGAGATCGGCTTTGAACTTCTTCATCCAAACAACTTCCTTTGCTAAATTAGATGCTGCAATGTACTTAGATTCAGTAGTAGAATCTACCACCACACTTTGCTTGGAACTTTTCTAAAAGATGGATCCACCATTGAGTGTGAATACAAAACCAGATTATGAGCGAGAGTCGTCTCGATCAATTTGAAAACTAGTACCAGTGTAACACCTTATAGTGAGCTATTCTTCAAGTCCTCTAAATATTAAGAACATATCTTTAGTTCTTCTTAAGTACTTCAGAATGTTCTTAACTACAGTCCAGTGTACATCGAGACGTTAGATCTAGTGCACAACATAGCATACTTGATAGAACCAATCGTTTTAGCATATAGAAACTTTTCTATTAGCTTAATATCAATTTCTATTGAAGGAAATTGTGATTTGTTCAACATGGTTCCTTTAGTCATTAGAACTCCTTCTTTCTTAGAGTTTTCCATCTTAAAGCGTGTCATCATTTTATCTATGTATGTGCTTTGACTAAGCCATGGAAGCCGGTTAGATCTATCCCTATAGATCTTTATTCCTAGAATGTAAGCAACTTCTACAAGATCTTTCTTTGCAAAACAAGCTCCCAACCATTGTTTAACTTTGTTAAGCACAGGGATGTTGTTTTCAATGATCAGTCTATCATCCACGTACAATATGAGTCATGATATAATGCTCCCACTAGACTTTCTATAAACACAAGGCTCATCTTCTGTAAGGGACTAAACATTTGGATTACAATATCGTTGCAGGTCTCGTGACATCATTTCGCACAACAACATGCATGCGAAAATATGCATGTTGAGCAACAAAGTCGCGCGAATAGAAGTTGAATGCATGCATGCGAAAGATATACAAATTGCATGCATGCGACAGTCAGGCAAAAGAAACAAATGCGAAAGTAAAGTCTTGGATGAAGTTGGAATTCCACATGTGCAACAATGCATGCGAAATACATGTTTGGAACCACATGGGAAAACTCAATGGATATACATGCATGCGACAAAATCGTGAAAAACAGTATATATATATGCATGTGTGTGTGTGTGCAAAGAGTGTGTGCCACATTTCACAACCGAGAGCTTCACATTAAGTGTGTGTGTTTTTTTCACTCAATTGAGCAGATCATGTTTTGTGATTTTTCCACCTTCGGGTGAGATCGATCTTGTATCGATTATCATTGTAATCATTCGACATCATGTATACTTTTGAATTGCAATGATTTTGTGCTTAATATCTTGTTCTCTCGGTTGATTCGATTATAATTCGCACCCGTCTTCGCGTTTTATCAAGTGCAACTATCAAACGAAGTGAGTTCGATCGGATTCTGGACTTTACATCTTCACTTTTTATAAAACTGAATTCCATGATTGTCTAATCAAAATGAAGATTCCAGCTACGAGATGCATGTTTAAGACCATAAATAAACGTATTCAGTTTACTCACCCTATTTGGATATTTTGGATCAACAAAACCATTAGGCTGAACCATATAGACATCTTCAGAGATATGTCCATTTAGAAAAGCAGTTATAACATCCATTTGCCATATCTCGTAATCATAGTACGCGGTTATGGAAAATAATATCCTAATTGATTTTATCATAGCAATGGGCGAGAAGGTTCATCAAGTCAACACCTTGAGTTTGAGTGAAACCCTTCGCAACTAGTCGTGCTTTATAGGTGTGTATATTTCCATGCATATCGGTTTTTCTCTTGAAAATCCACTTGCTCCCTACTACCCGTGAACCGGGGGGTAGGTTTACTAAGTCCCAGACTTGATTGTCACGCATAGATTACATCTTGGCGCTCATAGCGTCTATCCATTTCACAGATTCTGGATCTGAGATAGCAGACATGCACTTAGTAGGTTAATCACCAGAATCAGCTACTACCAGAACCTCGAGACCCCTTCCAAATTCTAAAGATATCTGTCAGGTTCTTTGTGAATTCTGCTACGTTTGCGAACGCCTGTGTTTATGTCTGAATTGGGAACACCTTCTTGTTGTTCAGACGCACCGACTTTATTAGCGTTTATTTGTGTTTCTCGAATTTCTTCAATATCCACGATATTACTTCCGGTTCCTCGATCAAGAAAATCTTTCTCGAGAAAATATGCATTCCTTTTGATGGAAATCATATTTGCATCAGGATGGTAAAAGAAATTTCCACTTTTGTTATAGTATCCGACAAAAATAACTTTTTTGCCGCGTGAGGAAATCATATTATCATGTGAATTGAATTGTTTTCAATCATTTTAATCACTCTATATATGCATATTTAAGGCTTGGACTTAGTAAAAAATTAAAGACAATATTATTATGTTTATTTGAGTTTTATTTGATTGTAATGTATCTTTTGATTAGTATTATTCAATGAAAACAACATTTAATATTATTTCAACTTATTTAATTTCATATGCTATGAACAATCAATTCATATTCACCCGCCTCGATTATTCCACCATCAGTCAGGATGTGATAGTTCATGTGATAGTTAGTTTTACAACCAGGGTAAAAGTGTTACAACAATTCACATCAACAAGTTGTGTCCTATCGTCACCTACTATTCGTGCTTTATGTTTTCCAAATAGCCATCCATATATCTTTATGTTTACAAATCCACGTGGACTGAATCACATTTACATTAGGAGGTGAACATAAACTCCTACATCATATTTAATAATAAGCATTAAACTCATCATCCATAGCCATTTTTTAATATGGGTAATTAATGGCAGACACGATATTATAAGGTAGAGGTGATTTAGTACCATTTGTATGAAATCAATATTTTTTGTTAGATCTAGAAATTCCATGTTGATTCCTTGGTTAATATGAACATATATTATTTGTATGTATGTAGTTAGGCTATTAATCGATAAGACATGATCTGTGGAGCGGGTTGGCTGACGATTGGAAACAAGACGGAATATGTGGAGCATGCGTTGATCGATGAGAAGTGGGGAATGAAGTATTGGCCAAGTGGTTAGTCATTGGTGAACTTTGTGAAACCAACTGATGGACTATATATAAAGATACAATATCATTCAAAAAATATAATTAAAGTAATGTTTCATTGTAGAAAACTGATGGTTTACTTAGTGAGTATGGTGTAGGTTGCAACTTAGCAAATAAAGTTATGTTTCATTGTAGATAATATGACGAGAGATTATGATAGTTTTGGAGGTGAGATCATAACATTTGTAGCCGCAATGATGAAAGGGATACACCAAGAATGCAAGAAGTTTGAGAGAAAACACATGAATATAAGAGTAGGATCGTTATTTTTAATAGAGAAGTTTGAGAGAAAATTGATATGCTAACTATTTTTATGGGGTGTTTATGCAAGAAGTTGCCATGGTTAATGCATCAATCTCATGGTGTATTATGTGATGGTGAAAACTGAAATTAGCTATTAAATATATTGCAACAAGATTATTGTTGGATCCTGAAAGGATCATACATGCTAATTCAAGTGATGGATGATGGTTGTTCTGTTGGCAGATTCCCACAAGTCCAAGAAGAAATGTGGGTGAAGAAAAGAAGATAAGTGTTGGCTATCCGCATTTGTCTATGCGGATGACCAAGGAACAAATGCTGACAAGTGTTTGTTCTTCCGTATTAACTAATGCAGATAGCTAGAACAAATGTTGATAAGTATTTATTCATCCGCATTTGTTAATGCGGATGCACTAAAAGAAATGCTGACAAGTGTTTGTTCTTCCGCATTAACTAATGCGGATAGCTAGAACAAATGCTGATAAGTATTTGTTTATCCGCATTTGTTAATGTGGATGCACTAAAAGAAATGCTACCAAGTGTTTGCTCATCCGCATTAGTTAATGCTGATGACTAAACACTTAATGCTAATGAAGAAACAAGAAATGTTGATAAAGTCAAGGCATCTGCATTAGTTAATGCAAATGTTCAACAACTAATGCGGCTAAAGACTTTTGTACTTAGACTAGTATTTTGTATAGTTATCAGGGTAGTTTAGTATTTTTGTACAGGCTTAATGTCAGTCTATAAATAGAATAGAATATCCATTATATGTAAATTTTTGATTCACCAAGATACCTAGTACTCGAGTTACGAGGTTCTGAGGTTGTCTTTTCACTGTTCTTAAAACCCTAGAACCCATTGTAACCTGTTTGTTCTATAATCAATATACAAGCATTTATGAGTATCTTTACAACATTTAATGTTCTTTGATTTGGTATTTCCGCTACTTAATCACTGACTCAATCATCATATTCGATACTTGTTGACTTAACATCAACAGAGAACATCATTCTCAGACCAAATTAATTGGTATCAGAGCTTTAGCTCTTGGATTCAACTTAAGATCTGATCAGATCTTGGCTGAAAATCGATTGATCTGGTGATTGAGTTGGTTATTAACAAGCCTCGGTTGTTAATGAGTATGCAGTTGTAAAAAACCCAAAAAACTTCATCTTCTTTCACTTTTTTCTTACAAGAACATACTGAAAAATCATTAGTATTGTTCAGATCTGTGATCGAACACAAACAAAATACACAAAAATCAATAAAATAGAAACAAAAAGGAAATGCTATAGCACAAGAAAACCCTACTGACTGCTACTGTTCATAGAACTCATTTATGTTTGGACTGTTGGATATAAAATCAATCTAAACCACATTCAAAAAATCAAAAATCAGTTTATAAACCCTGGATTCTATTAACTTTTTTGAACTTGGTCATGCTTCTAAACCTCCAATGCTTAAACACAAATCTGAGTTTAAGTAATGGAAAATCAGGTTTAGGAACTATATTACAGGTGTAGATCCGGACTATTGGATATCAATATGAAAAAGGCCCTAGATTAAGGATCCAGTCTCTCTGAATGCTAACCAAGCTGCACAGTACAAGACAGTCAGAATCCCCATTGAGGATCCAAATCTTAATCTTAATAATGATGATTATAAGAAGATTAAGATTGATCTTAAAGCTACTTTATTCTAACCCAGGCCTTGAAGATGGATTTACTCAAAAGGTTAGAGAAATACAACACTGCAAATGGTGTATGGGATGCACTTCAGATCGTGTGTGAAGGGATCAGTGAGGTTACTGAGATTAATAAAGACAAACTGATTAATCAATATGAAACCTTCCATCACACCAAATGAGAATCTATCTCAAAACAGCTTCATATATTTGTCTAACTGGTAAATGATCTGGAGATAATGGGGATCACCTACAAAGAAAAAGAGATGAACAAGAAGATGCTGCACAGTCTGCCTGAAAGCTAGAAGCAAAATGTTACCATGCTAGAAAACACACTTGATCTGGAGAACACAAGCTTAGACCTTATGATAGCAAAAATTAAAGAACTTGAATTGGATAGGAGGAGTAGAAACTTGAGTGGACCTCAAGTCATTGAGACTTACAAATTTCCATCAGAAACTCATTATATGAAAAATGCCTTTATTACTGAAGAGGATGATTTTCTGTCATCCAAAGATCAATCCAGATCCACTGGATTCATTGCTTCATCTTAACCACAGAAGCAATCTACCTCTAATCCATCCACTTCCACACCCACTAACTTGTCTGTTGATCAGGAATCTAAAGAACAGAAGGCTACTTACAATGCTTTTGTTGCAAGTTTTGAAGCTTACTTGGGAGGAAGACTCATATCAGCTTATCTAATCCAAGAAGATCTGGAAGAAATGGATCTTGAAGAAATGGATTTACAATTGAAAATGGCCATGTTTGCAATGAGAACAAAGAAATTCTTCAGGAAAAGTAAAAATCTGAGCTTGAATGAGAACACAAAGCTTGGTTATGACAAATCCAAGGTGAAGTGTTTCAACTATGGTATAACTGGACACTTCTCTAGGGAATGTAATGCACCCCAAAGAAACAACAACAACTACCAAAGAAGCTCACACAGTCAACCACACCCTCAATCAACATCATCATTAGCTCCTCAATCAAGGCATCAAAAGCAGTTTTAGCATTAGTTTCATTATTAACCACCTTATCAAAGTCAGCACCAACTGACACAGCAAGCCTATGGAAACAGTCAGTCAACCTCAAACGCGCTTGTCTTAAGACAAGATGGAGTATGTGACTGGAGTTTGTATGCAGAGGAAGTCAAACCTCAATTCCAAAATCATGCACTCATGGCTCACATCAATGATAGTCCCACTCCCATGCCATCTGAAGTAAAATCTAATCTCTATAATGAAAAATGTGTCACTGAATTACAAGGGTAAAAAGAACACATTCACAAATTGGCTAGTAAGATAAAAGAAGAAAAGGTAAAATCTAAAATGCTAAGACATGAAATGAAAAGCTTTGAAATTAAAATCAAGTCATTAATATCAGATATTGAAAAATTGCATGGTGAGAAGTATACTCTAGTAGCTGAGAATGAGAGGTTAACTGAACTATTAACCAAAACCAAAACTAAGCAATCAGCTATTAAAGTGAAACTTGAAAAGTTTCAATTCTCTTCTGCTAAGCTACAAGAATTACTTGACTCATAAAAGGAGCCTAAACACATGACTGGAATTGGATATAATTCTTGTCCACCACCATACATTGATAACTACACTATCATGCCTGGGCCTCTTACTTTTTCTGAACCAAATGAACCTACATCTACTGAGACTAAACACTCGTTTCACAGACAACAAATCCTCAAAATAACCCAAATGTGTACATTGAAATAAATGAGGATAAAATCAGATTAGGTCATCCCATTAAGATAAAAGAATGCTCAGACAAACATGTTAGTGTAAAGAAACAAAAGAGTCCAGTCAAGGCCATCATTCCTTTTATGAAATTCATTCCAGAAAAACTCAAAATAAAAGGAGATGCTAAAGTGCCTTTGAAACATATTACTGAAATCAAATCTGATTGTGAGGTTAAATCTCCACACAATTCAAGCAAATCAGACAAGGTATCAACAAAACTATAGGCAAAGCTTTAGTATCACCATCATCTAAAGCAAAATCCCTAAATAATCAATCACCAGAAATAAAGATTGATCTGATCTCACCTCCTAAATCAAAACAAGGATTAGGATTTGATATTTTTAACAAAAAAGATGTTGAACAGTTTGATTTGGAGGTGAGAAAGGCTCAAAAGAAGCAAAAACATCCTTCAAACAAGAGACACAGTAGAGTTATGAAACAATCTACTGATATCAAAAAGGATGAACCTGCTTCTTCAATCAAAACAAAACAAGAGTCAAAGCCAAAATCAATTAAGCATTAAGAAGCTTCATTATCAAAAACAAAGATCAGACAGATGTACTGTGAAAACTATGATATGTCAAATCACAACACAGATGAGTGTTATTACAACCAATACTGCTCAATCTATAACATGAACAATCACTCAAACGATAATTATTATTTCAACAAGTATTGTTCGTGTGATATGACAAATCACAATACATCTGGTTGTTTCTTTAACCAGAAAGGCTTGAGAGTTCCTCAAAACAAGCCTATTTCACCAATTTCAACTGTCAAAGTCAAATCTAGAAGTCTAGTACAACATAGAGAATCAAGAATATCAAATTCTGATGATGACTTTTATGACAAGTGCTAGTCAAAGAGCATCAAACAAAAGCAAAATAAAATTGTGAAATAATCACTTAATTTTTTTCTAAGATTTAAAACAAAAGTGATTTCTAAAAATAAAAAAAAACGTGCTTAATTTCTATTTAGGAATAGGGACCAAAGGTTTGATGACTATTCTGACACGTTAGTTGAAATTGAGAAAAGGAAAACAAGTAGAGCCACACAGAAATCAACCAAAGCATCATCCTTTAAAGTTCAAACCAGAGGAAAATACCAAGAACTTACAGTCCTAGATAGAAACGGGAAACCCAAGACCATCATGGCTTGGGTTCCATATTCTAACTAGTTTCTTTTGCTTGCAGGGTCATCCATACCAGTCCAATAACATGGACAGTGGATGCTTCCGATACATGACAGGAGATCGTTTCCTCCTTCATAACTTCAAGCACATTCAAGAAACAATTATAGCATTTGGTGGAGATTCACAAGGTGGCAGGATTATGGGTGAAGGATCTGTGACAAACGGATTGCTAAGCTTTGATAGAGTGAACTACATCGAGCAGCTGAATTTCAATCTTCTTAGTGTGTCATAGATCTAGGACAAGAAATATTCTACTCACTTCACTAACACTCATTGCTATATTCTGAAACCAGGATTTCAAATTTCTGAAGAATGGGTTGTCTTTAAGACTCCGAGGAAGAATAATACTTATGTCCCCTAAACCTTTATTCTGCACATCTTAAAGAAGAAACATGTCTTGTGTCTAAGGCATCATTTGATGAGTCACAACTTTGGCATAGACGCTTGGGACCTACAAATTTCAAAAATATGAACAGACTGGTCAAAGGAAACCATGTAGTTAGTCTTCCTCAAAAGGAATTTCACTTCATTGACCACTGTTCAGCATGTCTCAAAGGAAAACAACACAATTCGTCTCATAAACCAAAGCGTGTGAACACAACCAATACTCCATTGAAATTACTTCACATGGATCTTTTCGGACCAACTCATGTTATGAGCATTGAAAAAAAACAGTATTGTTTGGTGATCATTGATGATTATTCACGTTTTACATGGGTTTTCTTCTTACTTCATATAAACAAAGCATCACAAATAATAAAGACTTTATCACTAAGATTGAAAACCAACTTGATCATAAAGTAAAATCAATCAGAAGTAATAATGGAACAGAATTCAAAATAAAGATCTGAGTTCATTTTGTACAACCAAAGGCATTGCGCATCAATTCAGTGCAGCTAAAACTCCTTTACAAAATGGGCTAGCTGAAAGGAGAAATAGAACATTGATTGAGGTAGCACAAACAATGCTTGCAGATGCTAAACTGCCTATTACCTTTGGGCTGGGGCAGTCAACACAGACTGCTTTATACAAAATCGAACCTGATAGTCAAAGAAAGCAATAAGGCACCTTATGAACTTATTTTTCGAAGAAAACCATTCAGTGGATTCTTCAAGTCATTTGGTAGTCCTGTATCAATATTAAACACCAGAGATCATTTAGGAAAGTTTGCTTCAAAGTCTAATGAGGGATTCTTTGTAGGCTATTCCTCAGTTTCAAAGGCTTTTAGAATGTTTAGTCCTAGATTGAACATAATTGATGAATCAATCAATGTTCAATTCAAGGAATACTCCTTTCCTAAATCAATCAATGGTTTGACTGGTTGTTTGATATTGACTCATTTACTAGATCTTTTAATCAGTTCCACTTGTCTTATGCAGGTAACCTACAATCAGCTGAATTTTCTACAACAGTAGAAAGAAGAGATGATTTTCCTATGATCCCTCCTACTTCTGCTGATCAACCAGATGAAGATGTTCCTTTACAAGCTGATCTTGTGAGACAAGCTCCACAACATCAAAGTGTTTCAACTGAGGCTGGTCCTAGTTCTATGCTTACTCCTTCAGATGAACCATCAAATGAAGAGAGGAATCCAGCACCAACCACTGCTATAGTTGAAACTGAGAAGAATGAAAATGATGTCAGTGTTCAAAGTGCAGCAGATGCCCAAGCAGAAACCAATGAAGCCTTTGATTACTTTCATCACTCTCCCACATCACAACCTGAAGGTGCCTCTTACCATGATGATCTGAATGTCTCAATCCTGATGTATCCATTGCTGTTGACTCCATTCCAACCACCAGGATACATAAGGATCATCCAGTTCCAAGCATCATTGGTGAACTAGATGAACGGGTGACTAGAAGCAAGTCAAGTATTGCAAACACCTATTTGTTTTCTTGCTTTCTATGTCAGACAGTACCCAAGAACATAAAAGAGGCTCTTCAAGACAACAGCTGGATCGAGGCAATGCAGGAAGCGTTGCTCTAGTTCAAGAAACAAGAGGTATGGTAACTGGTAGATCTGCCTGAAGGTCAATACCCTATCGGTATCAGGTGGCTATATAGAAATAAGATTGATGATAGGGGCATTATTATCAGTAACAAAGCAAGATTAGTGGCACAGGGATACACATAAGAAGAAGCAATAGACTACGATGAAGTGTTTGCTCTTGTAGCCAGATTAGAAGCTATCCGAATTTTCCTTGCGTACTTTGCATCCATAAAATTCATAATATATCAAATGGAGGTGAAGTGTGCCTTTCTCTATGGCAAGATTGTTGAAGAAGTCTATGTGAGTCAACCTTCAGGCTTTGAAGACCTTGATTTCACTCACAGGGTACACAAGCGTGACAAAGCCTTGTATGGTCTTCATCAAGCCCCACGAAAGTGGTATGAGACTCTATCATCTTTTCTGCTCACTAATGAATATGAAAGAGGAAAGATTGATCAGACTCTCTTCAGAAAGAGAAAATGAAAAGACATGTTGCTAGTACAGATTTATGTAGATGATATCATCTTTGGCTTAATAAACAAACAAATCTGCAAAGATTTTAAAGATCTCATGCATTCCAAGTTCTAAATGAGTGCAATGGGAGAAGGCACTTTCTTTTTAAGAGTGCAAGTACAACAAATAGTAGATGGAATCTTCATTAATAAATCAAAATATATGGAAACCATGCTGAAGAAGTTTCATTTTATAGATTGTCAGTCTATCAGAACTCCTGTTAATACCAAGATGAAGATAGGTCCAGATCCAGACGGAAAATCAGTGGATCAGACTCGTTACAGATCTATGATTTACAGATCTATGATTGGATCACTCATGTATCTAACAGCTAGTAGACCTGATATTATGTTTGGTGTATGTGTTTATGCCAGGTATCAAGCAGACCCCAAGGAATCACATATTGACGTGAGGTCGAAGTCTCAATCAAATTTAAAACCAAATACTACTAATTAGCTAGCGGTAAGTGGGTTATTGAACACAGGGAGTTTGTGGAATATGTGTTTATCTTATAGTCCTGTAAATTAACTACAATTGCCCTAAAATGCAAAAATTAAATATCAAGAATTGGATTGTTTTGGTTTAAGAACTAATAATAACTAAATATATTGTAAATCACAACGTACTTTTGTAACAGATTAAGAACAAGTGATCACCCTAGATTTCAGGTTTTAATCCACACTTATGTTTATGCTTACTAGAAAGAACCACATAGACATGGTTCGTGCTTGAATAGTCGTTTGTGATGAAAGAGAACTAAATACTCGGATTGTAAAATGCGAGGTTGTTACTCGATGATCAATTGACAATTATCCAACCTTAGTCCCTCCCATGATATCTTGATTGCCCGTGGCACCAAGAACGTATGGTTTGGGTTAACATCAAACAACAATCAACAACTTACAAACAAATATCCAAACACCATAATAACTCAAACAAACATTCAAAGTTATCATTCTAGAAATTCAAGCACAAACATAGTGTTTCAAAAGCAAACCTTACATCTAGGATGATCACCACAAGTTTAGCTAAGCATGACTTGAATCTTCATCCTCACACAATGATTCATGTTCAAAGGAATTGACTACCCAATCAATTGTTTTTCAATAGACCAAATTCCCCTCTTTCTGCCCCAAAAGTCGTCAGATCCAGATTATGAGCAAAAGGCACCACTCAAACCATTTTATTAAGGCAAGTTGCACTTTTTCGTCAGCAGCTAGCGTAACTTACGGTAGCCACCGTAAGTTACGGTGGAAACCAAATGAGTACGATGGAAATCCACTGCATTACGGTGGAAATAATAGTGTTTGGGGGGCCACCGTAACTTACGGTGGCTACCGTAAATTACGGTAGACCCCCACTTTTCTTGTTTGATTCCTTCTTCCCATCCTTCCTTGCTCCATCCCGTCGAGGTCCGTCCACAGCTGCGTTTCTTCATATTAAGCTCCATAATGTGCCTGAAACAAAAGCAACTGTAGTTATCTAATTCAAGATAATTACACAACCAAATATGAGAATATCATGCGTTTTAACATCATAAAAGGGTTGTTCCTTGAACCACCCGTCACATTCCCACACTAGACCATTGCTTGTCCCAAGCAACATATCAAATCAATTTCAAACAAGCGATCAATGTAACCCAAGCATAAACATGTAATACTTTTACTAACCCTTTCGTAACACCCAAAATGATACACCCCTCACTATGTCCCTCCTCTCGGCGACAAGTAAGCACTAGCATCTATCAGCTAGACACACAAAAGGCAAACGGGCGGTTGCACAACTATAAGCTTGTACATAAATCGACCCTTCTCTTAACAAATGGCCAAACATGAATGCATATCAAAGGGACTTCCAGGTTGTAACGTGGCTAGGTGTATGGGTAGGAAATGGAATATATATGAAGAAGCGAAAACTTAACCTAGCCTTTTATTACACAATAACATAAACAACTAACTACCAAACCTACTACTATGAACAAGGTACTCAACTTCAATCCCCTTTTTTTCTTTTTCTTTTTTCTTAGTTTTTCTCTTTTTTTCATCTTTTTTTTTCATCGCTTTTTCCAAAATTTTTATATATATATTTTTTTCTTTAATAACAATAAAACAAACACAAAATCTTCACGCAAACATTCAACATAGCATTGAAGATGATTACAACTACTAAACAACTACTAACACTATAAGACCAGGTCAAGTTGGGTGAATTTTAAAGTAACTAGCTAAGGGGTAACAAACAATAGGCTTTTAGGCACAAAATTGGGCAACTAAATGTCTAAACCCCCGCCCCTCTCGTAACCAAGCTCATATATATAATTTATGAGGTCCAACCCCCCAAATCCCACACTCGCACACATCAAAGACGAGGCTACCTAAATGCCCTTATTCTTTTCACATTCACATTCAACTAAGGTCTCGAATCGTATTCAAGCACAAGTTCTAATGCACCCCCACCCGTTGCCACTCTCGTAAAGAAATGTGTTATTTATCTACAAATGTGGCTTCAATTCTCACCAAGAATAAGAATGATTAAAGGTTGCCGATGCATCATTCGGAGTTAATCCAAGGTGTTCAAATTCTCACAGTATTTTGCTTGAATTTTTTTAAAAACTTCAAAAATTCCCCTCATCCCCACACTTGGGATACATTGTCCCCAATGTATGGTTTTGAAAGGAACAAAATAAACAAAACAAACGACTCAAAAAGTTGAAAATATATATATATATTTTTTTTGACACTAACACCTCTTTAATTCAACCCCGACACATAAACATTAACATATTATAAGCTCCACCCTACCACCCAACCGAACTACTCAAAAGAAAACAAGAAACAAACTGTATAAGAGAAGATGCAACCTGAATAGCTTGACTTATGGTGGCCTTGTGGGATGTTTCAACTCTTGCCGGGAAACTTGACACACCTTCCCGCATCCCCACACTTGTGCAACAAGTGTGCTGCATCAAGTCTTCTTACCTTCACTATCCATCTCAGTTTGTTCAACCGTCTTCTCCACCTTCTTTTTCTTCGCTCTTCTCTTTCTCTTTCTCTTCTTTTCTTTAGCTGCAATCTCTTTCACTTCCTTTAACATGTCAACAGCAAAACATGCTTCCTTGATGGAAGGGTTAGTAACAATAGAAAACATATTTAAGTTCAAAACCTTCTCACCAAACTTCATGTTCACCATTCCTAGCTCACAATCTAGGACTGCCTGTGCAGTAGCTAGAAACGGCCTACCCAAGATGACTGAATATGGTGCATTCTCAATAGAAGAAGTGTAATCCAGTACCAGAAAATCCACTGGGTAGTAGCAATCTCTCACCTTTACAATGACATCTGTTAGCATAGCCCTGGGCCTAATGGGTGTTTGGTTAGCCAACATTATTAGGGTATCAACATATTTCAGTGGACCAAAATCAAATTTGTCATATAAATGCCCAGGGAGGATGCTAACACATGCTCCTAGATCTAAAAGTGCTCGGTCAATTTTAAGGTCTCCTATATGAATTGGAATCAAGGGCACTCTTGGATCTGGGAGTTTTAGGGGTAATTTATCTAACAAAGGAACACTTACCTGAGATGTGAATCCAAAGCATTAATGTGTACTTGTTTTGAGCTCTTGGAACTAGATTGGTGATTAGGATTCACCACAGTATCAGGCAGCTCTCCTTTGTTCTTCTTCAGGTTTGCTACTTCTGTTGCGAGTTGGCCCATTTGGATGCTCAAAGATTGAATGGCCTTGTCACGAATTTCATCTTTTTGGGCCCGAGCATCATCCAACTGATTTCTCTTTTACATCTCCTGTTGCATCATCATAAGAATATCCATAACTTCATTCCCGCTTGAAGTAACATGACCCGCTGAACCACCTTGCTCAATACCCGATTGTTGGGATTGCCTTTGGAAACCTTGATTGTTCCCACCCCAGTAATTGCCTTGACTATTGAATTGTTGGCGAGGCACATAGTTACCTTGGGTGTTTCCTTGAAAATTCAGATTGGATTGATTGGCCGGATTCCCATAACTGAAGTTGGGATGATTTCTCAAACCCGGATGATAGGTATTTGAATTCATGTTGTAATTTCTTCCACCAAACCCTTGACCTTGAATAGCATTCACTTCCTCCACTTGTTCAAACATTATCGTGCAAGAATCCACAGTATGCCCTAACTCATTGCAATTTGTACAAACATTGTAAACTTGATTTGTAGCTTGTACATTACCATCATCCACCGCATGAACTGGAGCTCGTGTAATGACCGGTCGTGCTCGTCTTGATGATTGAGCCTTCCTCTTTGATGTAACCGCCATTTGTTCCAAAAATGCCCAATCGTCTTGCTCGTAATTTGTACCAAATGTACCATTTATGATAGACATTAAATCCCGGGCATCTTCAGAATGAAGCCCCTCGTGAAAAGCGTTCAACAACTCCCATAACTCAATTCCATGATGAGGACAATTCTTGATCATCATGTTAAACCGCTCAAACGCCTCATGGAACATTTCACCTTGTTGTTGTTGGAAGCTTCTTAAGCTTCTCCTAGCATCGTTAGTCTTTTGAGCTGTGAAAAACTCTTCTAAAAACCTTTGTTGCATCTCAGCCCATGTCTAAATTGAAGCAGATGGCAAAGTGTAGAACCACCTCTTTGCCTTATCCTCCAATGAAAACTGAAATAACACCAACTTGACATCATCCGCAGAAAATCCTTGACCACCAATTGTGTTACAAATTGAGTCGTAAGCTTCCAAATGAAAATAGGGTTCTTCTGTTGCTAACCCTTTGTATTTTGGCAAACTTTGAAGTGAATTTGTTCGGACTTCAAACGTTCTCCCTTGATTGTTTTGAGGGATGACCACAGGTGAAGGATTATTTATGATGATTGGACGAAAGTGTGCCTCAATACCTCTAGCAGCGTCCCAATTATGCCTTCGTGGGACACCCAACCTAACTCTTGGTCGCTGAGGACCCATTGGTCTTTGAACTTGTGGTCCTGGAGGCATGAATTGCTGAAACGGTGGTTGAAAGATTGCTCCCCCATGTTGTGGAGGAATCTGCTCTTGAAACTGTGGCCCATGTGGCCTCACTTGGGGTTGTATTTGTTGTGGTATAATTTGTTGCTGCACAACTTGTGGTTTTGGTCTCCCATATCCTTGCATATCTTGTCCTTGACTATAAACATAATTTCCTTGATCAGTATCTCCTTCGTACGTATACCCTTCTTCCTCATGTCTCCTAAGTGCATCACCATAACCACCATCAACACCAACTCCTCCTGCTCCCGATGTTTGTACAACTTGAGGTGGTTGGTATTGTGTATCCGTTTGCATTTAAGAGGTAGAGGGAGTATGAAATATGGATGGGTTGGATTGATATGGTTGTGGTATTGGTACTGGTTTAGACGATGATGCTTGACCGGTTGTTAAGAAGAAATATGAAAAGGGCGGAATGGGTGCTGATGGGTCAAAGCTAAAAGAATGTTCGGTTTGGGTACTTGTAGGTAATGGGGTATGGGTTGGTTCAGTTTCCGATGTTGATGTAAACGTGGTTAAAGGTTTGGGTGGTGTTGTTTGACCCGTAGTGGGAGGTGATGAGGGAGGATCCATTGTGTTTTGTGGTGTAACGGGTGATGTAGGTGCTATTGGTGAACCACTGAATTTATTTTGTCCGTGTAAGACTCTGTTCCTGCGAGCAGCTCGTTCAATTTCTGGATCAAACACTAATGGTGATGATGAGCTCGAGTTTCTGGTATGCATACACCTGAAACAAAACCTGCACACTACACACAACCAGCGTAACACCGAAATAACAAAACAAAACTAATAAGCAAACACACGTTGCGCACAACTCCCCGGCAACGGCGCCAAAATTTGACGTGAGGTCGAAGTCTCTATCAAATTTAAAACCAAATACTACTAATTAGCTAGCGGTAAGTGGGTTATCGAACACAGGGAGTTTGTGGAATATGTGTTTATCTTATAGTCCTGTAAATTAACTACAATTGCCCTAAAATGCAAAAATTAAATATCAAGAATTGGATTTTTTTGGTTTAAGAACTAATAATAACTAAATATATTGTAAATCACAACGTGCTTTTGTAGCAGATTAAGAACAAGTGATCACCCTAGATTTCATGTTTTAATCCACACTTATGTTTATGCTTACTAGAAAGAACCACATAGACATGGTTCGTGCTTGAATAGTCGTTTGTGATGAAAGAGAACTAAATACTCGGATTGTAAAATGCGAGGTTGTTACTCGATGATCAATTGACAATTATCCAACCTTAATCCCTCTCATGATATCTCGATTGCCCGTGGCACCAAGAACGTATGGTTTGGGTTAACATCAAACAACAATCAACAACTTACAAAAAAATATCCAAACACCATAATAACTCAAACAAACATTCAAAGTTATCATTCTAGAAATTCAAGCACAAACATAGTGTTTCAAAAGCAAACCTTACATCTAGGATGATCACCACAAGTTTAGCTAAGCATGACTTGAATCTTCATCCTCATACAATGATTCATGTTCAAAGGAATTGACTACCCAATCAATTGTTTTTCAATGTTTTAAAGCAAAGCAAAAACAGACCAAATTCCCCTCTTTTTGCCCTAAAAGTCGTCAGATCCAGATTATGAGCAAAAGGCACCACTCAAACCATTTTATTAAGGCAAGTTGCACTTTTTCGTCAGCAGCTACCGTAACTTACGGTAGCCACCATAAGTTACGGTGGAAACTAAATCAGTACGATGGAAATCCATTGCATTAGGGTGGAAATAATAGTGTTTGGGGGGCCACCGTAACTTACGGTGGCTACCGTAAATTACGGTAGACCCCCACTTTTCTTGTTTGATTCCTTCTTCCCATCCTTCCTTGCTCCATCCCGTCAAGGTCCGTCCACAGCTGCGTTTTCTTTATATTAAGCTCCATAATATGCCTGAAACAAAAGCAACTGTAGTTATCTAATTCAAGATAATTACACAACCAAATATGAGAATATCACGCGTTTTAACATCATAAAAGGGTTGTTCCTTGAACCACCCGTCACATATGAATGCAGTCAAGAGGATATTCAGATAACTCAAGGGCAAGCCTGCACTTGGATTCTGGTATCCAAAGAAAGGAGATTTCAATCTTTATGCATGCACAGACAGTGTCTATGGAGGATGTAACTTCAATAGGAAGTCCACATTTGGCAGTTGTCAATTTCTTGGTCCCAGACTGGTTTCCTGGCAGTGCAAGAAGCAGAGAAATATGTCTGTCTCAACAACAGAAGCTAAGTACATTGCAGCCTCAGCTTGTTGCTCTTAAGTTCTCTGGATTCAAAACCAGATGCTTGATTATGGTTTTAACTTCTTGCACACACCAATTCATATTGACAACACAACATCTATGTTCATAACTAATAATCCAGTTCAACACTTAAAAATTAAGCACATTAAAATTAGATATCATTTTTTGAGAGATTGTGTTGAGAAAGGGTTAATCAAATTAATACAGGTTCACACTAATAATCAATTAGCTGATCTATTCACTAAGGCATTTGATACTAGCAGATTTGAATTCTTAATTCAATCAATTGGCATGATTAACCTTGAGTAAAAACCAAAATCAACAAAATCATTCAAAAATTCACAAAAATACAAAAATAAATTATCTTGTAGAAGTATATGTTTTGTACTTATGGGAAATGATATAATTACGGTCGTTATATCATTCACTGTGCTTATTTATAAATCTCAAATGACTGACATGACTTATCTGATATGCGGGTAGGCTTAAATTGGAAAAGAAAACACATGCAGTGATGAACTAAAGCTAATATTCAACTGTGAAGCTTTCATCTCATAGTGTTTGTAAGTATTAGCTTATCCAAATATGTGTGTGTAGCAACCTAAACACACCAGGTAATGATGTCATATGAATCTATTTTACTCATATCAGTTTTACCTTTGTTTTGCTGAGCAAAGACCTAGAAAATCAAGCACATAATGCTGATGTCATGATTCATAAAGATTCCTAATGAGGAACACGTCCAATTTGGATGAATCAATAGAATAAAATACATTCCAAGTGAATGCAACAAAAGAATCCTAAGAGAGATCATTTTCCAAAGTGAAGTTAAAAGAATCCTGATAAGGATCAAACTGATAAAAGGATCAAAACAAAAGAATCCCAATAAGGATCAAGCAAAATGAGATTTCATATTTTAAATGACCTGGCCAAGTAAGTTGTTAAAGTTCTACCATACATTGCATGCAGATGGTTGACCTTACCATGCTTTTGGGTGTGAGGTACATGTTGAATACCCAATCAACTCAAAACATGATAAGATCACTAGCATTAAGATATTGACCAAGTATGAGTTTAAGAGGACAAGCATACCTTCAATCAATATGTTCATGACCATGTCTGTTTTACTAACAATTGCTTGCACTTATGAAAGGTAAGATTGATATGATCCCAAGAAAGGTATATCTCCACTTCATGTACAGATAAGAAAAATAAAAATCACAAAAATATTTTCTCCTCAAAATTTTAACAAATCTTTATAGTTTCTATCTCTAAAGGATATAAACTTTAAGGGGAGTAATTAAAATTTTTGATCATTTTGTATAATTATTTCCTTTATTGAAAAATATAAAAAATAAAAAACAAATATAAAAATCAGAAACCTTACTGTGTTGGTGCAAAAGTTATACCATAGTATCTCAGTTTCTACAGACATCCTGAAGCATAAAAGTCCAAGATCAGTCAACACCGAGAAACTTGGATCATATCTGATGAACAAGTCAATCCAAGCAAGAATTAATAACCCAAGCAACAATCAAAACTTTATAAACAACAAATCAACTGATTCAACTTCATAGTAGTCAAAAGTAAAAGACACAACTTCATAAAGATCAAGCATCAAAGCAAAAACAACCAAAACTATCCACAGTAGAAACAATAAGATTTGACAAGTTCAAAACTTAATGCAGGTAAGAGCATTGGTTAATGCGGGTGAAGGTAACCCATACAAATAACCAACACGGGTAATAGTTTTGAGTCCTGAAAACACAAGTTAAAATAATGAGGATAAGTTAACTCTACCGCATTAGTCTCACTACAAATATTCACAGTTTTCAAGTATGAAAACTAATACGGACAACTTTGTTCATCCGCATCTGTTTTCCTCAGCCGTATTTCCCAGATAACGCCGAGATAATTACTTAAACTTGGATGTATATTTGTATCATCATAAATTATAAGTGTGCTTACACTGTTCTGTCATCATGATTGAAGTTCAAGAAATGCGGACAACTTTGTTGTTCATCCGCATTTGTTGAAGTAAATACGGAACAACAAATGTTCTTCAGCATTTGCTATAGTACAAATGCGTATGTGAATTAAACCATCCGTATTTGCTACAGTGTTCAAGTGCCTGAACTTAAAACTTCTGTATTTGGTACAGTAAACAAATACGAATAGATTTTACTCTTTCGCATCTGTTACAGTAAACTAATGTTGACTGTTTTAAGCTTCCGCATTTGCTACAGTAGTCGAGCGTATTTGTTTTTAACACTTGTATATTTTGTAAAGGACATTAAAAGGACTATTTAAACAGATCTTTAGAGTGCATTTAATACTTTTCAAATTTGAGAGACATTAAAGTGCGATGAGCGAAAACCATACTACTATTCTTCATCCATCATCAAAATCATCAACAACATTCTGATTTCTGTGTTCTATAAACTTCATATTGCCTCTATTTTGATTCTAAACCAACATAGTATCGAAACAAGGTGATTATCCCCAAAATCCATGATGCACCCGTCAAACACTTTTTGAACTCAGAACCTTAAAACAAGAAACAATCTTAAAATCAACTATAAAACAAGGATTGATAGACATTTTTGAGCTCAATGACACAAATGATCATGAAAATTAACACAAACAAGTGATTTTCAAAACCCTAAATTTGTCGTATGAACAGGGGATCATCAAACTAAAAATATTAAATTCAAAACTTATGGTTGACTGTAAAAAGAGATATTAAACAGAAAATCAATATCAAAATGAAAGATAATTCAAAATAAAATGGTTCATACATTGCAAAACCAAGTAAGGTCAAAATGTGTACGCAACAGTACCTGTGATTGTTCAATTTCGAGCAAATAAAGTCAAAGCTGAAATAATCAGCTTGATTGTATCATTGTAATTAATAATTTGATGTCAAAAACTAACTCATTTGCATCTTGTGCAGAAGCTAATGGCAAACCTCACTTGGAGCAAGGTCCACAATGTTAGTGGATTTCTTGACCCTGAAGTCCCCGAAGCAGAAGGACTTAAAGACATGTTTCGATTCATATCCGCTACCAGGGTTGCTCATGCTATCTTAGTGAGACCAGTCATTTATGAGAACTTCATAAGATCATTCTAGAGTACAGCTGAAGTTGCAAAGATTAATGGTGTTAAGACACTATCTGGAAGAATTTCTGCTGATCATACCTTTATCATCACTGAACAAACTGTGAGACAGTGTCTATAGTTTGGTGATGATGCCATCACTCCTGAAGAACTAGAAGATGAGGAAATCATGGCCTTCTTTGCCAACATTGGACATGAAGGAGGGTATGAAGGAAAGCAGATTGTCAAGGGTTTAGTAGATCTGCAATGGAGATTCCTGATCCATCTATTCCAGCACTGTCTGTCCAAAAAAAAAGACAGGGTGGAATGATATCCCAGTGACTACCACTTCAGCTATCTATGATCTATGCACCAACAGACCATTCAATATGTCTGCTTATGTATTCAATGGTCTGGTGTCAAATATTGCAGAAGGAAGAAGACACATGTTCCTTATGTACCCTAGATTCCTCCAATGCCTCATCAATAAAGCATTTCCACAACTTATACCTGTAGGACGTGTAATAAACATTCCTCATTAGAATGCCAAGTCCTACTTGTACATAAAGAAGAGAGATCCTAGGAACTTCTACAGTGGAATCTTCTTTCCACTACTTCCTTGGATGTTAGAGCAAATCCACTAACAAGAAGAACAAGAGGATATAGCTCAAGAAGAAGAAGAAGCAGCTCATGATCAATAACATGTTGATGAGCATGTTGCAGATTGAAAAGAAAGATTGATTGAAAAAGACAGATTAAAAAGAAAGAAAACCCAGATATAGCTCATCATGAGCAAGCTCCAGATGATCAATGAAAAGAAAGACAGATTGAAAATGTTGGAAGAGGATGTTGTAAGAAAAAAACCCAGAACCAGACTCACAGCTCAAGACATGCAGCTCACTAAGCAAGACCATGATGTCTTGGTACCCATTCTTAACAGGAGTCCTGAATGGTTTACTGAACCCTCTTAACTGAAGCTTCAAGAGGGGTTAACCACTTCAGAGATGATCTAGGGTGTGCCTGCTCCAGAGGGTAAAATTGATGTAAGGGTCATTTCCTGAAAGTGAGACAGTGATGGGAACATGTTTATGATCAACAGAATCTCAGGGTTAGTGCAATTCTTCACTGAGTAGTCTACTCTTGTGAACACCCTGTAGATTCATGATCTTAAAGAACTTGCTGAGCTTGAGTTGATCAATCATCAAGCAATGTACAGGGGGATATGAGCTTGAAGAAATTCCAAGGATTTTCAAAAAAACAAAGAACTTCGACTCATTGAAAGCAGTCTACTTGAGGAAAGATAAAACTTTCCAAAATCCCCTGGACAAGAAAAATAGAACCAAAAGGACTGAAGAGTTGGTATTTCCTGAGTTGAATGTAAAACCAACTGAATCACTAAAAAGAAAGATGGTAGTTGGCACCCAAACTTCCATCCCAATCTCAAATGTCTACTATGATGAAAAGACATATGAATTGGTGATTGAAAGGAAGCGGGGAGGAAAAGAAAGGGTAGAAATTCACCTGTTCGGTGGATATTAAGTAAGACTGCTTGATAAGTCTTACATCCACTACATATTTTCAAGACATTTCAGGGAAATAACCAATAAGCTTGGAGAGGCAGATATGTATTTCTTCCTGAAGTGTATCAAAATCTTGAAGATGGCTTATGACCAGATCAGGCATAAGAGAGAACATAGAAATAAGAAGAAGACACCTCTTAATCTGGGCAATATTGTGAAACTTGAGGTTGATGCTGATGGAACGCTCCTGATTCACAGAGATGGGTTATCCACTGTTGGTGTATGGGAACCCATATCTCTAAGGAAGATGCCTATTAAAGCAATTCACACCATAAGTCAGATAACTATTCACGTACTGAGTAGAGACAGGATGAACGAGGCCAGAGACTTCTCCAACATGATCAAGTCCATCCTGAATCCATCCCTTCCAGGCCCAGGAACAGCTCCATTATCACCAGTCTAAGCACCTGCTGAAGACCCAACAGAATCTTCACAACCTCATTCACTATCAAAACCTTAAAGTATAAAGGCTATATAATTCTTAGGGGGAGTATTGTTGGACCCTGAAAGGATCATACATGCCAATTCAAGTGATGCATCATGGTTGTTCTATTGGCAGATTCTCACAAGTCCAAGAAGAAATGCGGGTGAAGAAAAGAAGACAAGTGTTAGCTATCCGCATTTGTCTATGCAGATGACCAAGGAACAAATGCTGACAAGTGTTTGTTCTTCCGTACTAACTAATGCGGATAGCTAGAACAAATGCTAATAAGTATTTTTTTTCATCCGCATTTGTTAATGCGGATGCACTAAAAGAAATGCTGACAAGTGTTTGTTCTTCTGTATTAACTAATATGGATAGCTAGAACAAATGCTGATAAGTATTTGTTCATCCGCCTTTGTTGATGCGGATGCAGTAAAGAAATGTTGCCAAGTGTTTGCTCATCCGTATTAGCTAATGCTGATGACCAAATACTTAATGCTGATGAAGAAACAAAAAATGCTGATAAAGTCAAGGCATCCGCATTAGTTAATGCGGATGTTCAACAACTAATGTGGCTGAAGACTTTTGTACTTAGACTAGTATTATGTACAGTTGTCAGGGTAGTTTAGTCTTTTTGTACAGGCTTTATGTCAGTCTATAAATAGGATTGAACATCCATCATATGTAAGTTTTTCATTCACCAAGATACCTAGTACTCAAGTTACGAGGTTCTGTGGTTGTCTTTTCACTGTTCTTGAAAACCCTAGAACCCATTGTAACATGTTTGTTCTTTAATCAATATACAAGCATTTATGAGTATCTTTACAGCATTTAATGTTCTTTGATTTGGTATATCTGCTACTTAATCACTAACTCAATCATCATATTCGATCCTTGTTGACTTAACATCAACAGAGAATATCATTCTTGGACCAATTCAATTATCACACCAAAGAGTGGATTGATTGGATGTAGAAGTATAAAGCTCATGTGGGACATACTATAATCTAGTGAATTTCTATGATAAAGTGTACAAGTGCTTGATACTTAGCCTCTGTATTGGAACAAGTAACAATGTCTTGTTCCTTAGATCTCTAACTAATAAGGTTGAGTCTAAGAAAATTACAATTACAGTATTAAGAGGATAACCTGACAGGATCTCAGCCTCTCGTGTTGATCAATTAGATTATGTTTGCAGCGGATTTAGCACATTAATTAGCAATTAAAGCAAGAACATAAAAGATATTGCAATTAAAGCATTAACATAGAGAGAGAAGAGTTCTGCGAAGCAATAAATGTTCTATTGATCGCATGTTTCGGCAATTAAAACTGTATGGCTTGCCATCCTTATATAGGCGGCAAGAGCATGGTGGTGATGTCCTTTTCTGACATCACTGAATATTTAAATTACAGTTGTCAAAACATAAAACTACTGAAGATGTCAACAACTGACATCTTCTTACAAAAGTTCCTAAGTGCTGACAAAAGTAAACTACTGAAATCCTACAACGACTGAAGTCGTTAAACTACTTACTATAACTACTGATACTATAACAACTGAAGAACATGCTCTTCAGTTGTTATACAACTACTGAAACAAAATAAACTACTGAAAAGAAAAACCACTACAACAACTGAAGAAGACTTCTTCAGTTGTTGTGACAAACTCTGAGTCTTCAGTACTTGGTCTTCAGACTTGGCTTCAGATGATATAACAACTGATGACTTAAGTAGATATCATCAGTTGTTGTCTTCAGTCTTTGTCTTCAGACTTTGTGCTTCAATAGAAGGTCTTCAGTTCTTTATTTCTTCAGCTTTTGATTCTTCAGTACTTGTCTTCAGTATTTGAAGTCTTCAGTACTTGTAAGATCAGTACTTCAGACTTCAGTACTTGGTCTTCAGTACTTTGGAGTCTTCAGCTGATATTCTTCAGTTCTTTGATCTTCATACTTTGTTCTTCAGACTTTGTCATAACAGCAGAAGGCTGGAGCTAAGATGCTCTCGAGTTTGACATTCAAGCAAGAGAACACAATAGCTGATGAGAGTCTTCAGATGTTCTCGAGTCTGACATTCAAGCAAGAGAACATTGTAACTGATGGGAGTCTTCAGCAGTTGTAGCAGTGGCATGTGGGACTTAGAGGTTTTCCTGATCTTGGCTCATTGGTTCTTTTGGTCCAACAAACTCCCCCTGAACCAATGCAGCCAAAACCTCTAATTATTGGATGTCCCACTTATTGGTGGCATAAAGATTGGTCTATTTCCTTCTAGATCAGATTAGAAGTTGACCCAGATAAGCACTGGCCAGAGAGGTAGTCTCAAGTGTTTGTTTGGCTAAGTATGGATGGGAGCTCTGTCTTGGGGAATTGGACACAGAGCTGTTGCCCCATCCATGAGATCTACCTCCCTCGTACAATCCGGTAGGATTATCTACAGTAAGCCTGAAGAAAGATCAATTGTTCTTCTTTGGACAGGTCTTCAGGCTCACCTTCGAATAACCCCTCCCGACCGTACAGCTCTGAGAGGTACTTGACCTGTCTTCCATTTTTGAGCTCAAGTGTTGTGATTTGCCTATATGCAAACTCATCAGGGTGTTTACCCTCTAACAACAAAGTGAGCTCATTCCTATGAAAATTCTCAAGCTTCTTATAGACCAGACCCTTCCTAACCACCCTATTATCTAGCATTGAAAAGGGTGATTGGCCGGCTCTATAAGCTTTCTCGAATTCATCTATGATTTCCCAGGGTGTTATTACAATAGCCACAGAGATCTCTTCATCTACGATTCTCTTCAGTTGGCTTTTGTATCTCACAGGCATGTCCTTCTTGACTATCCTGTGAGCCACCCTTGGGTCAGGCCAAGTTCTCACCCTCTCCCTTTCATATTGAAAGGTTTGTCTGAGGGTGAATAACCTCAGAGCTTCTCTCTGCATGTTTATTATAGAGGTGGTAGCAGTATAACATTTGTCAATGCTTTTCAGCATTTCCTCATCATGTCTTTTCTGCTGCTCCTCCTCTTCTAACTTAACCTTCATAGTGTCGTGCTGTGAGGTGGGATTGATGGTTTGTGGTCTGGCTTTGGGTAGAGGTATAACTGCTGAGAGTGGCAGGCTATCCTCCTCATCATCCTCTTCTTCATCTTGCAGCCTCAGCACCCTTCTCTTCTTCTTCAAGGGTGGATCATTGGCTGCGGGTTTTGGTGGTAAAGGAGTTGGTTTTGTGGGTTGTGGTTGGGTTGTTGGTGTGGGAGTGTTGGCAGGCACTACTAGCAGCCTAGAGATAAGGGCTGGTTTGGTTAGCTTGACTAGTAGTGTCCTGTTCCCAGCACCGGCTTCAGATAAGGCCTCTGCGACCAGTCCCTTTGTAAAATCACCAGCCGAACAAATCTTGGTGGTTATTGCCAAGAGTTTGTCCCTGGTCCATGCCTTAACATCAAGGACTGGTCTGCCCAGGTACTTCGAAGTGAACCTACTCATAGCCTCAAGTTTTTGTCTTTCCTCTTGGCTATGAGTAGTCCATCGGTACTCAATCTCTCTTCTCTCCATATTCCTGATCTCTTGATCTAGCAAGGCAGTGTCCTTGTCAAAGCCTTGCCTGAACAGCTGTTCAATGACTTTGTTCATTGAACGGTTATGTTCAGCATCAGCCTCCTTGACAAGGGCTGCTAGATCAGGATCAGCCACCTTCTCTCCCTCTCCCTTATTCTTATCAGTGATACTGAAATCCTTTTAGATTTCAGCCACTTCTATATGCTCTACCTCCCTCACTTCCTCTTCCCCTTCTCCCTCACCCTACTACTCTCCTCAGCCAACTCCCTCTCTACCACCACCTCTTTCTCTGCCTCTTTCTCCTCCTCTCCCCTCTTCCTCTTGTCTTGCACTGATGTCTCCCCCTTTTTGGTTGCATTGGTTGGGGTTTGACTATCAGCAAGAGCCTTAGATATGGCAACCTCCACCATGGGTTGTATATATGTGGGAAGCCTCTCATCAAGGGTTTGAATAATTATATCTTTAAGGATTGGTGTGATGAGAGGCAGGGATTTCTGGAGGATAGCATCCAGCTGCTCAGGGGGTTCTGTCCCTGAAAGCTAGTGCCAGAAGCAGGGGCTGGTGGCTGAGTTTGTGGGAGTGGCTCAGTGTTTGTGAGACCTTCGGGTGAAGGTGCCATCTGTGGGGTAGTGGTGGCAGATGGACTTCTATCCTGAGTCATCTGAGCAAGCAGCTCTTTGAGTCTGCTTATCTCATCCTCAAGGATAGTGTTTTGAGCAACTACATCGTAGAAGAAGCTCAGTCATCATCAGCATGAGCTGAATCACCTGACCTCCTGACATTGTCAGGATGAACATGTCCTGAGTGTGGCTCAGTAATGACATGTGCCCCTTGTTCATGGTACTGGGGACTTCTGGCCTCAGGATTGGATCCATCATCGGCCATTGCCTCTGGTGAGGTCTTAGAGATGTTACCAGCTTCACCCTGCTCAGATGTTGATGCAGGGGAAGTGGCAGCCTCACCAGATTGTTCTCTCTCCCTAGCCACACTGGGAGAGTGAACTGATTCTCTGTGCTGTGGGCTCTGATCAGCACTTGTGCCCACCCCCTCTTCGGTTGGAGTCTCCCCAGTGGTAATAGGTTTCTGGGGAGAGGGTGGAGTGCTCAGATCAGTCAGCGCTTTGGCTATAACCAATGTTGGGCTTAGTGGGGCGGTCTCCTCTGTATGTGGGCTAGAAGCGGTATGCACATGGGGAGGACTGTGCTCTTCAATGGCAGCCTCCTCAAGTAAGGAAGACCCCAGTGATGTGGTTGCCCCAAAATTGGTTGCATCAGGCTCCTGTTGAGAGGAAGCCTGTGCGGTTGTGGTGGGTGGAGTCGTGGTACCTGCTGGGAGAATCGAACCAGCAGGCACATCCTGCCTTTGTGTGGCAGGGGCATCCTCAGGGGACTCATCTCCCTGAGTAGCCTTGGTTGGCTTCTTTTTGGCTTTTGGCTTGGTGGGGACTTTGGATTTGGAGGTGGAGGCTGTGGGTTCCAGCTGCGTGGGTTTTCGCAGCCGGCCAGCCTGTTTTAGTGTGGGGTCAGTGTTGTGCCTGGAGTATACCTCAGCTTGAACAGCCATGGCAGGGACCCCAGTGCCAACTAGTCCCTCAGCCTGAAGCTGGTATTCGATCATGGCCATTATGAACCGTGGATATAAGTTCCAACGGTTAGAAAAAGGTTTTGTGGCCATGTCCTTGAGTTCCAAAAATAAAAGATCAGTAAAATTTAAAGGTTGTTTCTCAAGGATAGAATACAATACCTGCTGCCACCTTGTGGACATCTGGTCCCACGAAGAGGTCTTGGGAGCCAGACATACATTCACCATGTGGAAGATCAAGCGTTGAGGATCAGGAAAGTGTTTCTTCAACAAGGTGGAGGCGGAGAGGTTACCCTGATAGTCATGAGATGTGAAGGAAAGATCAAGGGTACCTTTGGGGTAGGAAGTTGGGTGAGTGGCATCATCCAGCTCTAAGGTTTGGCGTAGAGCAGCTGGAGTGATAACCACGGGTTTGCCGTTGACGGAGGACCGGAGAGAGACCTCGGCATTCTGCTCTCCGGTTTGGACGGTGACATTGGTCCAAAACTCCGTCAAGGAGTCGGTGTATAGTGTGGGGTTCAAGAGAAAAGCCGTTTTGTATGGTGAGTCGTTCATAAGATCGACGGCTTGGTGAAACTTGGGCCATAATGGCGATTTTGTAAGGTGGGCGACACAGTTGGGTCGAGGTTTCAGTTGCATGTTCGCCATTAATGGTGTATGGGAATTTCAGAGGTTTGTAAGGATTAGGTCAAGTGAGAAGTAAATGCTCTGAAGGTGGGGTATTTATAGGGTAGGGCAAAGGTTGAAAGAAAACTACTGAAGGTTTTGGTGTTAGTGATCAGTTGTTGTAATAACTGATGACGTGGTTTTAACCTTCAGTGGTTGTAACATCTGAGGACTTGGTGTTAGCCTTCAGTAGTTGAAACTACTGAGACCTTGGTTTTGTCCTTCAGATGTTGTGAACGTCTGAAGAGTTACTGTCAGTCTTCAGTAGTTATGAACTACTGATGACCTAGTATTCTTCTTCAGACGTTGTAACAACTGAAGACTTGGTGTTAGCCTTCAGTAGTTGTGAACTACTGAGATCAGTAGTTTTGAACTACTGAAGACATGGTATTGCTTCAGTTGTTGTGAACAACTGAGGACTTGGTGTTTAGCCTTCAGTAGTTATGAACTACTGAGATCAGTAGTTTTGAACTACTGAAGACATGGTTTTGTCCTTCAGTTGTTTGTGTATGAAACATCAGCTGTTGTTATCAGCTGATGAGAAGTTACTCATCAGCTGTTTCCATCAAATCAGTTGTTTCATACTAGCCTCCACATTTACTCATCAGCTCTTTGGCTGACTTTCAGATGTTTCATTGACCCTTCAGCTCTTGGGAATATGCCTTCAGCTCTTGTGATCAGATGTTCACAAGTGCTGATGAAATTATTCAGAGCTGGTGAACAAATTTTGTCTTCAGTATTTGTGTAAGATTACACATCAGTACTTGTGAGCAAAATTTGTTCTTCAGTACTTATTTATTGAAAATCATACATCAGTAGTTGTAATCCACTTCACTACATCAGTTTTTCAATAAATAATGTACATCAGTACTTTGAGTCAGTTTAGTCTTCAGTAGTTGAAAAAGCTGAAGACTAAATTACTCATTAGTACTTATATTTGACCTTTGCTCTTCAGTAGTTGTGAACTAAGAGTATCAGCATAGGTCAAATCATTCAAGCTGCAGCATACCAAGCCTTAGTACCAGATTTTGGAATGTGGCACTATCTAAAGGCTTAGTAAAAATGTCTGCAAGCTCATCAGCACTAGGCACAAACTTAGGATCAATCAGACCTTTCTCATAGCAATCCCTGATAAAATGATGTCTGATCTCAATATGCTTGGTCCTAGAGTGCTGGACTGGATTCTTAACAATACAAAGAGCTGAAGCACTATCCATTAATAATGGAGTCTTAGTCTCAGTAATGCCATAATCCAGAAGTTGGTTCTGAAGCCAGAGTATTTGAGAGGTACAGCTTGCAGCAGCAATATACTCAGCTTCAGCAGTGGATGTAGCAATTGATGTTTGTTTCTTACTCTGCCAAGAAACTAAACAATTGCCTAGGAATTGGCAACCACCAGAAGTGGATTTTCTGGTGACTTTGCATCCTGCATAGTCACTATCAGAGAAAGCAACTAATTTGCATGAATGCCCAGCTGAATACCAAAGTCCTAGTGATTGGGTACCTTGCAGATATCTAAAGATCCTTTTGACTGCAATCAAATGGGATTCTTTAGGTGCAGCCTGAAATCTAGCACAAGCACATGTTGAAAACATGATGTCTGGTCTAGAAGCTGTAAGGTACATCAAGGACCCAATCATACATCTGTAAAGGGTTTCATCAACCGCTTTACCTTTCTGATCAACATCTAGTTGTGTGATGCTGCTCATGGGAGTAGAACAGGGCTTACAGGATTGTAAATCAAACTTATTCAGCAACTCTTTGGTATACTTGGACTGATGGATGAAGATTCCATCATCCAGTTGTTTGATTTGCAAGCCCAGAAAATACTGTAATTCTCCCATAGCACTCATTTCAAATCTCAGCTTCATAAGCTTTGTAAATTCATCACACAACTTTGGATCAGAGGATGCAAAGATGATATCATCAACATAAATCTGAACAAGGAGCTTATGTTGTCCCACAGTCTTGATGAATAAGGTTTTGTCAATGGTGCCCTAGTGAATGTATTCTCAAGAAGAAAGGTTGAAAGTGTCTCATACCAGGCTCTAGGTGCTTGCTTCAGCCCATAAAGAGCCTTATCAAGCTTGTACACCCAATCAGGATGTTTATTGTCCTCAAAGCCTGGTGGTTGACACACATAAACCTCTTCTTTGATTTTTCCATATAGGAAGGCACTTTTGACATCCATTTGATAAACCTTAAGACTATGAAAGGCAGCATAAGCTAAGAACAGTCTAATTGCTTCTAGTCTGGCCACAGGTGCAAAGGTCTCATCATAATCGATTCCTTCCTCCTGTGCAAACCCTTGAACAACCAGTCTGGCCTTGTTCTTGACAATTTGGCCCTTCTCATCTGTTTTGTTCCTGAATACCCACTTGGTGCCTATAGCACACTTACCTTTGGGTAATGGAACAAGCTCCCACACTTGCTGTTTCTTGAATTGAAGTAGCTCAAGCTGCATAGCTTCCACCCATCCATTGTCTCTTAAAGCAATATGATAGTTCTTTGGTTCTTGCTGACTGATGAAGAGAGCATAGAAGCAGAAGTTGGACAATTGATTCCTGGTTGAAACTCCAGCATGAATATCACCAATGATTTGTGAAGTGGGATGATTCTTGAGCTCTTGATAAACTATGATATCTGTGCAAGTGTTTGTAGACCCATCAGCAGCAACAGATGGTGATGGAGATTCCTGAAACCATGTAGAGGATGGCAGCTCAAATGAAGTAGAGCAAGCAGAAATCTCATCAGCATTTGTAGTGGATGGAGCTGCTGAGGCTACAGGAGCATCAGGTTCAGTGGAATTAGGCAGGTTGTCACAAAACCTGAAGAGGTGAGTACTGACTTCATCATCTTCAGTACCACCAGGTGGAGATCTATTGACAGGCTCAACAGATGGAGGTTGATAAGGAACATATTGCAGTATGTCCAGATCAAACAGCTCCACAGGGTTTTATGGAATCTTGTCCTTTGGAGATTCATTGAACTTAACATGCAAAGTTTCTTCAACCCCTTTGGTTCTACAGTTGAAGACTCTGTATGCTTTGCAAGTTGATGAATAACCAATAAAGTACCCTGCATCCACCTTACTAGCAAACTTATGGAGTGGGTTGCTAGTGTTGAGAATGAAACAAGGACACCCAAAGGCTCTAAAGAATGAAATAAGAGGGACCAAATGATGAAGAACTTCATAGGGAGTCTTCATCAATCTCTTATTTACTAAGGCTCTATTCTGTACATAGCAAGCTGTATTGACAGCTTCAGCCCAAAAGGTCAGTGGCAGCCCTGAGTCAGCCAACATTGACCTTGCTGCTTCAATGAGGGTCCTGTTCTTTCTCTCCACCACTCCATTCTGTTCAGGAGTTCTTGGAATGCTAAACTGCCTTCTAATTCCCTTGGACAGGTAGAAGTCATCAAGTGTGTGGTTTCTAAATTCTGTTCCATTGTCACTCCTCACACACTTGACCTGTAGGGAATACTGCTTTTCTACTTGTAACACAAAGT
Organism: Flaveria linearis; assembly: GCA_024085815.1. NCBI lineage: Eukaryota > Viridiplantae > Streptophyta > Magnoliopsida > Asterales > Asteraceae > Flaveria > Flaveria linearis. The sequence continues at coordinate 90,641,777 of CM044002.1, forward strand.
TCATTATTGTCTTTGCTGCTTCATCCTTGGAGTGCAAGAAGAAAGTCCATACAAACCTGGAGTAATCATCCACAATTACCAGACAGTATTTCTTCTTTGCCATGCTCATTACTCTGACAGGACCAAAGAGATCCATGTGCAGAAGTTGTAAGCAGGCAGTGTACTTTGGTTCTTCTATTGAAGGGAATGAAACTTTGTGTTGTTTTCCTTTCAAGCAAGCAGTGCAGTCATCTTCACACTTGAACTCCTTCAGAGGCAATCCTCTTACTAAACCATGGCTTATAAGCTGATTCATGTTCTTGAAATTAACATGACCCAGCCTTCTATGCCATAGTGTAGACTCTTAAGGAGATGCCTTGGAGAATAGGCAAGGATGGCCTTTTAGATCCATCTTTTTGGAAAGATCTAAGGCATACACTCTTCCTGTCCTGTTGGCCTTCAGGAGAGTGTGTTCATCCAATGCCTTGTCAATCAAACTCAGAACTTTGGATGACAGAATCCTACAGTTCTGGCTTGTGAAAAGGGCAACATGGCCTTTGTCACACATTTGACTGACACTCAAGAGGTTGTACTTGAGATTCTCCACATGGTTAACATCATCAAACCTTATTTCCCCATTGGAAACAAAGCCTTTTCCGACGATGTAACCCTTTGCATCATTGCCAAAAGAAACAAATCCCTTCTTTCCTTGAGAGTAGTCATTAAGAAGGGAGCTGCTTCCAGTCATATGCATGGATCCTCCACTGTCTACATACCAGATGCTTCTATGGCATGTTGAAGAACCCTGCAAACACAACCATGTGTTAGTTAGTCTTGGAGACCCAAACCTGCTTGGCTTTGGGTCTGTTCTCAGCTACAGGTGTAGCACTAACAGGTGTGTTGTGAGTGACAGCTTGAGGTGAAGAAGATGGTACAGAAGAGGAACCCTTTGGCTTGGACTTCCTTTTCTGTGGTTTCAACACAGGAGCATCTAAGTGGTTGACTCTTCCCACTAGCTGCTGAACCATCATCACCAATTGTGTCTGATTCTGTGATAGGGCTTTCAGCTCTTCAGACATATTGGAGTTTGCTGATGATGAGTTCCTATGTTGTACCATCTTTTTCTGAGCAACCTCAGCTGTTGCCTGAGTAATCCCTACCTTCTTGGATTTAACTTTGGCCCTAGGGATTTCAGGCTTGGATGTTGCCAGTACAAACTTGGTTTCAAACTCATTCTTCATTTTATTGATGCTCTCAGTAATTTGCTCCTTCTGTTTGAGTTTGGAACCCCTTTTGTACCAGCAATCATCAGTAAGATGATTGAACAAGCCACATATCTCACATGGCTTTTTCTTCATCTTATGCTGATCATCAGCTGAAGAGGATTTAACTGCTGAAGACTTGTTCTTCAGCTGTTTGTCATCAGTACTAGCAGTTTTCTTCCTAGTGCCTGCTTTCCTGGTATCCTCTTTAGCTGTCTTCAAACCTTTCCTACTGTTAGTTTTCTTCTCTTTAGTGCTAACAGTATTTGAGGTTTGAACTTCAGATGTTGTCACTTGCTCTCCAGTACCTTCAGTACTTCTAGTGACAACTTCTGAGTTGATCAGCCTTTTGGTCATATGATAGTCTATCTCTGATGATGCTGATTCAGAGGATAGTAAGTCACATGATGAGAAGGATTGGTTATTGCTCTCCCCATCAGATTCAACTTCTGCTCTTGAAATGAAGTCTGTGGGAGGAGCAGTGTGATTATAACCAATGCCAAACTTCACATTGGAAGCTGTTTGCTTGCTAAGAAGCATTTCAAAACCCTTGCAAGATTGCACCCATCGATCACACTCAACTTGGGTGGTTGCAAGAGTTTCCTTGAGGTCCTTGTACTTCTCTAGAAGTACATCTTCCCTAGCTTTACTATCTTTGATTTGGCAGTTGAGCTTGTAAATCTCATCATTTTTATCTTTTAGAACAACCTCAAAATCAGCTTTTCTTTTGGAAATAGTGTGCTCAAGCTCAAGATTTTTATCTATTAAAGCTACATTTGCTTCTCTAATAGAAGCAAATGCTGCTATGCATGACTCTGAACAAAGCTTGGCTTTTGCCTCAGTGGATACCTGAGATGAGGCATTGGATGATGACCCTTCAGCAGAATCAAGGGCCATCAGAGCAAGATTTCCAAAAGGTTGATCACCACCATGTTGACCAGCACCTTGGAGTAGTGGTTCCTGACCAGATAGCTCTTCTGGTAGACTACTCCAGTCAACAGCAGTTGGGGTGAAAAAGCTTTGTTGTTGAGGTTGTGTGTGGTGATGAGATTGGGAAGAATGAGGCTCTGGAAGAGCATGAGGTGGTTGAGCCGGGGGTGCTTGAGGTTGACCAGGCTGAGGCATGTAGTAACAGGGGTAAGGATAAGGCATATGACCCTGTGGCATAAAATAAGCAGGTGGTGCTTGTGCTTGAGATGGATGGGGAGAACTGTAGGAAGGTTGCCCTTTGTGCTGTGAGCTATTGCTGGGAAAAGTCACAAAGGGTGCAGATGAGTTAGATCCAGATGATCTACACTCTCTTGCAAAGTGTCCAAGCCTTTGGCACTTGTGACACCTCAACTTGCTCTTGTCAAAACCAACTTTGGTTTTGCCAGAGAGTCCTGGGAATTTCCTACCAGTTCTCTTGTAGAACTTCTGAGATCGGATATTTATCATTGCCATTTGGTTCAAAATATCCATCTCTTCCAGATCATCATCTGGAATGCCCTTCAAATCCTCCATCAGAAAACACAAGTTGTCACCACCTCCTCCTGAACTACTGACACCAACAAAAGCTTGTTCTGAGTTTGTAGAGAAATCAATATGCTCATCATAAGAACTTTCTGATGAAGCATATTCTGACTCATGACTTATCAAGGCAGCATTACCTTGGACAAAGTCATCAGCAAGTTTGCCAGAAGATGACAACTTCCTCTTTTGCTCTACCTCTCTCTCAAAAGTGAGTAGTTTCCCATGAAGCTGGGTGAGAGATAGAGTGTCAAGGTCAGCACTAGAGCGTAGGACAATGGTATATGTGTCCCATCTCTCAGGCAATGACCTGAGGAACCTGTTGTTCATCTGGCTTTTGGAGTACTCTTGTTTAACCATCTTCAGCTCAGAGATTAAACAAGAGAACCGCTCGAACTGCTGGGTCAGAGTCTCACCCTTTCTATATGAGAAAGTCTCATATTGTTGGGCAAGGATTTCCCTATTGTTTGCTAAGACCGAATCAGTTCCTCCAAATTGTTCCTTTAGAGCAACCCATAGGTCATGAGCAGACTCATGATGCAAGAGCCCTGAATATATCTCGTTTGGAATGGCCATGGCTAAAATTCCATGGGCTCTAGCATCAATTTCAAACAGCTTTAGATCTTCGTCCGAATACTGTTCAGGTTTCTTCGCAACCTGTTCATTAGATTCCGGGACGTTCACCATAGGCTTGTATGGCCCATGCACCACTGACTTCCAACAACCAGCACTGTTGACAACCAAGTGGTGCATCATACGTCTTTGCCATATGTTATACTCGTTCCTAACCAGCATCGGAGGCTTGGTTGCGGAACCAGTATTGTGAGGATCATTGGTTGGTGTTGTCATCTCAGGTTTTGGTCAAAAACAAGTTTAAACACGACAATCGTAACTCAAAACCACCAAAAGACCTCAAGATTTTGGCCGGAAACAGCAGAAACTCACTCTCTATGACTAACTCTTGCAAATTGCTAATTCGATCAACCTGAGAGATCAAAAGAGCAGTTTCAAATGATCAATGGTAAGATCGATCAATGATTAATCTGCTCTGATACCATTTGACAGGATCTCAGCCTCTCGTGTTGATCAATTAGATTATGTTTGCAGTGGATTTAGCACATTAATTAGCAATTAAAGCAAGAACATAAAAGATATTGCAATTAAAGCATTAACATAGAGAGAGAAGAGTTCTGCGAAGCAATAAATGTTCTATTGATCGCACGTTTCGGCAATTAAAACTGTATGGCTTGCCATCCTTATATAGGCGGCAAGAGCATGGTGGTGATGTCCTTTTCTGACATCACTGAATATTTAAATTACAGTTGTCAAAACATAAAACTACTGAAGATGTCAACAACTGACATCTTCTTACAAAAGTTCCTAAGTGCTGACAAAAGTAAACTACTGAAATCCTACAACGACTGAAGAACAAACTCTTCAGTCGTTTATAACTACTGATACTATAACAACTGAAGAACATGCTCTTCAGTTGTTGTACAACTACTGAAACAAAATAAACTACTGAAAAAGAAAAACCACTACAACAACTGAAGAAGACTTCTTCAGTTGTTGTGACAAACTCTGAGTCTTCAGTACTTGGTCTTCAGACTTGGCTTCAGATGATATAACAACTGATGACTTCAGTAGATATCATCAGTTGTTGTCTTCAGTCTTTGTCTTCAGACTTTGTGCTTCAGTAGAAGGTCTTCAGTTCTTTATTTCTTCAGCTTTTGATTCTTCAGTACTTGTCTTCAGTACTTGAAGTCTTCAGTACTTGTAAGATCAGTACTTCAGACTTCAGTACTTGGTCTTCAGTACTTTGGAGTCTTCAGCTGATATTCTTCAGTTCTTTGATCTTCATACTTTGTTCTTCAGACTTTGTCATAACAACAGAAGGCTGGAGCTAAGATGCTCTCGAGTTTGACATTCAAGCAAGAGAACACAATAGCTGATGAGAGTCTTCAGATGTTCTCGAGTCTGACATTCAAGCAAGAGAACATTGTAACTGATGGGAGTCTTCAGCAGTTGTAGCAGTGGCATGTGGGACTTAGAGGTTTTCCTGATCTTGGCTCATTGGTTCTTTTGGTCCAACATAACCACTAGTTGACATCAAAACAAGCGTCTAACTTAGGGTTGTAGATTGTCAAATAGTCAAGCTATAAGAGATAATACCTCTAAGGTACCTTAAAGTATGCTTGACATCACTACAATGTCGATCGTTAGGTTTATATAAGAGTTTAAAAACCTTACTAGCGAGGTATATAATCTTAGGGAAGTCAAGCACGAGGTGTTTGCTTGAAGTCATAAACAACCTTCTACATCAATCATACATGATGTAGTTGATTAAAGTCGAAAAAGCCTAGAGGTTGAGGTACATATATGATCTTAGGTAAATCACCTCAAGCAAAGGCATTATGGATGTTTACTTAACAAATATCCTATCCCCAAGAGAATGTAATTGATAAAATAGCCTATTTAGTAGTGATTTTAACCATGTGGCTAAATGCCTCAATAAAGTTAATCCACTCAGTTTGATGAAAGCCCTTGGCGATAAGTCGACCATCATATTAAGTAATAGTAACATTATGGCTACCCTTGATCACATAAACGTACTTGAAAACAATAATGTTAAAATCAACGAGTGGAGAGACAAAACCCAAGTCTAATTGGAATGCAAAGCAGGAACATTTGTATGCATCACATCCCGCCACACTACCTGTTCTTGAGCCTGAGAATAGGTCGTCGGCTCAGTAGTAGGAGAAATGTAAGTATGAAGAAGAAAAGATCTAGGAATCAATGAGGCTTGCAAGTATGATCACTAGAACGAGATATCAGATAAGGTAACAATCCTATCGTCTTGAATATGTATAGAATTTGATGTTTACATGCTAGATACCTATCTTCTTATAGTTTGATAGAGATGAGATTTGCTAGAATAGCAATTTAGGAATCTATGAAATTGATTTAAAGGTGTGATTCAGATGAGGAACCAGGGGCAATCGACATATGTAAAAATTTAAAATTTTGAGTTCATTGATGCAGGTAATGAATGAGGTTGAGAAAAAACATAAGTGAGAAAAGTATAAAAGAAGAAAAATAATAATTAGAGAAAAGCCTCCTCTGTTACCATATACAACATATTATATGTGTACTATAATTTCATTGATTAATAACTAAAAGTATAGCCTTCTTATCTATAGGAGGGTCAAGGGGAAACCTAGGTATACAAAGTTGTTGATTATACCATAATGGTGATCACTAATAATCATTGTTGTTGAGACCGGATCGGACCGGCCGGTCCGACCAGTTCGACCGCGAATCGGGGCCTGCTCTGGTCCGGTCAGGGGTGGTTCGTTTTTGGTAGGTTGAACCGGCCAGTCGTATCCGAACCGGCGGTTGGACCGGCGAACCGGGCCGGTTCCGACCGGTTTTTAATTTTTTTTTATTTTAGTGGGTAAAAAACGGGGTGTTAAACCGTAAATTAGTACGTCGGATATACAAATATAGTTAAGTTTGTTATATAACTATAAAATATATGTATAAATCATATATAAATTACTTATATTTAATTACATATATAAATATAATTAAAATATAGTTAAATCCGGTCCGACCGGTCCGACCGGTCCGACCACCAAACCAGTAAGGCGTCCGGTTCGACGTCCGATCCGGTTCTGAAAGCATTGCTAATAATGCTAATAATTTATACAATCAAATCACATTGCACATTTAGTTTGTCTAATAAGTGTGTTTATCAAACTTAAGAAAATCTAAATTGAATCTGGGTCATAATCAATTGTCAAATTATCATGAGGTGGCATTTAGGGGATACATGTCATGTAGCCTATAAATGACAATTGTCTTCATTATATTAGATACCGCTTGTGATATTTACCTCTGACAAAATATTGTGTTGTATGAATTTCATTTGAAATTTAATTGGTCTTGAATATCGATAAACTTTTATGATTTCTTTAGATGATTTAAAGCGTGTTTAGTAAGATTATTTATTTATATATACGTTTTAAACAACTCTCTTCGAGTGTTCTATAATGAGAATTACAATTTAATCATGGGCGGTGGTTAGTTAAGGCCTAGAGGGGACCAACCCCACCTGTTTTTTCACTAAGAAGTGAAAATTTACATGTATTTCGTTTGAAAATTTAATATATATTGGGTACGACCCCCCTATTTTAGGTTTCATTACTTTCGGCCACCCTAATTTAGGTTCCATGACTTTCGACTCCTCTATACTCTTTTTCAAGTTCCGCTACTAAATTCAACAAAAAACTGTGTTTGATTTATTTGAGTATTCAATCCCGGAGTCTTTCCTTCAATAACAAATGTACATAGTAAAATTCATGCTCATAACAAAAGATATTAGTAAGGTTTAAGTAAAATATATGATACTAAACATTTAATAATATTCAAGAGATTCAAAGATCGATTCTGTTAAAACCTCCAATGCTTTGATTCAAATTAACCTCTATATTGGAAAAAAAAAAGTTTAAACCTAAATAAAAAAGATTCTTGTTTCATCATCTTTTCAATAAAGCTTTTCTATTAAATCAAGATTAATAGTAACAAATCAAGATTAGTAGAGGGTGTGTAGGTGAGGTCATTGATTGAACAAATCAGGCAATCCATAACAATCAATACAGCTTGTCCTCTCCAATACGACACACACCCACCAATTCTCAAATAATAATATCTTCATTTTCAGTAATCATCAACCCTCAATTCCCCAATTTTCATATGGCAACTGAAGAACCGAAGAAGGTGGAGGTGGAGCCCGAGTCTCCGGCGGAGCCACCGCCAGCCGCCGCCGTAGAGGTGGAGGAGAAAGCCGTTGAACCACCTGCTGCTGAAGAAACACCCACCGATGATTCCAAAGCCCTCGCCATCGTTGAAAGTAATCTTGATTTTGATTCACTGTTTATATATGGGGTTTGTTTAAAGAATCTTGATTTTTTTTAGATCAATTACAAGTTATTAAGAAAAACCCAATTTTGGATTGATTGTATTCATCAAGAGTTGACTGCAGTCTTAAGTGTTTGTTGATATGCCAGAACCAACAGAGCCTTGTGAAGAAAATCCCTCAGAGGGTTCTGTCAATAGAGGTAATATAATAAATCTAACCAATTACAATTAATCTTCAATTTTGATTTAGAAAGGAATAATTAGTGATTAATTGGTTGATTGTTTGTTCAGATGCTGTTCTTGCTAGAGTTTCAACAGAGAAGAAAGATGCTTTAATTAAAGCTTGGGAAGAAAATGAGAAGTCCAAAGCAGAGAATAAGTAAGAGCATAAGCTTCTGTTTCTTTCACCTAAAAAGATAAACTTTAGCATATGTGTATAAAAGTTCAATCTTGATAGGTTTTTATAAAGCAGATATTTAATTGTTTGGTAAAGTAAATGAATTTTGAATTGAATTCTTGATCTTGAATAGAGCTCAGCAGAAGCTATCTGCCATTGGAGCATGGGAGAACACCAAGAAAGCAGACATAGAGGCTGAACTCAAGAAGATTGAGGTACCATTCATCCTTTTTTTTTTTCTTTTTCTTTTCCTTTTCTTTTCTTTTTTTGTCTGGTTAGATACTTAGATTATTGATAATCTTGACAATTAGATAGAACATGTTATTAGTTGCAACCATCACTTTGTTGGTAATTTGGGTAACCAAATTACTACTGTTAAAATGATAGAACTATTGGTGGACTTGTGATTGTTTTTATTTCTGAACAACAAACTCACACTCTCATTAAATCTACTCCCAAAACTACACCATTTGTGTAGGATGGAATTTGAACCCTGAACTATATAAGAGTGACACCAACTTAACACTTTGGTACCATTGAGCGACATGCCCTTTGGTATCGGTGAACTTAGATGATAATATAATAGTTTAGTGACCTACATAGCCAAAGAAAATGGTACTTTAGCAACAAAGTTAATTGATTGCTTACAATGCAATGAACCCTCTAAAAGAATGTCATTTTAAATGTACATGATTATGAGCAGGAAAATTTGGAGAAGAAAAAGGCGAAATATATTGAGAAGATGAAGAACAAAATAGCTATGCTACACAAAACAGCAGAAGAAAAGAGGGCGATGACGGAAGCAAAACGGGGAGAAGAGCTATTGAAAGCCGAAGAGGTGGCGGCTAAGTGTCGGGCCACAGGAACCACCCCAAAGAAAGGATGGTTTTCAAGCTAAATGTGTATTCATCAGAGTTCCACTATGCTGCATTTGTAAATTCTACATTTTGGATTTCTTAGATGTGTGCTTTTACATATAATTTGAAATATTTGTTTAATGCTTCATTATTTGGTGTGCCAGTACTTATATTATGTGTATATGAACCATTTGTAAGAAACATGTTTGAATGTGATGTTTTTCTCATAAAGTTTGAGATTTTGTGTTCATATACATATCTTTGTTTGGTGAGTCTTTATCATTTTGACTTCTTAGGATGGACCAACTATAATTATTGGTTAGGGGTAAAGCCCGATCGACTAATAAAGACGTAGCAGAGTACTATCTTTGATGGTCTCGCTTCTTCGTATCCTCTTTCCATAGTAGGTCTCATTCAGAAGAAGATTATAAAAAAAAGAACTTATCACGCTTTTTATTTTTCATTCATGGTTTGATGTGTGTATCAATCACGCACAAAACTCGTCGATACCGAACACTTTGACTTGTTCCAAGCCCTTGAATTTGAGTGACGTACAATTTATATATACGTACAATCAAAAGACGGCCTTGCAGGAAAACTAATCAAGTGAAGCCAGTCCTGAAGGCCACAAAAACATAGAACAAACACCTTTAAATTGAAGACTAGGTGCACACTCAATACTAGCGAGAGTGAAGTAATTTCATAAAGTACTTGCATTTTGGTTTGTAAATATTTTGTAATAAATTTGGAGTGCATAAAAGGAAACTAGAATATGATAATTTAAGAGGGCATACCCAATGTTTCAGTTAACTCATGGTTAGGGCAGGAGCCAGATTTTTCCATGATTTGATGTATATAGGGTGCGTTTGGTATGCAGGAATTCAATGAAATTTAATGGAATTGGAATTCGAATTCCATTGGTCATTGTGTTTGGTTAGTAGGAATTCGTTGGAATTGGAATTTGAATTCCATTCTTCACATGTTTGGTTGAAAAATGAATTGGAATTGGAATTGGAATTAATTCTCTCAAATTCCTTCAAATAAAGGATTTCAAAATCCTTCCAAATATTGAAGGATTTCAAATTCCACCGACTCTTGCCTCCACCACTAACCGCCATCTACCACCCCGCTCACCGCCGACCGACACTACCGACGACCCCGACCGCCGACCGCCGACGCCCCCCGCCAACCCTAACCCCCGCCGCCCCCAACCGCCGACCACCGCCTACCATCCCGCCCACCGCCAACCGACTGTGCCGCCCCCGATCGTTGACGCCGCTGCCCGACCCCGATCACTAACCACGGTTGTCGTCCGTCGTCCGTCACAGACCGCCGCCGACGCCGACCACCGCCACCCCTAATCGCCGATTGTCACCGACCATCGTTGCTGAACTGTGTCTCAACGACGGGCGTTATCGGTTGGTGGCGGTCGATCGGCGGCGGCGGTCGGTTTTCGGCAACGGGCGCGGTTGGTGGTCGCGGTCGTTTGTCGACGGTGACGGCGGCGGCGGTCGGTGGTATGTAGCGGCGATGATCGGTGGTTATTGAGGTGGTGACGGTTTGCAACGAGTGATAAATTCCAATTCCTTTATAATATATTGGCACTGAAAATGCATTTGGAATTTAAATTCCCTTTATAGATTCCAATTCCTTTGAATTCAAAATCATTTGGAAAATATTGAATTCCAAATGCAATTCCTTTGAATTACAATTCAAATTCCAATTCCAATTTTAATTCCAACAAATTCCGCGAACCAAACGCCCCCATAGTCTTTTCTTACACTTTACGCAAATGGTTAATTCAAATTTTCGTTATTGTCCGTGACAAATGTTATCCCTTAAATTTCAATTCTAACAAATGGCGTAAACAAAACCAGTAAAAATTAGAATTTATAATCGAATTTCATTAAATTATAATGGACCAAACACGCTTGTGAAAAAATGAATGTACTCTTATTCGATATCTTCTATGGAAGCCATTTGAATGTTCTATTTTTTGTGTACTGAACTGTTCAAAAGATTATTAGATTTTCCTTAACTTGAAGTAATCTTTCTAATTATACATTTGAAAAAGTAGTTTTTCATGGAGTTGTTACACAAAAAGAAAAGAGGTAAGGAGACCTAGAAAGGCGAGAACACATTCTAACACCCAAAACTCAACTTTCTATAATATCATGCCTGAAAATATTTATTGAAAACCATTTTACTAAAGTCAAAATTCTGAAAGTGGAAAGTCAATATTATATAAAATGGTTAACCTTTGCAGTTATAAAAGATTAGGGCTCGTGAACTTTACAAAATCTAGGTATAGTTAAGGTATATAAATTCAATAGAAAATAATAATTCATGATATATAATACACAACTAAGTGTTATAAAGACATTTATAATTTAAATACACTCAAAAACCAAAGTTTGGAGCAAACTCAATACGCACTCATAACATACAAAGAAGCATTAACCCTAACACACTTTGAATGCTCGATACTCGGTTCATCAAACTATACGGTTAGAGCAATTTGAATTAAGATCAAGCAAATTTTCTTTGGGAGATGATTCGACCAATTGCATAAACTCGGTGAGATGCTAAGAAAGACAAGACTGTAATTACCTATTTGTTTCAAGCACTTTCAGAAGATCTAATTCTAAAACTTACTAAGCATGCAAGTGCAACTGGGATACATTGAAGAGTAGATACATCAGTGTGGATCGAGTACAAATGGCAAAACTACAAACTCTCGAATTTGAAATTGAGATGTTGCAAATGAATGAAGAAGAGGCAATCGACTCCTTCACCAGGAAATTAACAAGTATTATCGCTAGAGCACCAAACTTTGGTTCTACTTCTAATGATAAAATGTTAGTACGCAAGTTGCTAAGCTCAATACCGATAGGTTCATCCAAGTCATTACATCTATAGAACAATATTTTGATCCGGATACGATGACCTTGAATGAGGCAATTGGTTAAAAAGGTTTGAAGAAAAGTATGAAGGTCAAGAAAGTAAAAAATTGGCTATTTAAGAAAAACTATTTGTAAAATGGTATAAAAGCAATGTAAATCAACGATGAAACAACCAACAAGTGTATGATGATTACTGATGCAGAAACTCAAACTAAAAACTACTCTAATCTAAACATCAAGAAGATATGAGAGTTATAAGAATCAAACTACTAAAGACTAAAGAATCTGCGCAAAGGTTGTGTGAATTCGAACTAAGAAGCGAACAATAAAAAGAACCAAGAGAATTATGTGAAATATTAGAGAGAGATTTTAGAGGGATGAGATGATCTGAAACCTAGCAGGAGTAATAGCCCATTTATACTTAAGAAGATACCAGCAACCCCTTGAACTTTAGAGAAAAGACAATCAGCTCCCATTGTGAAAAAGGTTTCAGCTGGGGTTATAAAAACTATTCAAATTGAGTCTAAATTACAAAAGCTTATATGTTAACAAAAGGGTTCACAAAGAAAACGAAGATGAAGTTCAATTTAGTTTGTTCGCGAAAAGCTGGATTCGCAGTAATAGAAATGGATGTAGAATTTTTACAATGCAACTTGATTGCTAACTAGTAAGGAGCTAGCAATTCTTTTAACAGATTCAAAACCTATGAAATTTCACAAGTAGTAGAGCTCATAGCTTGATACTCTTCTTCAGCAGAGGACCGAGAAACAGTCCCCTTTATTTATTTTTTCATGAAACCAATGACTTTCCCCAAAATAAACAGTGTCCGGTTACTAATCTTCTGAAGGAAAGACATTTTCCCCGGTCAGAATTAACATATGCCGTTACATTAAATGAATCAGATTTGAAAATAACATCCCCTTCCAGGAGACAATTTTAAGTATCTCAACAATAGAAACCGAGTTAGAAGGGGGATGCATAAACTGACTAAAAACATACACATTAGACAAAAGTGGTTCTTCCTATCTAAGTTTGGGAGTCTCCAAAAAAACTATGCTCAATTGAAGTACTAACAACCTTACGGCCTAGCTATCCAAATTGTGACAATAATTCCATGCAATATTTCCGTAGTGATAAACAAAACATTTTTTCAGAATACAAGACTTCAATGCCCAAAAATACTTTAAAATTATCAAGTCTTTGATCATAAAATAAGATCCTAAAGTTTGTTTGATAGTGCTAATTCAGAATGATTATTGCCGGTTACGATAATGTCATCCACATATACTAATGCAGGATCGTATGTTGGTCACTCAACAAGTGGTTTTTCTCTCAAACTCACCTTGAACGACACTCAGAAAGAGTCTATGAAGAGTTGATCACAATATAACAAGTAACAAGCAGTAAATAAACGCAGGATGTAAATTTTCAAGGTACTTTTTTTATATATTGCTTCTCAACTCAAAGGATTACAAGACTCTTAGACTCAATCTCACTACCTAATGAGTTACAAAGAGAAGATATATATAATACTACCTACAGCCGGATATACTTTGATACCAGCTGGAAACCTCTAATCAAACATCTATACTACAAGACTATAGGTGAGGTATCTCAGATATTTTTCCTGAGATTTGGTAGTCAGGACATGTCCCTGACTTACCTTTTGTCACCAACTAAAGTTGGTAACATGTACTATCATAAAAAGGTATACAGTAGAATAAAGTATGGTCAACAACATGGTTCTTTTAGGAAGAAGTCATGCTGTATCAGAGGTCTGCAGCGGACTGTCAGAGACCATACTTATGTCTACTGGACATAGAAATGTCTCCCGAAGGATAAATTTCTTCGGAAGAATAACCTCTTCCGAAGCCACTTATACTTCGGAAGACTGCTTCTTCTGAGGCTTGGAGTCTTCTTTGTCTTCGGAAGGAGACTTGGTCTTCAGTTCTTTCTTCAGACTTTGTCTTAGGAAGTCTTCAGACTTTGTCTTCGGAAGCCTTCAGACTTTATCTTCGGAAGTCTCCAGACTTTGTCTTCAGCTCTTCCTTCAGACTTTGTCTTCGGAAGTCTTCAGACTTTGTCTTCGGAAGCCTTCAGACTTTGTCTTCGGAAGCCTTCAGACTTTTTCTTCGGAAGTCTTCAGACTTTATCTTCAGCTCGTTCCTTCAGACTTTGTCTTCGAAAGATAGTCTTCAGCTGTTGACTTCAGACTTCGGAAGATCTCATACTTAGCTTCGGAAGCCTTTTGAATGTAGCACCAAAATGACTATGTGAAGTGGTTTTGGTTGCACCAGCCTTATAATGACCCAACAAACTCCCCCTAGGCTGATGCTACCAAAACTTCACTTCTCTCTTCTTCTTAAAACTTTCAATACCAAGGAAAGTAGATATTTATCTGTGTCCTTGTTCTTTCGTGATGTGGTGCTGAGAAGTTTGTACAAATCCTTGGTAGACAGAACATCCAGTCTGTCACCTTGGATTATGTGTACCCTTTCTTGTGGCCCTCTGAAAAGAGTTAGTTGATGGGAACTATAGTCGTATTCCCATCTAACTATAGGTTCCAATTCCGGACCCTCAACCATCTGTAGAAAGGCTGCGCCCTTGGTGGTAGGTCTTTCCTTGTCTTCCTGTCTTCTCAACTTCAGCTCTTCTTCGATCTTGGCCTTTGCAGTTAGCTCGACTAGATGAAGACTGCTGAAATAATTTCTGATGATAGCTGCAGTCTCAGAGTTGGAGGGGTTGGAGAATGGCTTCTCTGCAAGCTCAACAATGTCAAATCTGCTAAGATGCAATAGAGAAGTGGCATTAAGCCTGTTGGTTTCACCATTCTCCCTTTCCACAGCAAAGTTGTGAGAAGGTTCATCGAACCTCCACTGGATTATAACTTTCCTAGGTCCAGGAGACTGACTAGGAATCCTGTCCTCCTTCCTTGTATCCAGTAGAGTCGCCATTTTCCTTCTTAGTCTTTTCTCTTCAGCATTAAGAGTATCAGAGTTGAGACCGAGAAGTCTTACAGCCTGGCCCAAAGTACTTCTAGGCAACTCAAGAAATTGACCTAGAGTGAGGGAGCTTGAAGAGTTATCAACATAGGTGATGTTGATAAGGTCTCCCTCACAGGAGATGCTGCTCATAGTAGTGCAGTTGGTGAGCCTTGTCTTGATCTCCTTTATTTCCTTAAGAGATAGATGTTTAGAAGGCTGAGGGGATGATCTTGGTTTCTGTTGGGTAGGTTTAGGTTTAGTGGTTCTAGGTTGTATTTTGGGTTTATTCTGTTGGGTAGGTTTAGGTTTAGTGGTTCTAGGTTGTATTTTGGGTTTAAGGATAGGAAGTTTAGGTGGTTGAGGTGATAAGGTAGGTTTGGGTAGAGTTGTAGGTTCAGGGGTGTAGGTTTCATCTGAGGGTTCTGTTTTGATGGGAAATGGAATTGGTTCTTCTGGTGTGGGTTGTGGTTGAGTGGTTGCCTGTGGTTAAGTGGCTGGGGTGAAGATCATTCACTGTCCCCTCCTATACATCTCCTTCCTCTTCCCCATACGGATGTCAGCTTTTATTTCGCTAACAATCCATTGGAGTGTCCTTTCGGACATGGGTCCCACCTTCCTACCAGAGAAGCCGTGAGCCCGGAGATAGTCTTTCATCCAGGCTTTATCACTGACCTTCTTGGTGGCAGTGACCCTCTCTACCTCCTCCCTCCGCTTCTTCTCCTTCATCTTCTCCCTTGAAGCTTTCTTCCTTTCCTTCTCCATTTGATCCTGCTCTTTGTTGTGGAGCAGCAGGATCATATCATCATCATGTGGAGACAGTTCAGGAAGACTGAAGCCTCTTGAGAACAGGAATTTAATCCTAGCCTCTCTTAGCTGCAGGGCTACTTTCCTTTGTTCTTCTTCTTCTCTTTCCAAGGCCAACCTGGCTTCTTCTTCTTGGCTTAGCCTGGTTGTCCTCTCCAAAGTCACCAACTCCTCTATTGGTAGCAGGAGTACTTTCTCATTGGCAGCTCCTAAGTTGATGAGCTGATCAATGAGTACTGTCCTTCTCTTGGTGTTGATTTCCTCCTGATTGGCTGCAGCTCCTTAGAACTAGCAGCTAGCAGCTTCTCAGCAGGAAACCTACCTTTCTTCTTGAGTTTCTCAATCCTTTCCTCCTCCTGAAGCTCTACCGCAGTCATTTTCTTTTTGCCTTTGTCTTTAGCAGAACTTGTCTGTAGTGGTTCTTGGATAGAGGGTTCGGATTGAGAGAGAGGATCAGCTGGTGTTTGGGATGGAGGTAGATCAGAAGTGTCCTCCCTGCTCATCTCAGATGCTATTTCAGCAATAACATCTGTGATGATCAGTTCCTCTGACATTTGGAACAAATCTTCCGCAGCTTCCATCTCGGCTTCGAAAGACTTATCTTGTTCTTCCGAAGTTTCAACTTTAGCTTCGGAAGAAGAGGCTGATGCAAGTTCTGTCCCAACTGTTTCAGTTGTTGGGCCATCAGTCCCTATTTCCCCTTCGAAGTTAATCTCAGGTTCCATGTGGACCTTAGGTTGACCAACTTCTTCCATAGTGGTAGAAGGTGCAGTCAGTCTTTGAAGCTCCTCAGCCCCAAAGTATATGAGTGTGGTGTCGGGGCTGGGCTATTCTAAGGAGGATCTCAATACAAACTTTATGAAAAGTTAGTAGAGATCATGAAGCATCTGTGAGTCAATCTTTAGAGTTGATTGAGATGAATCAGGTAGGGTGATGAGTTGGGAAGTAGAAGGCTGGATCAGTGGTTCCCTAGATGTTTGTCTCTGATCTTTCTCCCTTTTTTTGGTAGCATCATCTTGAGAGCTAGATGAGCTAGAGGAAGAAGTCAATGAGACCTGAATAGGTACATGCCTAACAGACCTCTCCGTCTGTTTCTCAGCTAGTTGGGCCTTGAGATTGTCAATCTCAAGTTGCTGAGTGGATGTCCTTGTCTCTAAGATCCTCACCTGAGATTCCAGGTTTGAGATCTTAGAGAGCAAGTACTGGAGTGTGAGTTGCATACTTCCCTCATCTTCATAGTATGTTTAGTCTCACCACCAGATGTGGCTTCTTGGCACCCTGGATACCTTTGCTCAAATTCATCTCTGTCAGAGATGTTGATGGGCAAAGTTGCCGTAGACTCAGTCTGATTGATGTTACCACTGTCCTGAGAGCTCAATGAGAGACTCTGAGTAGTGGCAGCTGAGCCTACATGAGTCCCCTCCACATCAGTGGGACTCACCTTAGTAGTTGGCTGCTGATGGGGGCTAGAGATAAGGGATCCGTCTTGGCTCTGTTGATCTTTGATAGGGTGTTGTAGATCAACTTCATGGCCATGGAGAGATGTTATCTCTTCATCAGTTCGGAGTAATAGGTCAGTGAAAGATAAAGAGGTTAAACCTACTGACCCGGGACCTAGATCAATGTCTACAGGCATTGAGCCTCTGGTGGGGCTGTCCCTTGTTGGCTGCATAGGGGAGTGTAAAGACTCACCCTGTGGGCTAAAGGCTTGAGGTTCGGGCTCTTGGGTTTGAGACTGGTTTGAGACTGAGGAGGCTCAAAACCCAAATTGAGGTCAAAGGAGAAGGATGGTGTGACCTCGGACTGAGTGGGAGCCCATGTTTCCACTCTAGCCCTTTTGGTTTGAACTGGAGGAGCTTGTTCAATCAGAGTAGATTGAACAAGGATTTGTTTGGATCGTCTCTGATATGTAATTTTGATGGGTGGAGAAGGTATTGGGACATTTATGGTGAGGGTTGCTGGTGTGGGTTCATCACCTGTGGGGTTAACAGGGATGTCACCAGGAGCTATGCGCTTAATCATCTGTGGAGGTAAAGGAGTATACCTTCCAGTAAAATTAGTGGATACCTTCTTCAAAGTTTTGAAGATGGTGGGCCGCACTTGGGGAACAGTTAGAGCAGCTACACAGACAAGTTTGCTCTGTTCCAACTCGCAATTGATGAAGTGTTGAATGTATCGGGGATACATGAAGAATGTGTTGCTTTGAAGATTCCCGATTAGGTTGGTCAACACAAACTTTGAGTAGTTGAAGTGCAGGCCTCTCACCAACCCATGAACTAGGCATCCTAGTTCGTATGGGATTTGATCCCATCCCCCAGACTTGTTGGATAAGCAGTGCAGAACGATGTGCAGCAGGAACTTCCAATGATATGAGAACTTGAACTTGTAAACTATTAATCTGCTCACATATCCACCATATCCCATGAGGATGTAGGTGCTATCCAAGTCTTCTTTGGGAAACTTAGTAGGAGCTCCATCATCATGAAGCTCGAGATGCTTCCTGATGAGTTGTTCACTGATGATCAACTCCTGTTCACAAATGCGGGTTCTCAGGACGCGAACCCTATTTATGACTTTAGCTTGACCGTTACTCCAGAATTCAGTCATGTGGTTGGAGTAAACGGTGGGGTTAACAGTCAGCACCATGAAGTAGGTTAATTTAGAAAGAAAGGTGATGATTTGGGTGAAGTCGGTATCTCTTGATGAATCAAGTAATGCGACCTGGTTGTGCTGAGGGTTTAGCGCCATTGTAGAGAAAGTAAGCTTGAATTTGGGTGAATTTCAGGTTTGACAGTGAAGGAAATATTTAGGGCAGTAAATTGGTAAAATAAGATGAAATTGAACAGTCTGGATTATTTAAAGGGGATGAATTGTGGTAGTGGCGGTAATAGGGTAAGTGTTTGGGGGTTATGGGTTTTCGGCTATGAAATGACAGTGGCGGCAAGGGATAATTTTAAATAATCTGGCCATCATTAGAAAATTTTTACCTTTTACAGAGTGGGGCCCAAAGATATCCGTTACACATAAAAATCTCTCTTTCCGAATGTAAAACATTTCTGAAGGTAATTTATCTTCCGAAGGCAGTTCTTTCTTCCGAAGCAAAACATTGCTTCCGAAGGTAAAAATTGTCTTTCTGAATGGAGGGTTATATAAGCTTCGGAAGTAGATCTGATGTAAAATCAATCGCTTCTTCCGGGACTAAAAACTCTTCCATGAAGAAAATTTCCATTGAGGAATTTGGCTTCGGAAGATATTTAAGAATATCTTCCGAGAGTTAATTCCTCTTCGGAAGGAATTTACACTTAGAATATAAAAAGATCTTTTGTAACAGGGCTTAAATTGTATTGACACAAGACATTACACATTAAAAGCTTTCAAAAGAGGTAGTTAGTCATTGTTTATCATCCCAATAGCTGATATGAGATACTTAAATCTTTGTTCATCAAAAGCTTTTGTGAACAAGTCAGCATATTGTTCATTTGAGTCAACTTTGATTAACTTTATCAGATTTTTTTTATGAATATCTCTAATGAAATGATACCTGATATCAATGTGCTTTGTCTTAGAGTGCTTCACTGGATTTTCAGTAATGGAGATAGCACTGTTGTTGTCAATATGGATAGGAGTAGTCATGAAGTTGAATCTATAGTCCAACATCTGATTTTGAATCCATAGCAGTTGAGCATAGCAGCTAGCAGCAGCAATGTATTCAGCTTCAGTAGTTGATGTAGAGACACAAGATTGTTTCTTGCATTGCCATGAGATAATACTTCCACCAAGAAATTGACATCCTCCTGATGTTGATTTCTTGTCAATGTTGCAGCCACCATAATCACTGTCAGAGTATCCATAGAGATTGAAATCACTATTTCTTTGATACCAGAGACCTAGTTTAGGTGCTTCTTTGAGGTATCTGAGGATTCTCTTAACAGCAGCCAAATGAGACACCTTGGGAGCAGCCTGATATCTTGCACAAATGCATGTGGCAAACATGATATCAGGTCTACTAGCAGTGAGATACATTAGAGAACCAATAATTGCTCTATACTGATGTTGATCAGTATCCTCCCCCTCAAGGTCAGGGCAAAGATTATGGTTTCTGGGTATGGGTGTCTTGGCTGGTTTACAGTCCTTCATTTCAAATCTATCTAAGATATCTGAGACATACTTAGATTGATTTATGAAGAACCCTTCCTTCATCTGTTTCACCTGAATTCCAAGGAAAACGTCCATTTTTCCCATGGAACTCATCTCAAATTTCTGCTTCATAATGCTCTCAAAGTCCTTACACATTTGGTCATTTGAAGAACCAAATATGATGTCATCGACATAGACTTGAACAATCAAAATGTCCTCTCCAATCTTCCTGATGAAGAGAGTCTTATCAATGGTACCTCTGGTGTAGCCATTCTTCAGGAGAAACTGAGACAAGGTCTCATATCACAGCCTAGGTGCTTGGTCCAGCCCATATAGAGCTTTATCCAGTTTGCACACATAGTTGGGGTGTTGTGGGTCTTCAAATCCTGGAGGTTGACACACATAGATTTCCCTATCTATATCCCCATATAGAAAAGCACACTTGACATCAAGTTGGTAGACAGTGAAGTTCTTGGATGCAGCATAAGAAAGGAAGATCCTAACTGCTTCAAGTCTTGCAACTGGTGCAAAGACATCAGTATAATCGATTCCTTCCTCTTGGGTGTATCCTTGAACTACTAATCTTGCCTTGTTCTTGATAATCAAGCCTCTGTCATCTTTCTTGTTTCTGAATACCCATTTAGTACCTATAGGTACTTGAACAGAAGGTAGTGGGCATAGATTCCAGACCTTTTGTCTTTTGAATTGAAGTAACTCCTCCTGCATCGATTTAACCCAACAACTATCTTTCAAGGCATCTTCCACCTTCTTGGGTTCCATCTGAGATAAGAAGCATGAGTACAAGTAGACATTCCCATGATGAGTTTGCCCTCTTGTTCTCACACCTTCAGAGACATTCCCTATGATGTTTTTAGTTGGATGAATGTTGTGAATCCTAAGAGTAGGAATCACTTCTAGTTGCAGAGATAGGTCCAGGTTAGACGTATTCTGATCAGGAACTAGATTACTCTGTCCAGCTGCTGTTTCAAAGTCATTCAATGAGAACTGATTGAATGACTGAGAAACATCATCAATGGTTGGCCGTGAAGTAGTATTAACAGTTGCCTGCTCCTTCAGAATACTACTTCTTTCAACCTGGTGTTATAATGGATCACCTGAAGAGCTTTGAGGTTCATCAAGTGATTCACTTGTTGAAGCTTCATTATTCCTTGAGATAGTTATACGACCAGATCTGTGAATGGTTGAAGCTTGTTGTCTATCAGTTCTTGGAGAATTTGGAAGAGATTTGGGTAGCTCAAACAGTTGATTAGCATCATCATCAGCATTACCTTGAGCACCTGTTCCATCTAAAACATTCTCACAAGATGGTTTAGAATAGTTTGGAAACAATTCTAAGTCAAAAATATAATCAGGTCCATTCCCCCTAACACAAGGAGTGTGCTCATTTACAACTATATTGGATGACTCGTCAAATTGTTGATTCTTAATGTTGTATACCCTATAAGCTTTGGAGCTAGAAGAGTATCCAACAAAGATAGCATCATCTGACTTCTCAGCAAACTTTGCTAAGTTGTCTTTTGTGTTAAGTATAGTACACCTGCAGCCAAAGGACCTTAGAAAGCCAATGAACGGTGGCCTCTTGTTCCATAACTCATAAGGGGTTTTTCCATGGGGCTTAACTATAAGAACCCTGTTCTGCACATAGCATGCAGTGCTAACTGCCTCTGCCCAGAATGTTAGAGGTAGTTTTGAATCAACTAACATGGTTCGAGCAGCCTCAATAAGTGTCTTGTTCTTCCTCTCAGCAACACCATTTTGTTGAGGAGTTCTGGGAGCACTATATTATATGGTAATCCCTTTTGAGTCACAGAATGAGTCAAGAACAAAGTTCTTAAACTCAGTCCCTTGATCACTTCTAATGATCTTAACCTTGTGATCAATTTGATTTTCTATTTTAAGAATAAAAGATTTTAACATTTTAACAGTTTCATCTTTACTTCTTAAAAAGAATACCCATGTAAATCTTGTAAAATCATCAACAATCATAAGGCAGTATGATTCCTTCCAATGCTCATTATACTTATGGGACCAAAGAGATCCATGTGCAATAAGTGTAATGGAGTAATGATAGAGTTAACACATTTGGACTTATGAGATGTCCTGTGTTGTTTCCCTTTCAGGCATGCAATACAGTTATCTTTGCAGAAAAATTCCTTTTTAGGCAAACCATGTACCAAGTTATTTTTAGCCAATTTATTCATTGTCTTAAAATTTACATGACACATACGTTTATGCCATAGTGTTGACTCATTATTATCAGCTTAGGAAAGAAAGCATGATACTTCACCCATAGGAGAAGCGTTGTTCATATCTAGCTTGTACATATCCCCTTTCCTGGGAGATCTAAGAAGCACCTATTCCGGAGGAATTGTCATCCCTGGTTTAAGGATAATGCACTCATGTTCTGTGAAAAGCATTTGATACTTTTGATCACAGAACTGAGAAACACTTAACAGATTGTGTTCAAGCTGTTTGACAAAGTAAACTTTGTCAATGTTTATTCTGCCATTGGATATATTTCCTCTGCCTGAAATATATCCTCCGGTCTCACCTCCAAATTGGACAGGCCCTCCATCAAAGTTCTGGAATTGTTGAAGGAGAGATCTGTTCCCTGTCATGTGCCTAGAGCATCCACTATCTACAATCCAGACATTGTTATTCATATCAAATGGATGTCCCTGCACATAAGATGAGATGGTTAGTTTTGTTTGGAAGCCCAAGCCTTGCTGGTCTTGGGCTCTTCCAAAGATAATGACATAATTGAACCAAAATATATACATTGGGGTTCAATAGAGGTTGTTGAAGAAGAGGTTTGGGCTGCAACATCTTTCTTGATCTTCCAATCCATCCCTTGGTTGATCTTTGAGGATGAGCTTGTTGAAGCTTTTGCAGCATGATCTTCTTCCGAAGCTTCTTTCTTTTCGGAAGAAGCCATCACCACATTTTCTTCCGAAGCAGTCTTCTTCTGGGATGGTTTCAAGGGAGCTTTCTTGTTCTTTCGAACCTTAGAAGCTTTGGCTTCCGAAGCCATTTTCCCTTCGGAAGAAGTACTTTCTTCCAAAAGCAACTTGACTTCCGAGACCAATTTTCCCTTTTTCATCATTTGGACCGTTTGAAATGGTCTAAATGAGAAACCTTCCCTGACTCCTTCTTTTCTAACATTATTTGCATAATGTGTGCTTGCTGGATTGTAATAACAATCTTTAGCCATGTGGTTGTGCAGACCACACATTATGCATGCAATGTTAGTCTTTTGGGAATTTGTAGGTTGCTGTTTCTTGGATTTCTTCTCTTCATCAGCAACTTTTCCTTTCAACTTCTGATCCTTTGGTAGGACAGGAGTGCTGGTATTACACTCCTTTCTTGAATCAGAAGCACCAACCACTTGGAATCCGGAAGAGATGAAGACACCCTTTTGCTTTGGGTCAATCTTCACCTTGGACTCTGCAACCTTCTTGGCAGTCCTTCTTGCAGCTTTAGCTCTGCTTCTTCTTGCCTTGGTGATTAGGATTTGGTCTTCACAGGTGGAGATGAGTGTATCTTCCTGTTTCTCCCCTGTGGTGGCCACTATTTTTGCATCATCATTTAATTCCAATAGAGAAGGGTCAGCAGTTGGAACCTCTTGCTCTTCAGTACCACATCTAGGTAGTCTAATAGACTCATAAGAGTGTGGTGGAGCTATTTCATTGGTTCCCAACCCTTCTTTGTTTTGATAAAACATTTTGGAATGAGAGGATGATGCAAGAATAGCTTGGAAGTTTTGCTCAGCAATAGCTTGCTTCCTGGCCTGAGCCTCAGCAGTGACCAACTGGGCTTGAACTTCAGACAGTTTGGATATCAGATCTTTAATTTGAGTCTTGTAGTTGGTCTTTTCATGTTTTAAAAGAGAGACAGTGTTCTCTAACTCCTCAATTTTCTTTTGATAGTCGGATTCAGCTCTTTTAAAATCAGATTTTAAGATATTTAAAGACTCAACATCAGATCTGATTTCCATATTGTAATCCTTATAGAGTTTAACTTTAGCAATACAGGCAGCAGTACAAAGATGTTCATATACCAGATCATCATCTGTTCCGGCCATGAGTGCTTGAGCGGGAGTCACATCCTGTAGCATGAAGCTCCAGTCAACTTCTTGAGCTATTGTAGCTGTTTCAGTTGACTTTTCTTCATGCTTTGAAACTGAGGGATGTGTGGAGGCCTGTGGGGTTCCCGGGTTGTTCTTGGGAGCCTTGTATTCCCTAGCAAAGTGACCAAGTTGGTTGCAGTTATAGCACTTTGCTTTGGTCTTGTTAAACCCAAACTTGTTGTTGACAGGGTTCTGAGGGAATTGCCTTCTAGTTCTCTTAAGGAACTTCTTCGATCTATAAGTTAAAAGAGCCATCTATTGGACAATATCCACATACTCTACATCATCTGGACTGAAGCACTCAAGATCATCAAAGCAGTATTGAAAATCACTAGAGTGTCCACTTCCAGAGACAAAAGCACAACTATCCTGAAAGGAGTTGTGTTGAGCCTTTTGAGACTTTGGAGTCTCAGGTAGAGTAATGTAGGGTCCACTATGAGAGTTGTCGGGGTAGCACAGCAACTGATGTTGTGGTTCTGTGATTTCCCTTTCAACCACATGAAGGGCTGAACTCAGTTGGTTATTGGAGTGACCAGAGGAGTTCTGCATGTTCATCTCCATCTGGAATGCACTTAGGATACCATACAACTCTGTGAGAGAAAGAGTCTTAAGGTTCGAAGTTCTCTTGATTACAACACAATAGTGTGTCCATAGTTTAGAAAGGGAAGACATGAACTTCCTAACTATGTCTCTATTCTCAAGAGGTACTCTAATATCCACCAGAGTATCCACTATCTCAACATACCTTAAGTATTGTTAAGTCAAGGTCTCACCAGCCTTGAAAGTGAAGTTCTCAAATGCTGCTTCAGGAGATCCTTCTTGTTCTCTTTGGTTTCCTTGGATCCTTCATACATAAGCTTCAATGCATCCCATAAATCTTTGGCTATCTTGCACTTCTTGAAGCCTCTGTAGATGGAGTTTGGGAGAGCAGTTTGAAGAGAAGTCATAGCCCTTTGATCTAGCTCTATTCTCTTCCTATCTTCTTCTGAGTAATCATCAATATCTTTTGGAATGATGCGATTACTAGTAGCAGAAGTAGTGCTTGGTATGAAAGGACCATTGACAATGGAGTCCCACATCCTTGAGTCTTGACACTTGATGAAGCCTTCCATTCTAGTGCACCATGTGTCAAAGTCTTCAGGGGTGATCAGTGGGGACTTGGTCATGGTACCGGTCTCCATATCAGCCTTAGTGAGAGCGGCCATTTGGGTGAGTGGTTTGCAGTGAGGAGTGAAACACTAGTCGATTTGGATGGTAAGATCTCACAATCAAGAGCCTGGAAGCTCTGATACCAATTACAGGATCGTATGTTGGTCACTCAACAAGTTGTTTTTCTCTCAAACTCACCTTGAACGACACTCAGAAAGAGTCTATGAAGAGTTGATCATAATATAACAAGTAACAAGCAGTAAATAAACACAGGATGTAAATTTTCAAGGTACTTTTATATATTGCTTCTCAACTCAAAGGATTACAAGACTCTTAGACTCAATCTCACTACCTAATGAGTTACAAAGAGAAGATATATATAATACTACCTACAGCCGGATATACTTTGATACCAGCTGGAAACCTCTAACCAAACATCTATACTACAAGACTATAGGTGAGGTATCTCAGACATTGTGCTTGAGATTTGGTAGTCAGGACATGTCCCTGACTTACCTTTTGTCACCAACTAAAGTTGGTAACATGTACTATCATAAAACGGTATACAGTAGAATAAAGTATGGTCAACAACATGGTTCTTTTAGGAAAAAGCCATGCTGTATCAGAGGTCTGCAGCGGACTGTCAGAGACCATACTTATGTCTACTGGACATAGAAATGTCTTCCGAAGGATAAATTTCTTCGAAAGAATAACTTCTTCCGAAGCCACTTATACTTCGGAAGACTGCTTCTTCCAAGGCTTGGAGTCTTCTTTGTCTTCGGAAGGAGACTTGGTCTTCAGTCCTTTCTTCAGACTTTGTCTTAAGAAGTCTTCAGACTTTGTCTTCGGAAGTCAGACTTTATCTTCGGAAGTCTTCAGACTTTGTCTTCAGCTCTTCCTTCAGACTTTGTCTTCGGAAGTCTGAAGGCTTCCTCGGAAGTCTTCAGGCTTTGTCTTCGGAAGCCTTCAGACTTTGTCTTCGGAAGTCTTCAGAATTTGTCTTCAGCTCTTTCCTTTGGACTTTGTCTTCGGAAGATAGTCTTCAGCTGTTGACTTCAGACTTCGGAAGATCTCATACTTAGCTTCGGAAGCCTTTTGAATGTAGCACCAAAATGACTATGTGAAGTGGTTTTGGTTGCACCAGCCTTATAATGACCCAACAACTAATAAGACAACAAACAAAAAATCACAATATATAATATACCGAGAATGATAACATAGACTTTGGGTAAAACCTATTTCAAGAAGCACAACGGTAAGTTTTTTGTTCCATTTTCTAGTGGCTTGTTTAACACCAAATAGAGATTTAATAATTTGCACACTTAGTTGATAGATTTGGGATAGTGCCCTTTGGGTAGAGTCAAAAACATCTTCAGTGATATTACCATACAAAAATATATGTTTAATATCCAGCTGAAATATAGTCCAGTTATTTTGAACCACAAAACTAACAATACACCTAATGGTACCCATGTTAACCACATAAGAGAAAGTCTTATCAAAGTCGATTCCCTCATGTTAACTATAGCCTTTGACAACTAATCTAGTTTTATATCGCTCAATCTCACTAGTGGACTTATATATGATTTTATAAATCCACCTAAACCCTATAGGTTTTTATTAAGGTGGAGATCTATAATTTCCCATGTGTTATTTTTATGTAATGCTTTCATTTCAGTATTCATAGGATCATTCCAATTTTTATCAGATACGTCCTCTTTAAATGAACGAGGTTTAACATATTTGTCCAAGATAGTTGAAAAAAAAAGTTTTATAGGAGATAAATAAGAATAACTAACAACTTTATCAATACCATACTTGACTTTTCCCTTAACTATGAACTTAGAAAATTTTCTAGGAAAGGTAGTGGTCCTCGAGGAACATTTGGGCTTGGTATTGTATCATGATGGCCCTTAGATAGGTTACACTCATCGTTAGCACCTTTGGTTTCTTCAACCATGCTAGACCAACTGTGCTATCTGGCTGCTGATCACTGGATTCAACCTTGCCAAAAGCGCTAGCTAGCTGCTGATCATAGAATTTAGCCTTGCTAGAGTCCCTGTTGGGAACAACAGACTGTTGAATAGGACCAATAGGACACTGTGTTCTTAAATTCAGATTTAAATGAACAGACATGTTCATAAAAATGAACATCTCTTGAGTAGAGAATATTTTTTGTTTCAAGATTACATAATTTGTATCATTTTTTAACTTGAGAATAACCAATTAAAACACATTTGTCAGCTCCACTTAAAAATTTATTTGAGTTGTTCAAAATGGTGTTAAAAGCTAAATAGCCAAAGTTTTTCAAATGATGTAGAGAGGGTTTGACCTAAACATAACCTCATAGGGACTTTTTCCAAGAAACACAAACGAGAAAATCCTATTAATTAAATATATAACAGTTAGAATGCACTTAGACTAAAAATTTAAAAGGAAACCTCATTGGAATAATAAAGCCCCGGTAACATTTAAAAGATGTCTACATATACATTCAACTATTCCATTTTGCTGTGAGGTATATATACACGTGGTTCGGTGAACAATGCCATTAGATTGAAAACAATCATGGGTTCATTTTTTATGAACTCTATGCCATTATCACTTTGAAAGTTTTTTATTGACTTGTTGAATTGATTTTATGTGAGCTTAAAAAGCATGACTAATCATGAAAAGACTTCATCTTTAGACTTAAGAAGATAACACCACACAACCCGTGATTAATCATTGACAATGGTAAGAAAGTACTTGAAAACTTCCTTACTTGTTATTTTACACGGATCCCACATATCCAAATAGACAAGATCACCAATACTTTTGGACATATGATCACTCAAAGGAAAAGGGCACCTAGACTATTTTGCTTTATGGCAGATTTCACATAAGTCATTTGGTTTAAAGTTATCAAGGTTGAGAGGGATGCCTTAACCTAGAATGCTAAAGGTTAGTAGAATCATATTTACTAGCACACACCTTAGCACTATTCTCAAACAAATCGCACTGACTATCTATCACCAAGATTTTGACCTGATATCCTGAATATAACAATTTATGAAGTTAAACATTACTTCAAGATTGCTGTCTCGAGCAAGTTTAAAAATAGATAGAAGGTTGACACAGTAGTTGGGAACAAGAAACACATCTTTTGGAATGATTTTATTTTCAATGTTAATGTTACCAATTTTAGAGACTTCAGTATAAGTGCCATTTGGATGACGTGCACTCATATTAAGCTTAGATACATTAACACAGTTAAATATATGTTCATCAGATTTCACCATGTGTTGATTTTCTCCTGAATCAATGACCCAACCAATTTTTAAGTTTTGGCAAAATTAAAAATCTAATTCCAGTGAAAAAAGTTGTTTTAGTATTGAAACTACTAGAAAAACTAACTATTTTACCTCCTGTGCTTTGAGGATCACAACCTTGATTGTCACTTACCCACCCAATTAATCTTGAAATCTATTCAGGATTAAAACGAAAAGAGCCTGAGGAGCTAGATGAAGGTCCGGTTTTAGATAAGATGGCAATAAAATTGTTTGATGTTCCTATTTTACTAGATTGATTTTTATTTTTATAGTTAGTTGGATAACCAACTAGTTCATAACATCTATTAATGGTATGACCTAGTATATTACAGTGAGTGCACTTAAGATTTAGGTTGGGTTCTCTTCCAGGCTTCTTTTTTGGATTTGAGTTTTGAGGTTTATTTGAAAAAAAACATTGATTGATTTTTGCAAAAGAACCACTACTACTGTGATGTGATTCTTCCACTGATATTATAGGAAAATATTTTTTTTACCGCTGGAAAAGGATCTTTGGTTTAATGTTTGATCTAACAAGCTCATAAAACTTCATCAAGTCCCATAAGGAATTTCATAAGTTTTATTAAATGATTAAAAACATTAAATTCCTTAAAGGCTTGACAAATACGAGAAAGGAGTTGCACAATGGAATCTATTTGCTTCCACATAGTGTTCAATTATGATAATACTTAACAATAAAGGTTCCACTTGGGTTAGTGAATTTAATTTTTGATAAAGATTATACACCACAAAACCATCAAATTTATTATATGTTTCTTTAAGGTCATCCATACTTTTTTATCAAGTTTAGAGAAAACTTGATCAACATACAATTCTTCAGAAATTAAGTTTAATATCCTATTGCCTGCCCATAAACCTCATCACTAGGTCTAGTGCATTTACCCTCAATAGACCTAATTTATTTTAAACTTTCAGTTCTGATTTCATGGAATTACTCCAAACAATGTAGTTATCTATCCATTTTAGCGTGATTGTTAATATAGATAGAATATTCGTATCATTAGCATGAAGGTATAGTGGATTACTAATGTCAAGTTTACTAATGAGAGTCTCACTAGAGACAACAACACCAGATATTTTAGATTCAGTCATTTTAATAGGCAAACTTAGAATCAAGCAGAAAGTGTATGACACACAAGTATACACACAAAAGAATTGCTAAACCAGAGCCAAGTCTCACACCAATTAGAGCGACGAATCAAGGATTAGATTAGCTATCTTGTATGCAAGCTCTCAAAATAATAAAAAATCACACAAGTGATGCATGGATTCGCAAGAACAATCAGATAAAAGATGTCACAAATAATAAGGGATGGCTTTCCTTATTTTACTCCGAATGCCGGTACTCCTAACCCAACCAAAAGATGCCTAAAAAGAACTAAAAAAGAATAAACTCAAAAGTAACAAGAAGAGACAAAGAATGAGAAACCCTAGATCAGTGAAGAACATACAATATCTATTAGAAATCCGTCCCAAGAGCCAGATAATGGATAGGGTTTTTGAGAATGAGAAACCCTAGATCAAATCAGCGAGAATCAATAGAAGAACACACGAATATCAAAGCGATAGGTTCTGATGCCATGTAAAATGGTATAAAAGTAATGTAAATGAATAATGAAACAACCAGCAAGAGTCAGGTGATTACAAATCCAGAAACTCAAACTAAGAACTACTATAATCTCAACAATAAGAAGAGATAAGAGTTATAACAATCAAACTACTCAAGACTGAAGAATCTGCACATAGGTTGTGCATATTCAAACTAAGAATCGAACAAGACGATAAATAAAGAGAATTATGTGAAATATTTAAAAGAGTTTTTAGATGGATGAGATGATTTGAAACCCTAACAGCAACAAACTCACTTATATCGTAGAAGATACTAGCAGCCTCTTGAATTTAAAAAAAAGACAATCATCATCCTTTAGAAATCTAAAAAGATTTAACCACATTTAAAAAGAAGATAATAAGTAAAATAGAACAAATATAAATGATTACTAAGGAATTGAGAATATCTAAAAGGTACGTCTAATAGATATTTTAACACTAGTGTTCTCTTAACATATAGAAAATCCAAAATCATAGACATCCTTTTGGGAACAATGGTAGAGGAAGACTTCAACCAACACGAACCACAAAAAAAGAAGTAATAATATTTCTAACAAAATCTTCTAGTACTTAGTGATGAAAATAACATTGCCTAGCAAAATCTATCTCTTTGAGTTCTTTTCAAGAACCATGAATATATTCATTTCGACACTAAATTCATGTATAATTGGGATACCTTTTTTTTCCTATTTTTCACAGCAAAAGAGCCTTCAAGCATTTAGCCTAAATAAACCCTCAACACTTAGAATTCACACTAATACACTAACTACTTCCATTTATTCCTCAACTAAGTCACCTTTTATAACAATAAAGATGGATGTCCAACAGTGTGTTATTATTTTAAGACTTTTCTTGTTAATTAAAATACACAGAAATAAAAGGATATAATTTCAAAACAAAAGATTAGTTTAATTGTTTCCACTTTACTTCTTCATCCGCTAGGCCCAAGTACGAAAGTAAGGCTTCCCAACATCCAAACTCTGATTCTTGCTTCTTCCATTCCTTTGTTTGATGTTTATTTTTGACTTTTTGTTTATTTCATTTATATTTTCTTTTGTTACTTAATTTTTCTTTCTTTGATTGTTTTTATCTTTTTTATTCTTTTTCCACAATTAACATATTATTATAATTAACGTAATATATTATATGTTTCAAATACATCGTTACGATTTATTTCTATTCCTTTTTCATCATTCAACATTTATAATTAAACCTAATTTGTTTTAAATTCTAAATGTTATGCTATGGCTATTTCTATTTACATTTTGATATAAATCTTTTAAGGAGTTAATTACAATATTGGTCCTTGTGTTATGCACATATCATAGGATTGGTTCCAACTAAGATTACATCTTTGGTTCAACTCTTTGTTAAATTTTAATGGAGTGGATGCCTCTTAATTTTTAGTGTTAAGTTTTTGTAATGACCATTTTACTACGTAATCGTCGTCTAACACCATCCCAGCTGACCACCATCACCGTACCATTATAACCATCTCCTAAACCACCACTAACAACTATCATCGTGTCCAGTCCACCATAGCACCATCATTATTTCCACCTTCAACTACCCAATTTTGTGACGACCCTAAAAGTATTTTATTATTATAAATATTACGTCGAAAAATTTTAGTATATTATATTACAATCACAACTAATGTATTGTTTAGTATGTATATATTATGGATATACATATGCAGATTGGCATTATTCATGTGTGTATACATTTATATATCCAAAATGCACACAAACGTATATATATATACAAAATTTTACGTGTGCATGTCTGAATACGTGGGAAATTCTTAGTAATATTTGTATATATGTACGATTGATATGTGTATATATATATATAATTTACTTCTTATATGTATATATATGTACTTTACTTAATTGTACATATTATAAACACATGTATATGCGTATGCGTATTAAGAATAGCTAGTATATATGTTTGGTATGTATGTATACTTATAAAGCTTACTTATATATCTATGAGTATATATAGGATATATGTATGTACATATTAACACTAAAACTAAAAACTAAAACCAAAAACTAAACCCAAACCACCTCTCGGTTAACACTAAACCTAAACCACCTTTCGACTAAAACCACCAACCCAAACCACCCAAGAAACACCACCCGAAACCACCATACCACCTTATCCTACTATTTAGATACCCATGTGGTTAAGTAAACTTGTCTCACTTTTCTTCCTCCCCAAAACCCCACCCATGCACCGATTTTCTTGTTTTCACACCACCCAACTCGCCACCTTGCTTTCACACCTTAGAAACCGCCACCTTCACACCTCCAAATTCGGTTAATTGAACCCAAAGATATAGATAACTTGATAAAGCTTCCTTAAAGTCAAAACATTAATGAATTTCATCATTTCAAAGGAATGGAGGTGGCAATTCCTTGGAGGTCCTCGGCCACCTTGCATCCAAAGTTTCCTTAGTCATTAAAAATGTTATCATTAAGTCAACACCTATGTGGACATCTAAGTTAGCAAAGCAACTAAGCAAAAGCCATCATATCTTCTTCTTTATATAATCCTCGGTCACATAGCCACCACCACACTTTCAAAGTTACCAACCAAGTATCCAAAACCATCACCTTTCTCTCTAAAGCCTTTGATTTTCTTTCTTGGAACCCCTTACAACAACCGCACCCCACAACCGCATAAACATCCTCTTCATCTACTAGGTCGAGATACACAAAACACTTTACATAACCACCATCACTCATGATACACAAACAAGCTACAATCACCACAACTCCCCACCTCCCGGCCCCCTCCAACAACCACCAACAATCACGACCACCGACCCTCTTTCTCTCGGATGTAACATGACCCACACCATCTTAGTCTATCTACCCCTCGGCTCCTATAAGCAAAAGAGACAAACACCTCGAGTTACTTCAAGTCAAGAACCCAAGATTTTCACCAGCTCCTTCCTTTCTCATTACAAGGTTATAATCAATTTCTAGAGTATTTAAATGTCAAGAATATGTATATGTGTTATAAACACATATAATTGTTTTGGTACATATACATATATATACCAAAAACCAATCTTTAAAAATCTGGAAAAATCTCTATTCTGGAAACCATGACAAATTATGATAAGTAAATAATTTATGTAAGTTTTTTTATAATAGAAAATAGAAAAAAATATCGAAAATAGAAATAAATTTGGGAAAATTCTAATAAATTTATAGAATGATCCTTTTCAGGTATAAAAGCTTCTAGAATTATTTCAGAATTTTATTCCTTATTATGATTAAGATATGAATTTTTATATGTTCTGTAGTAAATAAATCATAATAAATAATTAAAGTGAATAATAAATTCTGATAAAATCATAAATGTAATATTAAATATGAAGCTACAGAATATATAGTTTTCATAATTTTTGGAACAGCATAAGTATTTTTTCTAAATATTTCAATTATTTTGGAAATTACAGAAACTGCTCTGTTATTATTTGGACTTTGAGAAAATTATATGATGTGTGAATTTATATAGGAAACCGTCTGTGAAATTTTGGGAATTTACTACTTAAAGGAGCTATTTTTAATCATTTATAGGAATATTATTAAATTTACAGAAAATAATCTGTTAATATTTGGATGCTGTAAAAATTATGTGATGCTACTGACTTTTTGGATAAAATTCTCTGAATTTTTGAGGATTTAATGGACAGCAGTAGGTATTTTGAGGAATTTTGGAAATATTGTGGGATATATGTAAAATAATCTATTGGGAATTTGATGTTGTAGAAATTATGAGAAGCTACAAACTGTCCAAATTATGTTCTATAAAATTTTAGTGATTGTTGGACATCAGTAGCTATTTTTGTGATTTTTGAGAAGTTTAGAATAAATCTTTTACAGTCAATGAAAACCAGAAAAATATTTGAAGTATTGTCTGACACTGTAAACTATCTCGTTAGGTTCAAGTGAGAAGACACGGTGAGTTCATAGCCTCATTTTCAACCGTTTGATATTCAGTAAAGTTTTGGGAGAAAAAGTATACTGTTGGGTTGATGTATTATTTTGAAAATACTTTTGTTTGCTTACTGTCATTTGCGACACAACCATTAGTTCGAATGAGGAACCGGTCAATAATATTGGTAGCTCTATTTAGGAGAATATTTGTACCAACAGTATGAGGGTTGTTACTATTTTCCTGCATCTAACCGAATGGGGGTTAGGATGTAATATTATCTGATTTTATGATTATTTCATGACAGTATGATTATGTTGTGAGCAGGTTTGGTTGTAATTGATACATCAACAAAATATTTTGCCTGGATTAAACCTATGTTCTCACCAACATTTTTGTTGACTGATTTTAGTATACTTTTTCAGGAAACAATGAGTAACACTTTTGACCTTAGCTTTGAAGTGCACAATGGTTGGGGAGAAGTGGTAGGAAGGGTTTGTGTCACATTAAACGTCAACATTATTGATGGTAGTGTGTATGTTGATGCACACTTCCACCGTATCTGAAGACATGCTGTAGTTTAATGATGTAGTAATAAGATTATATCTAATTTTGGAATCTATGTATAAGATGTAATCACAAATATTATGAATAAATGCATGTCCTACTTTCTTGTTTTAAGCATATGTCTTTAATATTTGTTCCGCTATAATTAATGTACTCTGATAAAGCAAGTCACACCCAAACCGCATTTCACGCTTCCGCCGGGATGTGACAGGTTGGTATCAGAGCCATTGGTTATGGGGAATTAGTTATTTTAAGTAAATAACTAGACTATAACCATAAGCTCAAAATATATTTTATGATTTTATGTGAATTATATGAATTATGTGAAATTCTATGATTTTATGATTAAGCTACTAATAAAATTTGATAAGTTATTTGGCTAACTTTTTATGAAATATTGTTAAGAAGTTGTGCAGTATGAATTCAGATACTTATCGCTATGAAACTGACCCTTCAGAAGATCCATACTATAGCAACCCTAAAGAAATAACACCTGAACCGGAACCTCAACAGGCTATGGTTGTTACCCCAACAGAAATGGATAATAAGACAAAATTTTATGTTAGATGTGCACCAGTACACGTGGGAGGATATACAATTAAGACTCTTAGGAAAAAGATACTACGTGGATACAGACTTAAAGCTAAGCAATCTGAGGACCTAGAAAGACAACTTCCTGATTTTCCCAAAGATGAAGATAGAATTATTAAGCCAAAGTTGGATCAGGTGAAGACAGCCTGACAGACTCTTAAGAAACTTAAGAAAATACAGCTAGAAATCTGGAAAATTCAGAAGGACATCAAAAAGCTCAAGACACCCAAGAAAAGTATTTTTACCAGGATATGGAAATGGTTTAGCAGAAACTGAAAGTTTGTAGTCTAATTTTTAGAATAAAAGAAATAAGAACTTAATTGATATATGTACTTTTGTGTTAACATGTTTAATTGATCTATGTTAAATAATTTTGTGTTAAGATATTTATTTGCAATACTAACCTTGAAATTCACTATAGTAAATCATGCCGGCAAAAAGAAACACTCAGCCTGTCAGGAGAACAGCTTGAGTGGGACGACCCAGGGCCAGACTTGGGGAAGAAACACCTGTGAACCATGATACCACTGAGAATGATAGGATATCTCAGATAGTAGCCCAACAACTGGAAGCTACCCTACCTACTTTAATTACCCAACTCCAATAAAATCAGAATATTGGAACTACCTCAAACCCACCAGTAGGGCCTGAAAATATGAATATAGAAGAAAGACAGGAAGAAGAGATTCTAAATGGAATTTCAAAGGGATGCTCCTACAAAACCTTTATGTCCTGTAGACCTCGGGAATTTGATGGAAAAGGTGGAGCAGTACAAGCTTTAAGATGGCTAGATGACATGGAAGGAGTCCTGAAAATCAGCAACTGTGCTGAAAACTTCAAGACACTGTTTGCCTCCCATTCCCTTAAAGGAGAAGCACAATCCTGGTAGAAAATGGAGGTACACACTAGGGGTAGAAATGTTATGAATAAGCTAAGTTGGGAAGAATTTAAAAATCTAGTGATAGAAAAAATATTGTCCTTATAATGAGATAGAAAAACTAGAGGCTAAATTCTTAACACTAGAGATGAAAGGGTCTGCACACTGGGAATATACTGATATGTATAATGAATTATCCAGATTAATACCACATTTGATAACCCCGGAATCAAAAGAATAGGAAGATATATTTGGGGATTAGTGCCACAAATAAGAGGACTAGTGAAATCTGCTAGAACCAAAACCTTCCAGGAAGCAGTAATCTTGTCAGGAAGTCTGACAAATGAAATGATCAGGAATGGATCATTAGGTCATCAACAGGTAGGAGATAAAAGGAAATGGACTGAAAACCACCCTGGAAAAAGATTTGGAGAAAGTTCCTAGAAAAGAGTAGCCCGACCTCCACCAAGGAACTTTTTGGGAACAACTCAAGGAAAGAAAGTAGAAAAACCACCACAGTGTAACATCTGTCAAAGATATCATATAGGAAACTGTATGACAGTGGTGTGTTATAACTGTAAAAGAAAGGGACACATTTCTAGAGACTGAAAAAACCCTACTAACCCTAAAACAGTCTGCTTTCAATGTGGAAGTGAAAATCATTTCTGGAATGAATGTCCACAGTGAAAGGGCAAGGCTCCGGCTAATCAGAACAACCCCCGTGGAAGAGCTTTTGTGATACAAGTTGATGAAGCTCGTCATGAACCAGAAGTAGTTACGGGTACGTTCCTTATCAACAACCAGTACGCTAAAGTATTATTTGATACAGGAGCAACTCGTAGTTTTGTCTCACATACTTTTAGACCACTACTTAGTCTAACATCTGAAGAAATTACGTGATACATATGTGATAGAATTAGCTGATGGTAAGATAATTGAAGCTGATGAAATCATTTCTAATTGCATCTTGAATTTAGATGAATACTGTTTTGATATAAATCTGATACCTATTAAGTTAGGAGGATTTGATATCGTAGTAGGAATGGATTGGTTGAGTACAAATCATGTTGAAATCATTTGTGATAAGAAAATGATTAAAGTTCCTTTGACTAAGGAAAACAAAATTCTCTGCATTTATGGTGATAGGTCAAATAATACTGTGAAACTGATTACTCGTGAAAAAGCACGAAAATACCTCAACCAGAATTGTTTAGCATTTTTGGCTCATATTGTTGATACACAATTTGATAAGGAAAATTTGGAAAGTGTTCCTGTTGTAAATGAATATGCTGATATTTTTCCTGATGAACTACCTGGATTACCACCTCCTCGTCAGGTAGAATTTAAAATAGAATTGATACCAGGGGCAGCCCCTATTGCCAAAGCACCTTATCGTTTAGCACCAACTGAGATGAAAGAACTCATGACTCAGTTACAAGAACTATTAGATAAAGGATTCATACGTCCTAGTGTATCACCTTGGGGAGCACCAGTTCTGTTTGTCAAAAAGAAAGATGGAACTTTTAGAATGTGTATTGATTATAGGAAACTTAATAAGCTTACTATAAAGAATAGGTATCCACTCCCTAGAATTGATGATTTATTTGATCAACTACAGGGATCCAGTTATTTTTCAAAAATAGACTTAAGATCTGGATATCATCAATTAAGGGTACAGGAAAATGACATTTCTAAGACTGCATTTAGAACTAGATATGGTTATTATGAATTTCTTGTAATGTCATTTGGGTTAACCAATGCTCCAGCAATGTTTATGGATTTAATGAATATAGTGTGTAAACCGTACTTAGATAAATTCGTTATAGTCTTCATTGATGACATTCTAGTTTATTCTAAGAATAAGGAAGACCACGAACAACATCTGAGGTTAATTTTGGAACTGTTACGAAAAGAAAAGTTATATGCAAAATTTTCAAAATGTGAATTTTGGAAACGAGAAGTACAATTCCTTGGGCACATAGTCAACCAAAATAGAATTCAGGTTGATCCAGCAAAAATAGAAGCAGTTAAAAATAGGAAATTCCAAAAACTCCGACAGAAATACGTCAATTCTTAGGTTTAGCAGGATACTACAGGAGATTTATAGAAACCTTCTCAAGGATAGCTCAACGATTGACAGAATTGACTCAGAAAGATAAAAAGTATGTATGGGGAGAAAAACAAAATGAGGCCTTTGAACTTCTTAAGAATAAATTATGTAGTGCACCTGTATTAGCTTTACCGAAGGAACAGATAACTTCATAGTCTATTGTGATGCCTCTCGTCAAGGCTTTGGATGTGTTTTAATGCAGAAAGATAAAGTGATTGCATATGCATCTAGACAACTTAGAGGTAGTGAAAAGAATTACACCACCCATGATCTAGAATTAGGAGCTATAATATTTGCACTAAAAATTTGAAGGCATTACTTATATGGAACTAAGTGTATAATATATACAGACCACAAAAGTTTGCAATACATCTTTGATCAGAAGATGTTAAATATGAGGCAAAGAAGATGGGTAGAGTTATTAAATGATTATGATTGTGAAATAAAGTATCACCCAGGAAAAGCCAATGTAGTAGCTGATGCTTTAAGTAGAAAAGAAAAAACAAAACGTCTACGGGTACGAGCAATGAAAATGGAACTACGTTCAGATCTGTTAAGACAAATCCGGGAAGCTCAACAACAAGATCTGCCGAAACTAAAAGGACAAAGGAAAGACTTGAAAGAAGAAGCAGATGAAATTCTGAAATTCAACGGAAGAATCTGGATACCGGACAACAACTTAATTAGAACAACTGTTTTGCAAGAAGCTCATAAGTCAAGATACTCTGTGCACCCAGGAAACAATAAAATATACAAAGATTTAAAAAGTCACTACTGGTGCCCAGGCATGAAAAGATCAGTTGGAGAATTTGTGGAACAGTGTGATGTCTACTCAAGAATAAAAGCTGAGTATCAGAAACCTTCAGGATATTTGCAACAACCAGAAATCCCAGAATGGAAATAGGATCAAATTACAATGGATTTCATAACTAAGTTACCCAGGACCAGAAATGGATATGATACAATTTGGGTTATAGTGGATAGACTAACTAAGGCAGCTCATTTCTTACCTATCCGTGAAGATTACAAGATTGAGAGATTAGCAAGAATCTACATTAAAGAAATTGTGTCTAGACATGGAATACCTGTATCCATTATATCAGATAGGGATAGCAGATTTACTTCTAGATTCTGGCAAACCTTGCAAAAAGCTTTAGGAACCCAAGTAAACTTAAGTACAGCTTATCATCCACAAACTGATGGACAGAGTGAAAGAACAATACAAACTTTGGAGGATATGTTAAGGGCTTGTGCCATAAACTTTGGTGGAAATTAGGATAGTCACTTACCTTTAATAGAATTTTCATACAATAACAGTTATCACTCTAGTATTGGGTTAGCACCATTTGAGGCTCTATATGGAAGAAAATGTAGGTCACCTTTATGTTGGAATGAAATAGGTGATGGACAACTCACAGGTTCTGAACTAATCCAAGAAACTACATATAAGATCAGTGAGATTAAAAACAGGTTGAAAACAGCTCGTGATCGACAGAAAAGCTATGCAGACAAACGGAGGAAACCATTAGAATTTCAAATTGGAGACAGAGTCTATCTGAAAATATCACCTTCTAAAGGTATCTTTCGATTTGGAAAATCTAGTAAACTGAACCCTAGGTACATTGGTCCATTTAAAGTCGTTGATAGAATTGGTCCTGTAGTATATAAGTTGGAATTACCACAGGAATTAAGTGAAGTACACAACACATTTCACGTATCTAACCTTAAGAAATGCCTAACCAACGAAACCCTAGAAATACCAATTCAAGAAATACAAGTAGATAGAAAATTGCATTTTGTGGAAGAAGCAATAGCTATTGTGGGAAAAGAAATAAAGAAGTTAAGAAGAAGTAAAATTCCCATAGAAAAAATTAAATGGAATGCAAAGAGAGGACCAGAATACACCTGGGAAAGGGAAGATGAAATCAAGAAGAAGTATCCCCACCTGTTCAGAGGTAATAATTAATTAAGTTTTCTAATGAATTTTGGGACGAAATTCTTTTAACGGGGGGAGAATGTGACGACCCTAAAAGTATTTTATTATAAGTATTACGTCGAAAATTTTAGTATATTATATTACAATCACAATTAATGTATTGTTTAGTATATATATATTATGGATATACATATGCAGATTGGCATTATTCATGTGTGTATACATTTATATATCCAAATGCACACAAACGTATATATATATATATACAAAATTTTACGTGTGCATGTCTGAATACGTGGGAAATTCTTAGTAATATTTGTATATATGTACGATTGATATGTGTATATATATATATAATTTACTTCTTATATGTATATATATGTACTTTACTTAATTGTACATATTATAAACACATGTATATGCGTATGCGTATTAAGAATAGCTAGTATATATGTTTGGTATGTATGTATACTTATAAAGCTTACTTATATATCATGTGTGGTTTTATATAAGAAATCGTATGACAACCCGGAATTTTTTTATTTAATATAATAATTAGGTGATCTTACAAATTAGTATTTATATTTTTTTTATTATTATTGAATAATATTAATAACAATAAAAACAATGATAATAATAATAATAATATTATTATTAAAAATAATGTTAATAATGATAATAATAATAATAATGAAAATATTATTATTATTAATAATTTATAAGAATTTATTAAAAATTGAATTTATAAGTCCAGGGGGAATTTCTGTAATTTTTAAAACTTGGTTTTAAAAACTTAAAACATAAAATTTAAACATTTCAAACCACAGGGACCATTCTGTAAATTGTTTAAAACCCAACCCCCTTTCCCACCCGTCGACCACCTTACCGGCCGGCCACTTTCCGGCCAACTCCGGCGACCCCCCAACACCTAAAACGAATGCGGTTCTGATCAAATTAATAATCCCGACACAATCTCGTGGATAAACCGAACTCGGACCACTTTTCAATTTAAGAATCGGTAGTGCAATTACCACCAAACCGACCACCCACATTTTCGACCAAACAAACGGGCCACGATCACCACTAACACCACTAATCGTTTAATTAATTGAACCTGAACGGCTATATAACTGTTCCTAATCGAATGTGACTTTCAAATTCATCTAAAACACAACCACACACCATCATCGATCACCACCATTGTCGCGGACCTGCAACTCTATTAAACACCACCCTTCGGCCTTCATAACTTGCAATAAACATAGGGCTTTCGATCATTAGCACCATTAGAAGCTACCTGTGTGATTAATTTGATTATCATCCACGATTTCACCTCGAACCATTTCTCCCCTGTCGCGGCTTCTTCTTCGTCGGGTTTTTCTTCAATTCGAACGTATACAGGTAATTGAATACATCTGAAGACTCGATTTAACATAGGGAGTAAAAGCCCTATGGTACAGATCATTAACAACGTCGAATTGATCTTCAATTTGATTCAAATCGAAATTAGGGTTTCGGGAATTTGGGGAAATTGGGGATTAATTTAAAGGTGTGTTTTTAAGAATTGGAAACGGATTCCTATCACGGCTAAGAGCCTTGGTTCACTGGTTCGGTGTGTGTGTGTGCAAGTGTGAGGTCCCGGGTTCGACCCCGGGTAACCTCTTTTATTTTTTTAAAGCTTTTTAACCCTTTTAAAATATGGAAAAATTTCTAAAAATTATAAAAATAAATTCTATAAATTCTCCTTATTTTAAATATTACAAAATTATTTTCTGTAAATTTCTTTTATTTAAAAACCTTAATAAATTTTTATAAAATATTATTTATAAATATTAAAAATACTTATTTTTAAAAATAGATTCTAATTTGTGTATAACTATGAGATAAACACAAAAATCATAAAAATTATATAAATTATTATTTACAAGTGTCATACACAATTATTTTTATAAAATGGACACTAAATAATAATTTAAATCATTATGTATTAACGGATACAATATATTTTATAATTACACCAAATGTTTAAGAATATTATTCTCATAAAATATATTAAATGGTATAGATTACTATCTTATTATTAATCGAAATACCATTTTTAATTATCCTTAGGTAATTATAAATTACATATTAAACCACAACATTTTTATATTTATTTCCAAAATATTTAAATATACATATGAAATCCTTCTAATGGAAT
Organism: Flaveria linearis; assembly: GCA_024085815.1. NCBI lineage: Eukaryota > Viridiplantae > Streptophyta > Magnoliopsida > Asterales > Asteraceae > Flaveria > Flaveria linearis. The sequence goes on from CM044002.1 coordinate 90,683,997, forward strand.
CAAAATGTAAATAATTATTTGGTAAACTTAACACTTATTTATTAATACATAAATAACCCTATCAAAATCTTGTAACATATATACATCTAATTGTGTACGTGTCACATGTTAACCAAACCAACCCGAACCTTACAAAATATATTTATTCACCATGAACACATTTTAAAGACTCAATTACGATCAATAATAGGTGTTGAACGTGCTTGATCGTGCATTACCTTATTCTTTGAAGTTCTTGTTCATATACATTACATCAATTCAAGGTGAGTTCCACGGCCCCTTTTTACTTTCTTTTCTTTTTGGGGGAGGAAACATGCAAACACTATTTTTGTCATGGTTGCCAGTATTATTGATATCGCTTGTTATGTTAGTGGGAAACGCATTTGAAAGTCCTTACAGTATCAAACCGTTAGTAACGCGATTAGCGAGGTAATTTTGAGTAGTACTACTGGGTCTGACAAACCCCACCCGGGCTAGTCGCGCTAGCTTGATTGGAGGTCGAACGGGTGCTAAATTGACCTGTAACGATTGCCACGGTCGGTTAAGACGTGGTGGAAAGGCACTAAACACACACAGTCAGCTTCGGTTTGAAACACTAACTAACTTGTTTATAGGCTCGCGACCTATCGATATGCTTTATATACTAAACCATGTGAAACGCTTTTCGGACACAGTTCTGGTTGATGAAACATATGAAACGCTTTCTGGTACATTTCTTGTTGATTAAAACCTGTGGACTCACCAACTTTTTGTTGACAAATTTTAGCATGTTTTCTCAGGTCACAGAAACGCACAAGATTAAGAACTCAGCTAGTATGCATGCATGGCATACATCACTACTCAACTGGTTTATTTTGTTGAAACGCTATTGTTGAAACGCATGTTGAAACGATTCACTGTTGATTTCTGTTTTCGAAACGCTTCCGCAAGTCTGAAACACTCATGTTTGATTTAAACAACTAATCACTTAATATGATGTTTTGTAATAACTGTGTTTGGTGTAACTGATGCTATCTGAGATCCTGGTGTGTCACACGCCTGACGGTAAAATCCCGTTAGCGGATTTTGAGGGTGTGACAGATTGGTATCAGAGCATTAGTTATAGCGAACTAAAATGAACTTTGCATCTCATTTGCATTGCATTTTAGACTATAGCTGGATTTGTATTAGTTACACACACATAGATTACTAAGCTGTACTTATTAACTTTAGATGCCTGAGAACTGTTGCTTTAACATATTTCTGTGACACATAGATAACTGAGGAAAAGAAACTGATAACTCTGAGAACTGTTGCTTTAATATAATTCTATGACACATAGATACCTGAGGAAAAGAAACTGATAACTCGTGCCTTTAATTTCTCTCTAAAGTTTTATTCCATGAACCAAAGAAATTTGTGTGACACATAGACACCTGTATTCTGGATTTCCTGGCAAAAGGCCTCCGGGCTAAGGCAAGCATATCGCATAAATCTCATTGCGAGACCTGGTATGCTTACCTGGGGATTTCTGGGATGAGTGATAAACTATGGTCAACATACACAAATATCTAGGTCACATGTATCATCCTCGACTAATAGAGGGGTGGGGAGTTCCGCTCGCTCACTTCCAACATCTACACATGATTCTTCACTCTCGAAGTTGAAGCAACGACAACTCGAACCTACCCTTACCACTTGGAAACGTGAAACTCTTTTCAAACACACACGATGACAAACAAGGAGAACAACACACATTACTTCCTTAACTCTATCGTACTTGTCTCGGTTCTCATGAAGCCTCACTATCGATATGCAAACAAATCCTCTATTCCTACTAGTATGAAACAAATTAATGTTATTAATAGTTATAATTTGATAGTGACTGTCGTACATTGTGAATTGAAGAATCATGTCTGGAAGGAGACCTGGACGCCCGAGGGGACACGGAAACATCAACCTGACTCAAGCTGAGTTGGATGCCATCATTAATGAGCGAGTTACTAATGCGCTCACAGCCTATGAACAGATCCGCAACAAGAACCAGAACAACCAGAATCTGAATCAAGGAGGCCCAACAACCTGTACCTTCAAGATGTTTATGGACTGTAAGCCTCACTCTTTCAACGGTTCTGAAGGTGCTGTCACACTACTTCGCTGGCTAGAGAAGCTCGAGTTAGTGTTCGCCATGTGCAACAGTCCTGCTGGAAGTCGTGTCAAGTACGCCTCCGACACACTGGAAGGACCAGCTTTGACATGGTGGAATTCACAAGTCCAGACTTTAGGACTTGATGCTGCTAACGGTATGCCTTGGGATGATTTCAAAACACTAATGAAAGAAGAATATTGCCCCAGAAACGAGGTCCAGAAGCTAGAAGCAGAGTTTTGGAATCTCAAAATGACTGGCTCTGAAATTAAGGAGTACACGACTCGCTCACACGAGTTGGCTGTTCTATGTCCCTAGATGGTGACCCCGGCCTACAAACGGATTGAAAAGTACATCGATGGCCTAGCTCCTCAAATCCAAGCTAGTGTTATAGCTGCTGATCCTGCCACAATTCAGCAGACTATTCGACTGGCTCACAAGCTCACTGATCAGGCAGTGGCACATGGTATCCTACCTAAACGTGGCGCCACCTCTGGACCATTCGAACACAAAAGGAAATGGGATGGTAACAATAGTAAGTCTTCAAGCTCCGATCAACAACCAATCAGAAAGTTTGATTCATCTAGAAGCTTCACAAACAACAATCGGAACAACAACAACAACGGTCAGGGATCGAGCAACTATGTTGGCAAAAACCCAAAGTGTAACAAATGCAACTTCCATCATTATGGTCAGTGTGATCGTTTTCGTTGTCAAAGATGTGGCAAGACGGGTCATATTGCTAGGGATTGCAGGAGTGATCTAATGGCTAGGTAACAACCTCAACAACAACGCCAGGGCGGAGTGACCAGGGGCTGTTATGAGTGTGGTAAGGAGGGCCACTACAGGAAGGATTGCCCACAACTGAGGAATGGCAACAGGGGCAATGATGGAAACAACAACAATGGAAATGGTGCCAAAGGTCGAGTTTTTGTGATTGGTTCTGGTGAGGCAAGGGATGATCAGGATGTGGTTACTGGTACGTTTCCTCTGAATGGTCGTTTTGCTTCTATGCTGTTTGATATCGGTGCCGATAAGAGTTTTGTTTCCAACAAGTTTATTAAACTCCTAGACGCAACCCTAGTTGATATGGAACCTAGTTACACTGTAGAATTAACTGATAGGAAACTAATTGAGGGAACTCACATCATTAAGGGATGTAAACTCAGATTATCTGGACATAAGTTAGGAATAGATCTGATGCCTGTCACACTTGGTAGTTTTGATGTAGTCGTTGGCATGGATTGGTTATCTAAAAACCAAGCCGAAATTTTCTGTCATAAGAAGTCTTGTTAATCTTACCATGAGATAACGATCATGAGTATTACAAGTTTCTATTCTATACCCTAGGGTGCTAGGATCATAATTCTAGTAAGACCTTGTTAAGGGTAACAAAACATTACTGACACTTGCTATTACTTAAGTCATGTCCTACTTAGAGCCTTCATGGTATTTCCAATCATTTTAAGAGACATTCCTCCACTTAGTATTTCGGTAACTGAGGAACTGATTGAATACTTAGAATGAAAGTGGACTACAGGAAATATAGAAGAGTGATGATACTCTCTAAACATACATTACGTTATTCTTTGGGATGATGTTAAGGAAAATTAGGATGTCGTGTAACCGGTTTAAGCACATTCTTAGTATACCGGTGATGTTTATATATAGGGTTATTGAGGTGAGTTCAAAGCCTTGGTGATTGAATACTATTACTTAAGGAATGAAATGCAAAAGTTAGAATTGTAATTCTAAAATTGTGCAATAATAGGGTTAGGTTGTGCTCTTTATACTGACAAACTCCATAAATTGACAAAGCTGATGTCATACCTTATGACATTAGACCAAATAGAATTAAGAAGGACACTGGGAAAATCTAGTGAGTAGTAGAAAGAAGTTGGTGGGTTGAACAAGCAATCTAGCGGTAAGGTAGACAAGAATGCTAATGTTGTAAACCTAGCTATGTTGGTTAATACGATTAAGCTAACATGCGTTAAACAGGGACATTAAGGAGGTTGACCATTATCATAAGTGTGCCCTAGGTAGATTAGGACCCAAGGACAAGTTAGAAACAATCCGAATTAGGAAATGGCTATAGCTAGAAAGTAAGAACAGTTCAATTATGGAAATAAAGGTCATATCAGTCAAGGCAATACATCACGCGGTCATACATTTACGACTGAAGTAAGCCACATTTGACAAGACTAAGTGTTGTTACATGTATGTACCTTATCATCAATAGCTACACATCTATTTGATACCAGGGTTGATAATAGCTTTGATTCTTCTGGAATTATTCTTTAACTTAGCATTAACCCTAGTTGCTTAGAAATCATTTTACTTAGTAGAAATAACCAATGGTAGAAATTAGTACAAGAAGGTCATGTCTTTGACATAGACTTAATACTGTGGGAATTGGTTATCGAAGCATGAAACCAAGATAGTCCGCCAGGAGAAGGTGGTTCAACCTATCAAACCAAAGCATGATCCCTAAACCTGAAAGGAGACCCAATCGTTTTAGGTTGATTTTTATTCTAAGCTTGGAGCACTTAACTTCGTAAATTGATTTATCTCCCTTTATCCTCATTTGACCTAGCTATATGGAATCATTTATTCCTTATCTATCCACTCTCATTTTGAGCTATCATCAAAACGTGATTGTGTGATGGTAGCATACCTAAACAAATGCTATCAACCATGTCACACGAGATAAGATCTCCATTATCAGGGGTCGTTAGCATAGTAGAAATTCTATCAACAACAAAACTTGATAAAGATCAGAAACAACTTACCACGAGATTATATTCCGGAAATTATGGATCGATAGGTTAAACAACTTAAGCATAGAAAAATATTCCGATTGGCAGAGTTCGGTGGAACTCCCGGCGTGGTCCTGAGTTCACTTGGGAACGAGAGGACGAATGATGCGCAAGTATCCTAGCCGGTTCAAGGATGTTGCCAGTACATCTTAATTTTCGGGACGAAAATTCCTCTAACAGGGAGATGATGTGACAACCCGGAATTTTTTTATTTAATATAATATCTAGGTGATCTTACAAATTAGTATTTATATTTTTTTTATTATTATTGAATAATATTAATAACAATAAAAATAATGATAATAATAATAATATTATTATTATTAAAAATAATGTTAATAATGTTAATAATAATAATAATAATGAAAATATTATTATTATTAATAATTTATAAGAATTTATTAAAAATTGGATTTATAAGTCCAGGGGGAATTTCTGTAATTTTTAAAACTTGGTTTTAAAAACTTAAAACATAAAATTTAAACATTTCAAACCACAGGGACCATTCTGTAAATTGTTTAAAACCCAACCCCCTTTCCCACCCGTCGACCACCTTACCGGCCAGCCACTTTCCGGCCAACTCCGGCGACCCCCCAACACCTAAAACGAATGCGGTTCTGATCAAATTAATAATCCCGACACAATCTCGTGGATAAACCGAACTCGGGCCACTTTTCAATTTAAGAATCGGTAGTGCAATTACCACCAAACCGACCACCCACATTTTCGACTAAACAAACGGGCCACGATCACCACTAACACCACTAATCGTTTAATTAATTGAACCTGAACGGCTATATAAATGTTCCTAATCGAATGTGACTTTCAAATTCATCTAAAACACAACCACACACCATCATCGATCACCACCATTGTCACGGACCTGCAACTCTATTAAACACCACCCTCCGGCCTTCATAACTTGCAATAAACATAGGGCTTTCGATCATTAGCACCATTAGAAGCTACATGTGTGATTAATTTGATTATCATCCACGATTTCACCTCGAACCATTTCTCCCCTGTCGCGGCTTCTTCTTCGTCGGGTTTTTTTTCAATTCGAACGTATACAGGTAATTGAATACATCTGAAGACTCGATTTAACATAGGGAGTAACAGCCCTATGGTACAGATCATTAACAACGTCGAATTGATCTTCAATTTGATTCAAATCGAAATTAGGGTTTCGGGAATTTGGGGAAATTGGGGATTAATTTAAAGGTGTGTTTTTAAGAATTGGAAACGGATTCCTATCGCGGCTAAGAGCCTTGGTTCACTGGTTCGGTGTGTGTGTGTGCAAGTGTGAGGTCCCGGGTTCGACCCCGGGTAACCTCTTTTATTTTTTTAAAGCTTTTTAACCCTTTTAAAAATATGGAAAAATTTCTAAAAATTATAAAAATAAATTCTATAAATTCTCCTTATTTTAAATATTACAAAATTATTTTCTGTAAATTTCTTTTATTTAAAACCTTAATAAATTTTTATAAAATATTATTTATAAATATTAAAATACTTATTTTTAAAAATAGATTCTAATTTGTGTATAACTATGAGATAAACACAAAAATCATAAAAATTATATAAATTATTATTTACAAGTGTCATACACAATTATTTTTATAAAATGGACACTAAATAATAATTTAAATCATTATGTATTAACGGATACAATATATTTTATAATTACACCAAATGTTTAAGAATATTATTCTCATAAAATATATTAAATGGTATAGATTACTATCTTATTATTAATCGAAATACCATTTTTAATTATCCTTAGGTAATTATAAGTTACATATTAAACCACAACATTTTTATATTTATTTCCAAAATATTTAAATATACATATGAAATCCTTCTAATGGAATCAAAATGTAAATAATTATTTGGTAAACTTAACACTTATTTATTAATACATAAATAACCCTATCAAAATCTTGTAACATATATACATCTAATTGTGTACGTGTCACATGTTAAACCAAACCAACCCAAACCTTACAAAATATATTTATTCACCATGAACACATTTTAAAGACTCAATTACGATCAATAATAGGTGTTGAACGTGCTTGATCGTGCATTACCTTATTCTTTGAAGTTCTTGTTCATATACATTACATCAATTCAAGGTGAGTTCCACGGCCCCCTTTTACTTTCTTTTCTTTTTGGGGGAGGAAACATGCAAACACTATTTTTGTCATGGTTGCCAGTATTATTGATATCGCTTGTTATGTTAGTGGAAAACGCATTTGAAAGTCCTTACAGTATCAAACCGTTAGTAACGCGATTAGCGAGGTAATTTTGAGTAGTACTACTGGGTCTGACAAACCCCACCCGGGCTAGTCGCGCTAGCTTGATTGGAGGTCGAACGGGTGCTAAATTGACCTGTAACGATTGCCACGGTCGGTTAAGACGTGGTGGAAAGGCACTAAACACACACAGTCAGCTTCGGTTTGAAACACTAACTAACTTGTTTATAGGCTCGCGACCTATCGATATGCTTTATATACTAAACCATGTGAAACGCTTTTCGGATACAGTTCTGGTTGATGAAACAAATGAAACGCTTTCTGGTACATTTCTTGTTGATTAAAACCTGTGGACTCACCAACTTTATGTTGACACATTTTAGTATGTTTTCTCAGGTCACAGAAACGCACAAGATTAAGAACTCAGCTAGGATGCATGCATGGCATACATCACTACTCAACTGGTTTATTTTGTTGAAACGCTATTGTTGAAACGATTCACTGTTGAAACGATTCACTGTTGAATGTTGAATGTTGAATGTTGAAACGATTCACTGTTGATTTCCGTTTTCGAAACGCTTCCGCAAGTCTGAAACACTCATGTTTTTTAAACAACTAATCACTTAATATGATGTTTTGTAATAACTGTGTTTGGTGTAACTGATGCTATCTGAGATCCTGGTGTGTCACACGCCTGACGGTAAAATCCCGTTAGCGGATTTTGAGGGTGTGACAAATCGTCTGTGAAATTTTGGGAATTTACGAATTACAGGAGTTATTTTTAATCATTTATGGGAATATTTTTAAATTTACAGAAAATAATCTGTTAAGATTTGGATGCTGTAAAAATTATGTGATGCTACTGACGTTTTGGAAAAATTTTATGAATTTTTAAGGATTTAATGGACAGCAGTAGGTATTTTGAGGAATTTTGGAAATATTGTGGGATTTATGTAAAATAATCTGTTGGGAATTTGATGTTGTAGAAATTATGGGAAGTTACAAACTGTCCAAATTATGTTCTATAAAATTTTGGTGATTTTTGGACATCAGTAGATATTTTTGTGATTTTTGAGAAGTTTGGAATAAATCTTTTACAGTCAATGAAAACCAGAAAAATATTTGAAGTATTGTCTGACACTGTGAACTATCTTGTTAGGTTCAAGTGAGAAGACACGGTAAGTTCATAGCCACATTTTTAATCGTTTGATATTCAGTAAAGTTTTGGGGGAAAAAGTATACTGTTGGGTTGATGTATTATATTGAAAATACTTTTGTTTGCTTACTGTCATTTACGACACAACCATTAGTTCGAATGAGGAACCGGTCAATAATATTGGTAGTGCTACTTAGGAGAATATTTGTACCAATCGGATGAGGGTTGTTACTATTTTCCTGTATCTAACCGAATGGGGGTTAGGATGTAATATTATCTGATTTTATGATTATTTCGTGACAGTATGATTATGTTGTGAGCAGGTTTGATTGTAATTGATACGTCAACAAAATATTTTGCCTGGATTAAACCTATGTTCTCACCAACATTTTTATTGACTGGTTTTAGTATACTTTTTCAGGAAACAATGAGTAACACTTTTGACCTTAGCTTTGAAGTACACAATGGTTGGGGAGAAGTGGTAGAAAGGGTTTGTGTCACATTAACCGTCAACATTATTGATGGTAGTGTGTATGTTGATGCACACTTCCACCGTGTCTGAAGACATGCTGTAGTTTAATGATGTAGTAATAAGATTATATCTAATTTTGGAATCTATGTATAAGATGTAATCACGAATATTATGAATAAATGCATGTCCTACATTCTTGTTTTAAGCATATGTCTTTAATATTTGTTCCGCTATAATTAATGTACTCTGATAAAGCAAGTCACACCCAAACCGCATTTCACGCTTCTGCCGGGATGTGACAAATTTACAGGTTGTAAGTTATAGATAAAGAAGAAGGGAACAAGAACAAATGACGGAACAACAGTGTTGGTTATGAAAGGGTGGGTCCCATACAACCACCACCTATCTCTGCCACACCACCAAAACTTGGTACCGTGCCACCTATCTTCGTCACCGGCACAAGAAAATCACTCCACAGCATCACTTCCGATTTGAACACCACCATGACCCTAAGGACCACCGCCGGCCACCACACTATCTCTTAACCCATGTGTATCAAGCACACTGATAAGATTAGACCTCTCTAATTTGAAGATTGGGACAAACTTGTTCAACGGCTGATTAGGAGTTTTTTGTTTGGTATTAAACATAATTAATTTTGTATTTTATATGATTATGAATACAAAATGAAATTGCATTGAGATGTGTTTGTGTTATAAGTGTTTAGAGTTTACATCATAATTTGAGCATCTTAACGAGTGCTTGGAAGATTGATGGAAGCATGAAAGTTTGTACAAGTGAAGACAAAGCAATTAAAGTATAAAGGGCATACCTGTGCTGCAAAGAGCTCTGGCGTTTTTGCAGGGTCCAGGGAGGGTCCGTCCCATTTAAGGGAAGATGTACGGGGTCATTCCCCCATATTTTATGGGGAGGCCGTTTCCACGGCAATTAGAGTATGGTGCTCTGCTTCCACTGTATGGTGCTCTGCTGCAAACGCATGGTGCTCTGCCTCCAGCGCATGGTGCTCTGCCTTCAGTGCATGGTGATTAGATACCAGCGCACCAACCAGTGTACTGCAGAAGAGAATCAGGAACAAAAGGACAACACATTATGCACGCCCCAGTGCACTATGCATTGGTCATCATCCAGCTCTAAAAATTTCAGGAATTCAAGCATTATTTGCTGAAAACTTTTGGTTTTGAACCTAACTTCCCACCTGTGAAATTTAGACGATTTGATAGTGTATTTGAGTGCGTTTTTTCACCACGAATGCATCCATATTAAGGCTCAAACAACATCCAATCAAGCATCAAAAAATCAATCATGACGATGAGCGACTAACTCGTTTGTAATTGCTTCCAGGTTGATAGTTCTTGTATGTGAAACAATGGGTTATAATTTGAATTAATTTTTTTTTGATGTGTTCTCTTTTGAAACAAGAATTGAATTGTATGTTTGATTGAAGTTAAACAATTTATTTCTGTTTAAGGATTTATATTATATCATTCTCATTCGGTTTTCTTGCATCATGAATACTTTGATGTGTGTGTGAATACTTGATATATATGAATCATTAATTGTGTGAATGAGTGAATGTTAAATGTTTGTTTCACAAGTATCACTTGAACTACTATTTTGCGAAGTCATGTCTATATAATTACCAATTAATTCTTATTAACCTGTTATGGATTTTTGAACTTCAACTTGGAAGTGGTTTTCTTTTTCATTTTTGCATTTAAAACACTTAATCAAGTTTGTTGCTTTCTTTATTCTCTGTTTTCAACTTACTTTTCATTTTAAACAAAAACCAAAATTATTTGTTTTTCTATATTATCATTTAGCGTTTAGTTCTAAGGTCTAGAAGCATTACACTTTCCATAGATTCTCTTGGAAAACGACTCTTACTTACCTAACTTGTTATAGGTTTTTAAGTCCCTTAAATTAACTTGTATTTTATCCAATCAAAACTCGATCTTCAACCCACCCCACACCACCACCACATCATCCGCTAACCACCCCCATACCACCATTGATTGAGCAAAGGCGGATTTTAGATCTAAGCTTACTAAAATGAGGTCATTAGTAGCAGGTGTATTTGAGGGTCAGTTGTTTTCGGTAGATAAAAAGGATGAAGTCAGGGGATGTTTTTGGTGGGGTGGTGCCGGAGAAATGAAAAAGCTAGTGGGGTTTGCAGGTTTGTGGAGGTAGTTAGGTGACCTAGAAGGTGGTGGTGGTGGTGGTTTGTAATAGAGAAAAAGGGAGGAAGAGGGGAGGGGGGTCTAGGGTTGGGTTGTAAGAAAAATGCATGTTTTAGGTTATATATGTTAAAGGATTTTTTAAATTATTTTAAAACTCATTATATCTTTTAGTTTAGTGGTTAAAAAGAATTTTTACACCCACTTAACTAGCTATCTATTTCAAGGACCATAGGTGTTATGATTTGACAAATAATTGAAACCAAAAATGTAATTTTCAAAGGTCGGGGACAAATCATGTAACACGAACATACCACAAGGACCAACACGTAATTAACTCTTTTTTAAAATATTGTTGAATAAAATACATTGTATATTAACATCTAATATTTTAAAATTTAGTTTCATGTTATTCAAAGCTTATTTTCATAACAAAATAATTTTAAATTGAATATATAGTTGTAACGTGGTTATTTTTATTAATGGTATATCATAACAATGTAATTTTTTTCATCGTTATATTAACATGTTAAATCAAATGCTTACAATAAAGAGGCAGGTAAACAGGCAACAAGTTGCACCGCAACCCCTTTTTGAATAGCGAAACCTACCCTACTAAAAACAAAACCCTGGCCCTTAGGGGTCGTAACATTGCTATGGATGATCCGTTGAACCCAATTTTGAAAGTTCACGGCCTTCGGGGCTAGGAAACCAAAGATATCAAAGACCAATGGAATAAAAACATGATTCTCAAGACAAGCTTTATCATGTTTAGTGACCTTGCATGATTCTACCTTCAATGCCACCTATCCCGCAACAAACCCATTATCCCTGAGCCCAACCAAAGGAGATATCCCGGTAAGATCCACACAAGCGTGTTTCCCCCGTGCCCATCCAAATACAATAACGTCAGCTGGGTGCAGAGTAGACCTCCCCTCTCACGGATCCGTAAGAAATACACGGGAACCTCTTTTTTAGCTGAAATTCCTGCCCGCTTAAGGACATCGCAAAAGGCATCCCTAACCAAATCATGCCTATATTTAAAACCAGGCAACTCCTTGCAATGAACCGCATGCTCACCAAAAGTATCCAAACAAACTTTATGACAAACTGGACAAGGCTCATCAATCGAAAACAAGGGAATCATTAACCGATACTTAAGGATAGCCAGGTACTCCAAAGATGACATATGCTGCCCCAGTCCTTCAATGGGGATGACAGTTAAAAAATCCTGAGCCCTGAGAGTTGGTAAGCACACAAACATCGCTTTTTGACAGGGTGACAAATCAAACCTCACTTCCATATTTTGAACGATCCTACCAAAAAGTGCACTCGTCAAAACATGTTGGGTGTTAGGGGGGGCGGTGTACTTTTTAGAGAACCTGCTAATATCAAAATCAGAAAGAGATTTGTGCACGTAGTCCAATGCACACTCATAATCCGAATCTAACTCGTCCAAGGTACATCCCTGAAGAATGTGGTCCTGCAAACCCACGATTATGCCCTGGAGGCTACAAAAGCATACGTCGACACATCTCAGCGGAGCATAAACCAAGCCCCCTCAAAACGAGTCGGAAGGGATGCCAGTCTCCACTGAAGGTCCCTAAAAAGGCCTCCAGAAACTACAATATCTTCTATTGCCTCCCGAAACCCTTTGTCAAACACAGAGACAACTTCCCCTACATACATAGGCTGACACGTTCTAAGGCCGAATAGTAATTTCCCAACTCCCATACATGAGCGGAGTAGAAGGAGTTCGCACTGAGGGTCTAGTAGGCGTGGGAGGCACCCCATTAGTTCCACAGCCAGAGATGCCCTTTTCATAGCCAAATTACTGATGAAACCCGCATCATAACTAACCGGACCCCCAAGGAGTTTCACCCCTAGCTCCGGTCATCCGATCTCGCAAGGAAACAAACCATCTTGCACCTTCACCCCATTACACGGTGGCTAAAAAATTTCTGTTTTCTTGATGTTGAATTGAAGACACAAGCGTGGCCCCTTGGCCATGATGACATCTAAGGCCTTAGCCACCTCTCTATCCTCTCCAATAATTATACCATCATCAAGTTGCCAAACATGAAATAGAAGCTTGCAACGATCCCTGATCTGATGCACAAGCGGGTACAGAACTAGAGCAAAAAAGAGAGGCCCTAGGGGGTCCTCCTGTTAGACCCCCGTCGTGGACAAAATATGGTCATCTCCCACATATAACCTAGCCGATTGGCCATATAAAAAGTTCACCCAAAGAGAAATGGATGGGCAACGAATTCGAACCTCCCTTAATAATGCAATCCTATCAACCAAGTTAAAGGCATTAGAGAAATCAACAGTAAGCATAGCTAAAGACCCATCCGAGTGAAACTTATTTAAGACCCTGTTCGCGCTGCGGAGCACTGCCTCTGCTCAACTAGGGATCCCCACCCCCAATTGGAAGTCGTCAAGGTATTTAGCCATCTCCTTCCCAACGCCCCTCATAGCCACATTAGAGACTAGCCTCCTCTAAATCTCACCCACATCAATAGGCCTAATCCCGTTATCTGGCTTTAGCAACGACGTGAGTGGGGCGGAGGCAATGAACTCCGCTAAAACCTTAGGACACCTCCCATACAGACATAAATTAACCACTACATTAATTGTCCTGAGCAGTCCAACAACAATCACAGACCCCTCACCACAAAAAGCATCCAGTAAGTGTTGAGCTCTTAAACTGACTCGCCGACAAGATGTCCCTTTGGGAAACAATTTAATGCACCCTAATACATTGTCAGCTTTAGTAACAAGTGGAGGATCCGAAAACAAGGAATCAGACATAGTGGGGCATGGTGGGGTGTTTAACCGCTAAGGCCTCCATGGTATCTATATGTCAATATAGATTTTATTCAAAACCATACTTCTCCAATGCTTGGTAAATTTGATCCAGTTATTTTCAAATCGGAGAAACTTTCAATTCATCACTATCACTAGTTAATATAAAATGATAATATTTTCGTTTTTTTAATTCTTAAACTATTATAAAAACTTAGGTTTGTTAGACCACTTGTCCTTGTCTCCTAGTATTAAAACTTCAATTACCATACACATTCTAAACACAGTTATAAACATATTAAGGGCTAAGAGGTAATCTAATATTTAAAATATTCAAAAGCAATTTTAAAAAATAAGAAAAAAAGGCAAAAGGTTTTAATTATTCTTGAAAAACCAAGATGAAACTCCATGGATCTGTTTATATACATGACATATGCATAAACATGTACAAGTTTCTTATTAAGTTGTAATATTATTAACATTGATAACAATCACTTTACTGAATTAGTTGTTACTCTCTCTTCTCTGTTCAATATTCCTTGATCCTTACATATACAAGAAGTCTTCAATGTTGAAATCTCCACCATTAAAGTTGAAAATATGATCATTTTGCATTTGGGTTGGAAACATATCTTCATTTGAATAATTGCTTAAACAATTGTCCGTCTCACTGCTATTTGTAGATACTTCATTTGATACCAAACCATTGACAAGGGCTTCTTGGTAATTTGACCCATTGTTAATCCCACCCTTGCATACTAAACTCTCATGACCATGAAATTCTTCTAGGTTAAGCCAATCTGCAAATAAAATCTTGGGTAATTCTTTGACTTTAGCAAAATCCGATGAATTTAAACTCGGGTTTCGTGTAACCGAGTTAATGCATGATGGTGATGGTGATGGTGATGGTGATGATGATCCTGAAAGTCCAGTGTTCGAGTTTGTGCGTTCAGATTTAATCTGATTGCCAAGATTTTCTGATTTTGCCACTCGCTTTTTCAGATAAGAATGCCAATGATTCTTGATCTCGTTATCAGTCCGACCAGGTAAATGTTGTGACATTAGAGACCATCTGATCACAATAAATTACAAAAATAAATATTTTATGACACTAAATGTGTTAAATATTAAAAATGGTTGGTGCTTACTTGTTGCCTAAAAGTCCATGAAGGGTTAGAATAGTTTCTTCTTCTTGCATAGAAAATGCTCCCTTTTTTAATCCTGGTCTAAGATAATTAATCCACCTTAATCTGCAACTTTTTCCATTCCTTTCCAAACCTATACAGGTCGACAAAAACAATCAGGATCAATATAATGCTCAAATAAAACGAAAGGTGAAACACATTGCGTTACTTGCAGATGAAGAAAGAACACAATGAAATTACAATTTACCTGCATTAATAGGGACAGCACTCCAACAACCATGACCATAGTTCAACACATAATCTCGTAGCTTTTGGTCCTCATCAGGAGACCATAACCCTTTCTTATGCTTCATCTTCGGCTTCTCTGATTGCTTGCACCTCATGTCTCAAACTAACGTCCTGTTACACAAATGTATAACAATCTTTTGAGCGGATTAAATGCTAAGATCGAAGAATGATGAGAGAATTTGATGATGAATGATATTAGGAACAACTGAGTTTATATGGTTTGGCGTCTAAAGAAACTGACTGTCTATATATGCATCAGACAAATATTTAAATCCTCCTACCCAACACCATTTGAATTAAATAAAGGAGTATATCAAGATATAAAACAAATAAAGATAAATGTCAAGATATTAGAGACACATTTATTAATATTGCCATGATTTTTAGATGCATTTATGACAACAGCATTACAGTTTTTGGAATCTAATATGAACATCATCAAACAGTTGACCACAAACTGGTCAATGACCATACATAACTTGGATAATTGGATCTGCATTTGGTGTGTTTGGTTACGGGAATATGCCAATGCAAACTTCTGAGAACTCAAAAATAAACAAAATTAAAAAAAGCTTGATTCACATGCATTTTTCTAATATATCTGCAAATGTTTGACTATCATAATAATAATAAGAACGGTTCTTCTTTATCAAAAGTCTAACAAGTCCTCGCCAATCACAAGATTGAATTATTTATTTCAACAAAAATGAATAACTACTTCGTTTAAATATTAGCCCATATGTCTTTATAAAATACAAAGAAGAGATATTAAGTGTTGACAAATATTAATCGACTATCTTATGGAATATCACATGTGATTTTTTATTCATATACTTATGTAGATTATTTCAAGTCGGCCTAACATTCAACCTTTTAAATAATTTTTTTACTAGGTAATTAACTTTAGTGGGCGTTTGGTTGGAAGGAATGGAATGAAATTGAATTGAGAAACTAGTATAATTTTTAAGTAAAATTATGTTTGAGTGGGTAATAAAATATAAAACCCAAGGTAATATTTCATCTCAAATTTTTTTGGTTGTGAGATTTCAAATTACATCTCTAGGTGAAAGGATTTTGAAATCCCACAACTAAGAAAATTTGAGGTGAAACATTTCATTGAGTTTACTTTTAATTCCTAACTCAAACACAATTTTACTTGAAAATTATACTATTTTCTCATTTCCATTCAATTTATTTCAACTAAACGACCCCTTAAACATTTTTTATCGTTGATGTGATTAACATTAATGCATGAAATAGTAAAGAAAAAAAATGGAATTACAAGTCTTATTTCATGTTTGTTAGGCAAAACGTAACTTTTATAATACAACGTTTTAATTTTTTTTGAATATACCATTACTACCCGTTATTTTAATTTAAGTTTTGACATAACTTTTATTTGAATGGGTTAGGTCAGATATAATATATTCCTACTTTTTAAATTTGCATTCGTTGTCGTTAGCACTCAATTTCACAACAGCGTTACGATTTATTAAATTGCTCATACAGCATTGTAACATGATTATGTTTATCTACATTTTAGCAAAAGTTTTTATTCAAAACAGAGACTGGTTTGTATATATACCTTATAAATTCACTTTTTTGGCCGTTTAGCACTCATTTTCAAACCACGCTATTTTATTCCAATCCTCTTATATATACCCTTGCGTCATTTTTTTTAATGTATGTTTCGATGTTAAAAAACAATGTTCTAATTTCGTTAAAGATTAATTAAACCAAAATCAACTATAGTAACTTTTCGAATAAATTTTAAACAATTTTTAAATTTATCTAATAATTTGAATTAGGATTTTATATGATATTTGTGAACCGCACCTACGGAAGTTTGAGGGACTTAAAGCATTCACAGTCCGTTTCTCATTTTTATGTGAGTGAGTGCCCTATATTATAGTGGATGTTTGTAAATAGTTGTGAGTAAAGGAGGTAAGAAATTTACGTGGTTTATACTGTGTTTCCTCATATTTTTCCAAATATTGGGAAACATGGTATTACAAACCCTATTTCTAATATTTTTTAAAGTGATTATGAGAAAATATAATGATAAATGTATGAAAAAATATTATTTAATTAGAAAAAAGAGAGAAAAAATAGTTAATTTTAACATAATTATAAAGATAGAAATGGTAAATATATTATGAATGCTCTTAATTTGAAGTTTAATCGAAAATTATAAATGCTACTTTTAACGTAGTCCACTTGTTCCCAAATTAACCACTTTAAGTCTTTTCTTCTTTTACTTGGTGAATCTAAAAGCTCATGTTTTTGAAATCCAATTCCACGTATTCACTTGTACTCGCTGTTAGTTTAATGCATTATTCCAATCGATTCATGCTTATATATAATCATATCACATGCATAGCACCACTCATATAAACTTTTCAATACATACGTGACATAGACTCGCGTAGAATAGCAATTTTCTGTAGAACACAATACTTCATTTTTTAATTTGTGGTATTAACTTTACACAGGACTATCACTAGTTGATAACTCATGAAAGGACGTAGAACGAGAATTCATAATAATCATTAGTTTTATTTTACTTCACTTTTTCTTTTTGTTGTCATTGAGAATGATCCAAGCATATATATTAGTGGTACTCAGGATCAATCATTATTTATATATGGTTTTTAACATATGGACAGTAAGGTTGTGAAAAGTTCTAAACTTATTGAGAGGTGAAAGAAAGACAGGTCACAATACGTTGCAGAAAAAGGCAGTGTACATGTAATTTATGCCTAGCATATATTAGACAGGTATATTGTCATATGGCTTATGGAAAAAATAATATTATGAATTAATCAATATATATAACTTATAAGATAGTAAAAACTAAAACAACATTATTGGATCGTTCAATTACAATGTATAAATATTACAAGAAACCCTAGAAACTTAAGTGGATAGTGGAAATACTGAAAACTAAAAAAATAAAACTAATAATAATAAGATAAACATGATTCGAATCGAATCATATATCCAAAAACTTTTCCAATAAATTAATATTGTGCTTTATTTAGTCATCCGTATTTTGGTTGATTGTGAATTATCCATATGTGCTTGATATTTCATTGGTTTTTGATTTCCAAAATGATAAGGCAAGAACTCGCAACCGTAGTCATTGGCGATGTGTCGAGGCTAGTAGGAGGCAGTCACTTGGATTTGTAGATCAAGAGATGAGATCTATAAAAATTAAATGAAAAAGAAAGCAAGACGGTGATTGTGATCAGACGATGGTCTCTTGAATCCCTAGATCAAATGATAAGATCCATAGAATGAACAAAACATGTGTTCATGTTTATTTAAACCTTTCTCCAATCCTCTTCCAGTCCCCCCCCCCCAACCAATGGCTCCAGCCTCCTCGCATAAGCCATCACCACCACTCCCCACTCACCTGATGCTCACTCGATCCCTTTTAGCTACCACCAAGCCGAAAATCCCCTTCAACCTTCACACCTTCACTATATCTCCCATTCTCAAATATCATCTAGCTGCCTTTTCGAATCCAAACCGCCACGTGGCTATGCATATTTACACCTTTAATTGACAATGAAACATGGGACTTAGTGAGGACTATAAACAAACCAAATGAATACGAAAAATAGCTTGTTTGAGTTCGTTCATTTAACTCTAAACCACACGAACATGAGCACAAACATATAATCGAACATAATTTTTTATTCATGTTCGTTCATTAGGAAAAAAAATATTAATGTTCGTTCATGTTCGTTTGTTAAAAAGATAACTGAACAGTTCATGAACGAAAATGAACACAAACGAACAAAAATAAACAAACATCATTAAACATAAACGAACATAAACGAGCACAAACGAACATAAACGAACACAAACGAACAAGTATAACACAACATAATTCATCCAATAAATGTAAATTAATGATTCAAATATACATGATTCATCAAACAACACATTTCTATCATAAAATCTGCGATGATTTATCAAAAAATCATCCATCATTCAAAAAAGTATAAAAAATATGTACATGAAATTTCGTTTTAATACATAAACGAACAAACGTAAGCAAACAAACATAAATGAATATAAACGAACGTAAATAAATGAATATATATGAACGAACATAAACGAATATTGATTAACATAAATGAATGAACAAAACATGTGTTCATGTTTATTCATTTAATTAAACAACAAAATTTATTGTTTGTGTTTGTTCATTTAATTAAATGAACAAACATAAACGAACGTGCCGCCAAACTATTTATAAACACTTCATGAACGTTTGATTCATTTACATGCCTATACTTAGTTCATAGACCACCGAATGCTTATGTGATCCAGTGTATGTGGTTGTTTCGTCATAAGTTTCATGATGATAGTACACTCGAGAGGTAAAAGGCACGACTTGTCATTAATGGAAAATTAGAAATGACCAGTGCTAATTGTGATGAGACATTTAGCCCGGTCGTGAAACCCATGACCATACATATGGTTCTTGATACAACTATCTCACGATGTTGGAAAATATATCAACTCCATGTCAGAAAGCGTCCCTTCACGAGGACTTGCATGAGACTATGTGTATGCACCAACCCCTGGGCTTCAAAGATTTGTCACGTCTTGACTTTGTTCTAAAGTAGTCCCTCCGGGCATGGTACCACCGATTTTCATCATTTACTATTATACGTAACTCGTATAATCAACCCTAATATCTATGGTAAGATGGTAAATGCTGAATAAATATTATTGAATTGTTAGTTTACAATTTATAAAAATCACAAAAAAACTTTAGAAACTTAACATGTTTGTGGGCTCATTAATAAACCCTAATATCTGATACGACTAAACTAAATCCTAACTAAATCAACAATAATCAACTAAATTTACCTTGAGTTTTGACTAGTGATATGAGCATTAATAAGTGAACGCTTTCAAGAGAATGATAGTTGATAGAAGGCATATATAAATCAGACACCGGTTTCTTAACATTTTCACCATAGAATACAAAAGGGAAAAAGATTTTAAATATATTTAAACATCAGACCTTATCATCACACAATTTAGCCGGCATTTTTTATTCAATCATAAGGTTAATTTATGTAGAAAATAAAGACGCCAGCATGCTTCCTTTTACAAGACCTCAATGAAACAAGTAGGGTGACATCTTCTAATTAAAAATTTTCAACAATGATGACTCAAAAGCTATATACATATACATGCATATTTATATATAGAAAACTATAAACATATATGTATATACATTATAATATTTATAATAATATAGAAAAACCAATTGAAAAGAGTTGGAATGTCAATGGCTATATTATAATCGAACAGCCGTTGTCAACCAGTGAAAAGTGGCCTTCTGTTTGAAAGAAGTATTAAAATCTAGAAGTGATGTTTTGTCTAGGTACGAACCAATGAAGAGTGTAGTTGAAATCAATAAATAATTTTGGGTATTTAAGAACTCAATCATACTATCGACAGAGGCCTGAAGTTTGAGCTCAGCATTTTAATAGAATTATACCTTCAAACAGACTTTAGGATTTATTATGCTTCCAGTTTAAATGAAAGGGAGAAAATGCTATTAAACTATAAAACGCATTAAACATCCAATATTAATTATTCATTAAGAATTCTAATTGGTTAGTAGAATAATATTTGTTTGTTAATCGATGTTATTACCTGCTAGTTAGTTGGATATACAAAATTTGTAAAAGTTTATGGAAAAACCTTTTTAGGTTAACCCAACTCAACCTAATGCTTAAACAAAATAAGTTATCTGTTTTGAACATTTATGTAACTCATTTGAACATCCATAATTCTATCACCTTTGCTGCTGCACTTTGAGCAAAATGTATGATTATGTTCACAATCAGTGACGGAACTATAACTTTTCCACTGGAGGATCGAAGTCTAATTTTTACCTATAATTGTTAAGTAATTGGTATAACAATTTCTATCATATGATGTTTCATCTTCTAAGTAACCTGTTTCTACTATTATAATTCTTAAGTTAACGGATTTGTTGATGCCTTAATAGTTAGTTAGAACTAGTATTAAGGCCTCCGTGTTGCGACAGGGCGTAAAACCATGTCAATTAGCATCAACGTCACACCACCGTCAACGATCACGAACACCGTAAAAACTTCTGTTAAAAAAGTTAAACCGAACAGAAATTAGATGTAAAACATTAAATCACACACGTGAACATATAACATTAAAAAATAACTTAGTCGATCTAGAACCACCCACACATTTCGACGGGCCGTTATGAGAATAAATATGTGTAACAACGTTAAATTACACGCGCACGTTACGACTTGTAGCTCTCAAAATTTAGATCGAAGTTTAAAATAAAAATTTTATAAAAGATGAAAAGTATAGGAAAACAAAGTTGATAGTAAGATTAATAAATTAACAAATAAAAAAGTTTAAATAAATTGTTTCTACTAAATCGCGACATCTTATCTCCCTATGCCAACCAATATGCATTTTTGTAAACAACAAAAAAGCTAAATAATTAGCTGGTAAGTAAACAGAGGTTTACATATATAGATATATTGAATAAATTGATTGAAATAATCAATTATCAAGGCAATGTCAAAACAAACCTAATTACTTAATTGAATCTATCAGCAGACAAATAAGGTGTGTTTACAAATCAACAGATCTTTCTTTGTTATCGTGGTTTGTATAAATTAATTATTATGTTAACATCTAGTTTATCCAACAACGAACATATAATTGCAAGTAATAACATAACATGATTACAATTTAATTTCAAATAAAATAACAATGAACAACAATTGATTGTATATGTGTAACATGATTTCTGCAAATAATAAACATAAAAATAGACTATGAATACTCACTTGATAGTTATATGTAATCTGAGAGAATGAGTAACTTAGAATAAATACTAAATTTTCTTACGGGTTAACCTAAGTAACGGTATTCTAAATTAGAATAGTAATATGATTTAAGGACAAAATATTGATTAGAGTTCCAACTGAAATTTGGGGTTCAAAAATAGTTTAAAATAAATTAATATATTTTATTACATAACTTGGTTCAAATAAAGTGAAATTATTTTATTAAATAATAGAATTAATGAAATTTTATTTTATTTGAAAAATACAATTAAATATTGAATTTATAATAATTAATGAATAAAGTTTGAATATTAAAATGTGAGATAATTAAATTAAAGAATTACTTATTTAATAACTTTGGTCAAAATAATTAATTTAATAATTAATAATTTAAATGTTTTGCATTTGTAATTAACAAATAATTTATTGTAAAACCTCTGAAAACTCCCAAAGATCAGTAACACACGATCTCAATCTTGTGAACGCGGAATATAAACAAGATTGGAGTAGAAGAAGATTGAATTGAATCACAAAAGAAGATATTCGATTGATAAACAGAAACCTATAAAAGGTCTTGTGCGATTTCGCACAGATACAATGATAATGAATGAAAAGCTTACTTACAAAACGAAAACTAGCTATTTATACTAAACACAGAGTTCTCGCGCGAGATCCCTTTCGCGTGGATCAAGCTTTCGCGCGGCTGCAATCTTTCGCGTAGTTTGCGACTCGCATGGATCTGGTCTTTCGCACTGTAGACTTCTCGCGTGACTTGTTGTTGTCGCATGGCTTTGGTTTCTCATATGATGTTTTGCCGAGCCTTGATTTGTCTTCTACAATCTCCCCCTAGGCTCGGTGAAACATAATCAATCAAAGTCAACATTAGCCTTCTGGTAAGAGCCAGCATAAGCATACCATTTATTCCTCAGGATCCGGTCAATCATCCATACATACTGGCAAGATAGAAAGTAAACAGACTCATCAGCTGAGATAGGGCAGTGTAACAGC
This sequence comes from Flaveria linearis, assembly GCA_024085815.1. NCBI lineage: Eukaryota > Viridiplantae > Streptophyta > Magnoliopsida > Asterales > Asteraceae > Flaveria > Flaveria linearis. Next base: position 90,707,143 of record CM044002.1, read on the forward strand.
TTGGATAAGTCGTCTTTGCCAAACTTCATTAAGTCTGCTGGATCAATGATTCGATAAGACTTGTCTATACATTTGATCACAGCGTGACCGGAATCCTTTTCACATCTCCAGGATAAAAGTTGCTTCAAAGAGTTTGGAGGAACTGGAGCATGCACAGGGACTTTTCTGATAAATTTAGGATGTTGATAGACTCGTATCTTCATTGGAGCTTTTGTATTTTCATCAATTCGTGTTGAGTCATCTATCAACTTCGATTTTGCAGTCTTAAAGTCTTTGAAATTTGTGCGCATCTCCCTTCTAATCATAGATCTCATGAGCTCAGCTTCACTGTGATTACTCTCATTGAAGAATGGAGCTTTGCCCATAGAGTATAAATCAGCAGCACGTAAAGTATGAAAGTCTTGTGTGCTCTTTATATAATCAATCTCTCCATTTCTTCTCTTTATAACGTACATCCTCTTCTCACCATCATAAGCCCAGCTAATAACGTGAGACATTTCACCATACTTTTGTTTTGGCTTAGATATAAACAAAAAGTGAGCTTCAGTAGGTGGTGGTGGTGCTTTGAATTGCAAACCTCCTCTAGTGTATAATGCAATCTGACCAGTATTATCTGTCTTTGTAGTATCAGTAGGAGTTTCACCACTCACAGTCTCTGTAGGAATTTCTCCTTCTTCAAGATTAATGTCCTTGAATAATTCCTGAAGATTGTTGCCAAAAATATCTGTGTATTCAGTTTGTTCCTCCAGATCTTCAAAAACATCAAGTTCTTCTTCAACAGTTTCAGATGAAGTTTGTTGAAAAGAATATAATTCCTTTTCATACACACTTTCTGTGGCAGGGTCTATTGGATCATATCCTTCTGGATTACTAACACTTGGTCTATCGACATTGTCAGTGTTAGTCTCTCCAGTAGGACTTGAAGAAGAACCAGTAACATTACCACCATCTCCACCATCATCTCCACCATCATCTCCACCATTATTTCCATCATCATCTCCACCATCATTATCATCACCATTATCACCATCTTCATTGTCATTCTCATCATCATCATCCTCATCATCATCAGAATCACCATAATCAACTAACTCTTCATCCTCCCTTTCATGAACAATGGGCAGAGTAACCATGTGTTCTGGCTCAACAAAAGCAGTAGATGTGTACGCTTCAGTGATCGGTACTTCAGATGAAATAATAACATCCTCAGTAGGACTGACACTTTGCTGTACAGTAGATGTTTGGGCTTCGTTGACCGTTTCCTTTTCAGGAACTGTCTCAGTGGGAGGTGGGCTTGGAGATCGTCTGCTAGATTCACCAACCACAGTAGTAGATCTTATGTTCTGTGGCTGATGAAAGTAGGTCTGAGAAATAAATTCTCTAAGCTCGTTTAGTTGTTTCTCCAACCCAGATGAGTAGTCAAATATGTTTTTCATTTGTTGCTCAAGAGATGCTAATCTGGTATCTTTGATAGCTGAGTCAAGATGAATCATGGTTATCTGATTAGACTTTTCTTCATTACTTTTCTTCAACTCAGCAATCAATTTCATATTTTCAAAATTCTCCTTCTCCAGGTTCTTTATTCTTTCTTCCAACGTGATAGAACCTGGAGTGCTTGTTGATTCTTCTCTCCTCTGAAACTCAGGAGGAGTATTCAACAGTGTGTCTACATCAAACTCCAAATTCTCCTGATGAGGAGGTGTAGAGAAACCAGAAACAGGAACATTAGATGCTCCAGAAACAGGAACAGTTTCTGTCTCAGGACTAACAGTAGTCGTATCAACATGAGATTCTTCCCTCGTGATCACATTTGCAGGTGATCTCTGAACTTCAGAAGAAGTGGTCTGATCAGCCTCTGTAATAACCACTTGTGTTCGTGGTTTCCTGGGAATAATACCCCCACGACCTCTCTTTCTCGATGGGAAGTCTTTTCTTTTTGCCATTCGTTTGCGTCTCGATGATGTACTTGGAGACTCTTCCGGGACATAATCAGTGTCCCTGTCTTCTTCACTCGGTCGAGATGATGTTGGAGTAGAAGGAGTTGGATCAGTCTGAATCACATAAGGAACATTCCCTATCTGATCACTAACAGTATCGGAACTAGAAGCAGAATGAACAACTTCTTCCGTTCCTCCTTCATGTGTAGGTTCATCTTCAAAAAGCTTTTCAATCTCTTCATCAATATTTTCTCTAGTAGAGGAAGTAGAAGCCCCAGCTTGTGCATCATCAGTATGATCACCTTCAGCAACCTCATCATCATGTTCATCAATCTCAGAAAATTTGCCGATCTTGGCAAAACTTTCACCAGAGCATTTGTTGCCTCTGGCTCCAGTTAGATGTGAGAAAATCTCCTTCTTCACAGTCTGTACAACATACTTAGGAGATCTCTGAGTAGCGAGCTCAGGATATGCATCATTTATCACCAACTGGATAAATCTCGGGTACATAATGAACTTCTTTCCAGGATTTGCTGTAGCATTCTTTACCATCTCCTGAAATATAACCCCAGATATGCTAAAGGGAATGTCATCAACCAAGGAAACTAGTAATGATCCAAACACTGCACTCAAGCTATCCATCCCAGCCTTGAGGTTGCTCAGACAGTGAATCACCACATGAAATAAGTATTTCCAATACGGTGGTAACCACTTCTTCTCCAAACTTGGATATCTATACTCATAACCCATCCGAGATAGACAATCCATAACCACATCATCATCTAGTCTTGTAGGTGCTCCCTCTTGGTCATTAAACAGAAGAACTCTGTTTAGTATGGCTTGAGAAACAATCACCCTTTTCTCCTTTACAGTAGCTGTGATAATCTGGTTTCCAGTTTCGTCCTTTTCTAGAGCAGCAGTGCTCCAGAAAGAATCTATCAGTTCGGAATAAATAGCAGGATCAGCTGATATAGCATAGACAATACGAGAGTTCTTCAAGCCTTCGATCATAGAATGAAATAGTTCCTTTCCTTCCGGAACCTCGTCCAGATAAGCAACACAATTATGATTCTTGTTAAAGATCATTTGTGCCATCTGCATTGTCAAATAAGATCAAAATTAGAACACTCTTGAAAATAACTTCTTTTATACCAAAAGCTAGTCACGCGAAAACACATTTTCGCGAAACATCCCTTTTCGCGTGAGGTTCCCTGTCGCGTGAATCAGTTAGTTTTCAAAATTTTTTCAACATTTTTTTTAAACTTTTCAATCCTTTTATTTTTAATGACTTTTGTCAACATAAAATGTTATTTACCAAGTGACCAATTAATTTAATGAATCTTCAATTTTCAAAAATTTTCTTGTTATTTATTTGTTTTAAAAATAAAACACTATAAAAGTGAAATAAAAACAAACACTTATAAACAAAATAATGAAGAAATACAAACAATTAAAGATTCAAGATCAGATTTGCTTGTTTTGTATAAATTTTCATAATGAGATCATATAGTTCTTTTGTCAAGTTAAGACTCTGTCCGGCTTTATTTAACATAACTGGTTAAGTTGATTGTCAATATATTTTGTCCTTTTAAACTTATACTTCAGGTTTTACTCAGACATATAATGAGTGATATATATCATGTTTTGTGTTGATTTAATATAAGTCAGTGGATCCCACAATCAAAACTTCTGTAGAATTATTATTATCCTTCAAGACACTATTGAGAATTTTCAAGTCACCCCAATTTGACTTAAACCATGCATTGATGATCAGTGATATCATTTATTGTAATCCTAAATATAACTATTTGAGCATAACTAGCCTGAGAAATAATTCTTAACCCGGAATATTAACAAGTTTAAGGACTTATTGACAGCCATCCGGACTTATGTCTGCCTTCTCAAGATGTTTAGGACTTACAAGCCATTCGGACTTACATGCCCCATCTTTCGATTTTGCCTTCCAAAGTTAAAAACTATTCTCAAAATCAGAAAATATATACCATATAGTATGTATGTCATATAGACATATCTTTTGATTTGTTGTGCTTCTTGGCATCTTTTATCCTATATGGCCTTTTACTTTTGGCATCTTTTTGCTCAATTATTTTCTTTTTGTATTTTTCTCTTTTTGTTTCCTTTTGTATTTTTATCTTTTATATATATATATATAGTTATGATAATCACTGAATCAATCATATACAGGCTTGAGTATGACAAGATTATATCTCTCAGTCTGTGTTAGAACATTTTTTGGCACAGAGTCCTGATATGTTCCCCACTAATTCATATTTCTTTAATTCAAGTGTAATCACTCAATTATGATCTTTTCATTTCTGAAAGCAAAGCCTATCAACATATCAAACATAATCCAAGTGTATTCGTATTTAAGCCTTTGAAAGTACTTATACTCGTTTTGAACTTTGTAATATCATTTCTCATTTAAGCATGAAAATTTCTTCTTTTTGATTTTGGCAATCCTTTGATCTTAACTCCCCCTAAGACCAAAAAATATTTTTCAGAACTTGCTTTTCTAATTTTCTCCCCCTAAATTGTGATTGTCCTTTTAAGAAAAAGAAACAATTGCAATTTTATTCATTATTAAAAACTGAAAAATCTTTTTGTGAAGATTCATTAAACCAATTTATCCAAAGTTAATCATTCCCAATGATTGCACTAGGAAATCAAATCGAGAATGATCAAACGCCTTGGTAAATAAATCAGCAATATTTTCAGTTGACGGCACTTGTTTAAGATGAATAAGTTTACGATCAAAACAGTCGCGGATAAAATGTATGCGGATGTCTATGTGTTTAGTTTTTGAGTGTTGGATGGGATTTTTCACGATGTTTAAAACTGCCGTGTTATCACACCAGATTGGTGTGTCATAAATGTTGAGACCATAATCGAGAAGTTGTTGCTGAATCCAGACAAGCTGGGAACAACAACTCGAAGCAGCCACATATTCAGCTTCGGCAGTGGATGTAGAGACAGTGTTCTGCTTTTTACACTGCCAAGAAATGAGTCGGTTGCCCAAGAATTGACATCCTCCTGTGGTCGATTTCCTGTCTAAGTTACAACCACCATAATCACTGTCAGTATAAGCAAATAAATTGAAATCGGAATTTCGAGGATACCAAAGACCAAGTTTGGGTTGACCCTTGAGATACTTGAAAATCCTCTTGACAGCTTTCATGTGTGATTCCTTTGGATCACTTTGATAGCGGGCACACTGACAAACAGGGAACATAACATCCGGCCTGCTTGCAGTGAGATACATAAGGGAACCAATCATTGATCTGTAAAGATGCTGATCAACTGATTCTCCTAATGGATCTGGAGTAAGAGTAGGACGAGAAGCCATTGGAGTTGGAGCTACTTTGGAGTCTTGAAACTTGTATTTCTCAAGAATTGTCTGAACATACTTTTCTTGATGAATGAGAATACCCGTTTCAGATTGAGTAACCTGAATACCCAAGAAAAATGAAATTTCTCCAAGTGAACTCATCTCAAACTTCTTCTTCATCACCTCTTCAAACTCCGTGCACATACTATCATTTGTGGAGCCAAAAATAATATCATCGACGTAGATTTGAACCAAAATAATATCATCCCCTGATTTTCGTATGAATAAGGTTTGATCAATTGCACCTCTTGAATAACCATTTGCAAGCAAATGTTCAGTCAGAGTTGCATACCAAGCACGAGGTGCTTGATGTAAACCATATAAAGCCTTATCCAACTTGTAAACATAATCAGGATGATCTGGGTCCTCAAATCCAGGAGGCTGACAAACATAAGTTTCCTCTTTCATTTCTCCGTATAAAAACGCAGTCTTAACATCCATCTGATACACCTTGATGTTCATGAATGAAGCAAAGGCTAAGAAAATGCGTATTGCTTCTAGTCTTGCAACTGGAGCATACACTTCTTCATAATCTAAGCCTTCAACTTGATAAAATCCCTGCACCACAAGGCGTGCTTTATTTCTAACTATAACACCCTTTTCATCCGTCTTATTCCTAAAAATCCACTTTGTTCCAATCGGAAGCTTATCTTTTGGTAGTTCAACAAGATGCCAAACATTGAGCTTCTTGAATTGCATCAACTCATCCTGCATTGCTTCTATCCAGCTGTTTTCTTTAAGTGCCATCTCCACATTCTTGGGCACTGTTTGTGATAGAAAGCAAGCATACAAACATGTGTTGATTGCTCCTGATCGACTTCTGGTAACTACACCTTCATGCAACGGGCCAATGATTGCTTTAGTTGGATGAGTTTTATGTATTCTCAATTGAGGAATCTCATCTGCAACCATTCCATCTTCCAAATTTGTAATATGTTCAACATTATCAAGAACTTCTTCAGTATGTTGAGATAGAGGCACATAAGTTTCATCAATTGTGTCATCTGAAATAGGAGTTTCAGAAGCAGTTGACACATTTGGAGACTCATCAAATGGAACCTGAATGATCTCTATCGGTGTGTGTATAGTGTCTGAAGAAGATGAAGATAACGGAGAACTCAACAATTCTTCCAGCTCCTGAGTAGGAATTTGTTCTGAAGAAATATCTAAAGACTCAGAACAGGCAGATACTGGCACAGAGGCTGTCGGAATATCTTTGGATGATGAAGCAGTAGCAGAATCATCAGATATCAAAGAAGGAAGTTCCTCAATTATTTGGTTTTCCAAGGTAATTGATTGAGAATTTGAATCTGCAGATGAAGATTTAGAAATATTAAAATTTATGAACAAAGATTCATAATCATAGACCCATGAAGGAGCTGAACCTGCATCAGTTATGTTAAGTTCATGCCAATCAATATTAAATGACTCGATTATTTGTCTAGTTCTTTTATTATAAACACGATATGCAACCTTATTGGCAGCATATCCCACAAAGTAACATTCATCAGCCTTTTCAGAAAATTTTGAAGATGATTCAGTTGTATGCAACAAAGTGCAACAACAACCAAAGGCTTTAAAATATTTACCTTTGGGTTTGTGATTATAAAAGATTTCATAAGGAGTCTTATTTAATCTTTTGTTGATTAACACACGATTCTGAACATAACATGCAGTATTTACTGCTTCTGCCCAAAAAAACAAAGGTAATTTGGCAGCAGAGATCATTGTTCTAGCAGCTTCAATTAATGTCCTATTTCTTCTTTCTGCAACCCCATTCTGTTGTGGAGTGCCAGCAGCACTAAATTGTCTGGCAATTCCCTTGGATTCACAAAACTCATTCAGAGTTTGATTGCAAAACTCTGTCCCATTGTCACTTCTGATGCATTTTACCTTTTTCTCTGTCTGATTCTCCACCAAAGTAATGAATTTGATCAATAGATGTGGAGTCTCATCCTTAGATGCTAAGAAAACACACCAAGTAAATCTTGAAAAGTCATCAGTAACAACCAAACAATAAGATCTTCAACCCAAACTTAGAACACTTACTGGACCAAAAGATCCATGTGTAAGAGTTGTAAGATTGATTCGACTGAGTTGTGTGCAACTGGTTTGTGAGGAAGTTTATGTTGTTTACCTTTTGAACATGACAAACAATGTTCAGTTAAATGATATTCTTTTTCAGGTAAACCAATTACATGATTTCCACGTACAAGTTTATTCATGTTTTTAAGATTGACATGTCCTAATCGACGATGCCATAACATGGAATCATTCTCCGAGGCTTTGGATAATAAGCAAGAGGCTGTTACCAAAGAATTAGAACAATGCATATCAAGAAGATATGTGTCATTGTCTCTCGGAGTCCTCATCAAAACCCATTCTTCTGGAACAACAAAACCTGGTTTTAATATTAAGCATTCGTTATTAGTAAAGTGTGTTGAATATTGTTTGTCACAGATTTGAGACACACTTAGCAGGTTATGTTTTAATTCCTCAACAAAATTAACATTCTCAAAACTCAGGACGCCATTTGTAACTATACCCCGTTTAGTAATTCGTCCTCCTCTATCTCCTGCAAATATCACTCTTCCTCCGTTGTATGATTTCACATCTTGTAGTAATGATAAGTTACCAGTCATATGTCTTGAACAACCGCTATCAACATGCCATAGACTGTCAGTAGCCTTTCGCGGTTGTCCCTGCATTAGTAACAAAATTACTTAGATTTTGGTACCCAAGTCAAACATGACTTGAGCACATTCTGAGTTGCAGAAAGACAAAATGATTTGAGATTATTATATTTTGTTTGCACATCATTTTTTTCATTTATACTTTTAGGCTTGACATTTTCTTTTATATCATTGGTCAAATTCTTATCCCGTTTGACATTAAACTCATTAGCAACCTTTGATTTCATATTATTTGATAATTTTCCACGAGTGAAAAATAATTTTCTATTATGAGAAATAGAATTATGAAATCTTTGTTTACTTAATGATTTTTGTCTAAAAGGACAATAATTTGCTAAGTGATTTGTGTTTCCACACTGAAAACATCTCTTCTGTTGTGTATGGAAAACAAACTGTGGATGACAATTATGAAAATTGTCATAAAAACCAAAGTCAGATTGACTAGGTTTAACTTTCTCCACAGTCTCTCGAATCTTTGTCTCGTTTGACAATTGCAAATTCATCTTTTGCAGATTCGAGGAAATTGAAGTATTACGACCACTTTGATTCGGAGATTTGGCAATTTTGACTTGTGAAATTATTGGTGTTGGAATATGAACAGTCGTTGTCTTTGCTGGAGTAGGACCAGACTTTGAATGTGCTGGAGAAGGACCAGGCTTAGATATACGGATTGGTGCTGGAGAAGGACCAGGCTTTTGAATTGTGAGATTGCATGCAGAAGAAATATTCACTTGCAAATCTGGGCTACAAACATCTTGATTCACAAGGTTAGCATTATAATGAAGTTTATTTTTAAAGAATCGAGAATTTGTTTCTTTAAAAATATGTTCTTCATTTTCAATTACACCCTTAGAAATGAATCGACTCTTAAAATCATTTTCAATTCTTTCCTTTTGATTAGCCCTTTGATTTGCATTCAAATGATTTTTACTATTAGATTGCAACTCATTCAAATCAACCTTCTTTTCATTTCCAGACAAATTTTGAGTACAAGCAGATTGTGAAATTTTTACATTCTTATTATTTAAACATTCATTCTCATTTTCATCCTCACTCTCACTTTCCCAATCTTCAACCAACCCATCCACCTTCATTTTATCTGCAAAAAGATTTTCAGGTGATTGTTTAGTTTTGGGTGCTATGATAGGATCAACTGATAAGTTTATTTTAACAGAAGGTTTTAAATTTTGAGATGGAGAGAATCCAATCCCATATACTATATCAGAATCACAAATGTTCTCAGATGAAGGTAAACATGAATAATCATGATTAATTGGAGGAGCAATGTTAGAAAACCCAACACCACATTTTCCTCCTTTGATTTTCTGAGTCATTTGTGACTTGATTATGCCTTCAACCATCGTTGATGAAAGTTCAAATTTCTCAACAGTCAATTTAACCGTGGCTAATTCACTGTTGAGTCTGTTAATTTCTAGAGCGAGTTCATTATTTCTATTTGTCAAGTCATTATTAATACATTCTTTATCATGAAGATTTAATTTCAAATTATAAATTGTTTTGTTTAAACCTTCAAGTTTTTCTTTAAAAATCCTTTCATTTGACTTGTGTTTACTTGCTTGATACTGAAGTTTTTCAACTTCCATTATCAGGCTTTCATTGTGAACTCTGTATCTTTGAACTTTCTCAACACATGCATTTTTACATAAGTCATTATATACCTTGGGTTCTGAAGTTTCTCCTTCTGTTTCCTCTGCCTTCTTGACCATGAATGCTTTCATGTTATCAGTTGGTTCTTCCACTGGAGCACTAACAACAGTCTTTAGATCAATACATGTGCTTTTGACTGTGAGCTCAACAGTGTCATCTTCAAACACAATCTTTTCTTCATCAACCTTCTCAACCTGTTCTTTCTTCTCAGCTTTCTCTTTCTCCTCCTCAACTTTCTCAATCTTTTGATCAATTTTCACTTTCTCCACTTCAATTCTCTCCTTCTCTTCTTCTTCTGTAGCAAACAAGCCTTCCAACAAATCATCAGACACAAATTCAGCAAATAAGTTTTCTTCCTCTTCTGGTTCTGGCACAATCTTTGCAATGAGTGCATGAGACAAAGTCAGATCAAGGGCCTCCATTTGATCAGACCAATCGTATTCAACATTTGTTTGAGAAACCAATGCTTTATTGCCACTAGAAGTACCAGCTTTGTCTTTCTTCTGCTCTATCTCTACAGTCACCATCTTCTTTGGGGCTTCATTTTGAACTGTTTTTGGTTCAGTACACTCTCTGGCGAAATGACCTGGTTTGTTACAGTTGTAACACCTCAGGTTGGATTTGTCAAAACCGATTTTCCTAGAATTATTAACACCAAACATTTTCCTTCCAGTTCTTCTAGCAAAATTCTTCGCCCTGTAAACTACCATGGCCATCTGATATTTGATGTCGTTTTCTTCAACATCATCCGGATTAACTTGTTGAAGATCATCAACAAGAATATTTGGAGCAGAAAGTCTTCCGGCCATAAAAGCTTCATAACTTGACATAAATGTGGTGAAAAGAGCAAGATGCTCCTCAGCGATCTGGACAGTCTGTTTGGATGGATTAGTGGTAGCAACATAAGCATGTTGACCACTATGAGAATCTTGAGGTTGAGAGACTTGTTGGTGTATGATGGGGGAATAATGTTGAGCTGCTGGAACATGAACTTGATGAGTTACTGCTGGTTGCATATATGAAGATGCTGCACTTCCCGATTGTTGTTGCTGACACATTTGTGTATAGCTGACATAGTAATTTGGATTACTAGCCATCTTTGCGTAGAGAGCAGTTCCTTCAGCACCTAGAGAACTGAGATGATTAGCAGCTCGCTGCTTATCATCCATAGCATAAGACTTGATAGTTGAGATGAGATCGGTCAACTGAAGAGTATACAAGTCTTTGGTTCTCTTTATCAAAGTACAGTTGTTATTCCAACTGTAAGGAAGTGAGTTGAGTAACTTCTTGTTCACAGTAATAGGTTCCATAGTAATACCAGCACTCTTCATTTTAGTGACCAGTCTAACAAACCTGGCCATTTGAGCTTCCAATTCCTCACCAACAATGTGATTAAACATGTTGAATTCTTGATTCAACATATCCTTCTTGCTCTCTCTCATGTCTTTGTTGCCCATTATCTGAGATTCCAGAGCGTCCCATAGCACTTTAGCACCCCTGAACTCTTGAAACTTTTGTGAGATCTCAGTAGTAAGAGCCATAGTAATTGCAGCATACGCCTTATCATCCAATTCCAGTCTCTTGATGTCGTCTTCATCCCACAAATGTTCAGGTTTCTGAACCATTTCTCCTTTGTCATTTTTGTACAACGAAATGTAAGGACCATACTGAATGGATCTCCACATTTTAGGTTCCGTGTAAATGACATATCTCTCAAATCGAAACGCCCAATCGGTATAATCATCTTCACATAAAAGCCTCGGTGGCTTGTTACCAGTTCCAATCTCAGTGTCTAGATGAAGTGAAGCAGTAAGATGCTTCAAATTAGGTGTAGTTGAAGCCATGATGAGCAGAAAGTTTAAAATCAGAATTCTCGTGCGAAATGCAAACTTGTGCGAAATCAGGTTTCGCGTGGAAAGAGTTTTCGCGTGAAGTAGCTCTTCGTGCGAAATTCCAAAGATACCTTTTTATGCGAATCGCACAAAAAGGTGAAATAACTGTCTTTGCGAAAACAACACCTTTTCGCGTGCGAGAAATTACAGATCAAGCGAAAACGTCGATTTTGTGCTGAAACAGATTACCAACTGTTTATTCTTGCGAATTTCACCTCCAATTCACTGATTAAGTTTGATCGAACCCATTTTAATCCAATTTTAATGAATTTTAAGTCAATTTTAATCAAGATTAAGCTTAAAGTCCACTAATTCAGTTCAATTCGGTTCTAATCAGTCCAAATTCTCCACAATCGAGCAGCATAACTTTGCCATTTCAGAATCTAAGGTAATCGATGATGAATTCTTCAAAAATCAGGTAGAACTCAATCCAATTCTTCTCCAAATCGTGGTTCAAGAACCTGGCTCTGATACCAATTGTAAAACCTCTGAAAACTCCCAAAGATCAGTAACACACGATCTCAATCTTGTGAACGCGGAATATAAACAAGATTGGAGTAGAAGAAGATTGAATTGAATCACAAAAGAAGATATTCGATTGATAAACAGAAACCTATAAAAGGTCTTGTGCGATTTCGCACAGATACAATGATAATGAATGAAAAGCTTACTTACAAAACGAAAACTAGCTATTTATACTAAACATAGAGTTCTCGCGCGAGATCCCTTTCGCGTGGATCAAGCTTTCGCGCGGCTGCAGTCTTTCGCGTAGTTTGCGACTCGCATGGATCTGGTCTTTCGCACTGTAGACTTCTCGCGTGACTTGTTGTTGTCGCATGGCTTTGGTTTCTCATATGATGTTTTGCCGAGCCTTGATTTGTCTTCTACATTTATAAAAAATTATATTTTACAATAGTTAGACAAAAACTAAGTTGTTTACAAAAATAATTACTGGGTAAACTAGCTAATAGAAACTTGAAGTCACCATTATGGTGCTATCCCCGCAAGAAGTTAATATTTGCAGCAGCAAAGGTAGGTTCCTCAATCAGCCACCTAAGCCCTTGAAGAGAGTGGTGAGGGTATACCTTGCATCTAAGTATTAAAAGATTTAAAGAAATAAAACATGAAAGATATTCATCACGTGACAAATCCATTGGAATTCCTCGGTGAAAATAGATCTCGCCAATAATCCATCAAAAACACAGTGTGGGTTGGATTTTTTGAAGGAATTTACTCAGTGATCACACATGCATAGGAGTATATCAATGGTTTACGAATGTAGATTAATGGTTGTTATCATGATAGTATCACCAACGGGTCAACGATGAAATTTTCATCGATTCGTCATCTAAGGAGTGCGTGATGGAGTAATCATGCAACAAATTATTTTATATTATTTAAAAATATAAAACATATTGTGTTTTATTTGTAAATATAAATAAAATATACAAATAATAAGGAAATAAACTATAAAACTAAAGAAAGATTTCATTATAATAAATACCATATGCATAATATGTTTGTATAATAAATATAAAGAAAACTTTATACTAGAGAAATATCTACCTAAATAAAGAGACAATCATGAGGTGGCTGCGGTTACCCATTCTTCCATGTCGCTTGTGTACAATATCGTCTGATCAAAAAATCGATTTAAGACGAGTATGCATGTGTGTGATCAATCACACAGTGGATAACTCAATCGGATATTTATCTAATATCAAAACAATATATACTGTAAAAGTTCGGTCCACCCAAGATGAGCTCCACTTGTGCGGCTTATCATTGTCCTCATCAAGAACACAGTCATTTTCAAACACACAACTATATATAATACACACACACTAAATTACAAAACAACTCCTATTTATACAATTTATTTATACAATTTTAGAATTTGTGATAACATTCACCAAGCTTTCTCATGTTGCAAGTTCTTGGATGTCTTTAACTTTTCACTTCCCTTAAATTTTTGTATTTCATTTGATATTATAATTTATATTGCCCAAGGTCTTAATTAAAGCTTGGAATCGTGATTTTGGGTTAACTCGGACTCCATCTATTGTCTCCAACCCTATATCTTGTACTTCCCTAGCTTTCGGGTTTACCTTTAAATTGGCAATTTACAAATATTAATAAACATATGATTAGTATTTTGTTGATGAAAAAGTACTTACATTACATAATATTTAAAAATCAAATAGAATGAATAGTAAAAGGGTATATTGGGAATTTCAGTGAGGGTTTTAGAGAGAGAGATCCACTAGGCTTCATCTGCACCGGGTTTTAGAGAGACGGTGGGCATCTCCTATGTTGTTAATGTTGATGATGGTGTTGGTGGTGATTGCGGTTGCGGTTGCGGGCGGAGATGATGACGACATTAGCTGTTGCTTTGCCTCCCAGTTTACCTTGAGGTGGAGTCGGTGGCGACAGTGGCGATGGTTGTGGTACAACAACCTCTGTTGTCTCTCTTCCTTCAGATTTGTTCGCTACCCTTTTAGGGTTTTATGATCTGGCCCTTTACTTCTTCGATTGGTCATTCGAGTGGTGTGGTTATCATGTTGTGAGTTATATTAGACCTCCGTGGCACTCTTTAGCGAAGCTATTTTGAGGTCCAGAAGCGATGGTGCCTTCCGATTGTTGTTCCCCTACCGATGCAAGTCGTGCCCTCCCGACGTCCCTCAATATTGTCTCCGACGGTGTTCTCCCCCATGTTAAGCTTGATGTTGATGGTGGCAGTGGTGATGGTGGTCAAGCTGATTCACCTTATCTGAAACTGATTCTGGTATGTTGATGGTCACGGTGGTGACACTTATTAAGATAGTTAGGTCAATTTTTGTTGTATTGATGATGATGAGACATGGCTCTGTTGCTGCTTCGCCTTCCCTCTGTGGTTGAGGTAATGCAGGTTTTTGCCAGCTTTGGTTGGTGTTTATGTGTCGCCATTGCCGCTGGTGGCCTTTGAGTTGACCAACAGTGGTCTTCAGGTGGTTGTTGTTGTTATTGTTTCAGTTTATCGCGTGTTTTGCCTGGAAGTAGTTGGTCCGTTATTACGGAAAGAGAACCCTCATCCTTTGTGGTTCAGTGAAGGAGGTTCATATGTCGGTGATACAGTTTGATGATGATGACGACTGTTCGTCTGAGACCCCTGTCCCTATGTTCGCTTTTGAGGTTACACCGTGATGCTGCATTCGGAAAAATGAATCGGTGCTTTGTTTCAAGTCGGTGACGATGAAACTGTTTTCATCTGAGATATGTACATGTTGTATGTTGTTGTACATTTTTAATTTAGTATAGCGTCGGGCTATGATGATATTCAAAAAATGGTTTTGGGTTGCTTTGGCATGGCTACCGTTTACGGTTAGCAGCCATAACTGAAATCCGGTTCTGAGCCCCATTCATCACACGCGTTGGTATCACTGGACTTGACTCTTTGATGTAGTAGTCGATGACGATAAGCGTAACCTCATCTGAGACCGTATGCACGCTGCCGGTTGTTCATTAAGTGTTTAGAGGTTAATGTTGGATGGTTTTGAGGCGATGATGATGAAAATAAGGTTATGTTTGTTGTTACGGTGAGGTAAACTTGATGTTTGCAGCCGCAACAAACAACTACTTCCGAGCCTTATAAGTTTGCCTTTCATAGTTTGCTTGATGACGATGGCCATTGGGCGCATCTGAGGGCTATGGGTATCATTGGCGATACTGGATTTGTCATTGTATTTACCTGTGTCATAAATTTGATTTGGGTACTTCTATTATTGTTGAATATTGTTGTCTATGACGCTCAAAAACGTGTCTGAGCTTTGACGTGGAGTATGGACTGTTGCGATGTGTCGACATACTTTAGTCGACATCAGCCATTAGCTTTGAGAGGCAATATTCTGATCATGTTGCCTCCTGTCATCAACTCTCATCGTTTGTTAAAAGTATTAGCTTATGGCTATGATGACAGAGTTCTGAGCCTCCGTTTAACCCGTCTTTATGACGCGCAACGCGCGTCTGGGTGCCCAACTAGTTATATATAATAAAAACATACGTTATATATAAATATCTAGCTATAAATATCACATCAATGTTTTCAGAACCGGATCGGACGTCGAACCGGACGCCTTACTGGTTTGGTGGTCGGACCGGTCGGACCGGATGGACCGGATTTAACTATATTTTAATTATATTTATATATGTAATTAAATATAAGTAATTTATATATGATTTATACATATATTTTATAGTTATATATAAAACTTAACTATATTTGTATATCTGAAGTACTAATTTATGGTTTAACACCCCGTTTTTACCCACTAAAATCAAAAAAAAAATTGAAAACCGGTCGGAACCGGCCCGGTTCGCCGGTCCAACCGCCGACTCGGTTTGAACCGGCCGGTTCAACTCAACCAAAACGAACTACCCCTGACCGGACCGGACCAGAACCCGACCAGGACCAGATTCGCGGTCGGACCGGATCGGACCGGCCGGTCCGATCCGGTCCTAACAACACTGTATCACAGGCCGGTCCGATCCGGTCCTAACAACACTGTATCACATTTCCCATTATACATGTGTAATGTAGAAAGTATCCTATCATATGCCTAAAAGTGGGAAAACACTAAGAAGTTAGTCAACATAGATAGATTATTATTTCTTTTAACCAAAAAAACCCAACTAAGACAGTGCAAGCCTTTGGATAAAAAAACTACGGTGTAGACAACGATTTCCTTGTTGTATGTGTCCTCTTAAAAAGCTTAGCATTAGAGGTCTCTTGTTCGTACTTCATGGTCTATAACGAAAAAATGAGTTAATAGTTATTAAACAAATTTAAATGTAAGAGAATGTTAATAGCAACGTACTATAATATTTGTTGGTTTCAAGTCCAAGATCATACATAAGAACAAAGGAAATTTTACTGCGTTAACTTGCTCACTTTATAAAAACAAATTACATACTCTTAAATAGGATAAAAACCTAACTAAGACTACTGCTCCACTAACCATTACATAACATCCTAAAAACTTGACCCGATTTAATTCGATCAAAATTAACCCAACACTATTTGAGTTCTGTCTAACTAATTAACCCTAATGTACTAGGATGACCTCCCTCATACTCAGTGTTGTTGATATTCATGGTGAATGGTATGGCATGATGATGTTGAAATCAATATTGGCGTCAAAATCTTGCCCATCGATTTAGGCCATCTTTTCTTGCCATAATTGTGTGCATCCGTCGTTACTTTGACGCTAGTTATTAGCCTTAATACTCTAGTGTTACAAATTTCAAACCTCAATCTCTATCGTTGTTAAAAGTTAATATTTAAACCTTTGATTTCCACTAAATCATAGGGAGTATTTGTGTAATTAAGTCTAGAAGTTATGATCCGTAATTACCTAATAATATCGTGTTCTTTATTTCATAATTTCATCTCTAAATACCAAATCATTATGATCCATAATTACCTAATAATATCGTGTTCTTTATTTCATAATTTCATCTCTAAATACCAAATCAATGCTTAATTATATCGTCCACTGACGAATTGTGCATCCATGCATGGCTCTTCAATGGATAGAAGGTTAAACTAATGCAACTCTTTTGGTTAATTAACCTATGGACATTATTATATCGACCACTAAACTAATACAGGACTCACACTTACCAAAGACTTGCATACAAGTTCAAAATGTAAAAATGATATCGTCATTCCAACATAATTAATTGAACTTTATTAATAATATTATGAAAGTTTCCACCGGTGTAACAAGAGGTGTTGAGATTGTAACAACCTACCTCTTATGCTAATCAATATGAGTAATTAAAGGGACTTGTCAGGAAACTCATTAAAATAGCGAGTAATAATTATATTTAAACGACAAACTCATACACCCACTAATATAATTCTAAACTATAAGTATATATACAATGTGACTTGAACATTTGAGAGAGGCATGATACTATTAACTAATGCCCTTTGGTAGCAAGTAGTAAGTAATCTCTGCATTGGCCGGTGTAACGTGTTAGAGCATTCACAACCCGTGCCCTATAATCATGTGAGTGTGTTTGGTATATTATATGGAATGATTTTGAGTGGTTGTGAGTGAAGGAGAGAGAAAATGTTATTGTGGATTGGTATATTTGAAGAATCACTGTACAATCCTTATAAATTTTTTAATATTTTTGTAAGTGGTTGTGAGTGAAGGAGAGAGAAAAGGTAATGAAAAAGGTATAAAAATATATTATTAATTGAAAGGAGAGAGAAGAAGTAATGATTTTTAGTGTAATTATATGGATAAAGATAAGGAATGGACTGTGAATGCTCTTATATAGATTAGAATTCTAAGTTTTGGTTTATAATTGTTAATGATATAGATTATATTCAAATTCTAGATGCAAGAAATCTTAATAATTAATCAATTTAATAGTCAAATCAAATGACAGGCGAAACATGAATATTTTGTCATTTGCTACATCAGTCTTGACTAGACCAATATTTTTTTTATCTGGAAGGAGAAACATGGTTCTTAAATACAGAAAGAAGACAGAAAAGATGCATTTATTTTGAAAAAGTAAACATAAGCATGGCATAACTCATGTCACACTCATTTTGTTTATCGCTCAATGACCCACATATAACTACAAAAATAGACCTTTTGTGCCAGCAAAGGGCTTTTATTTGTCCTTTGTCTCCAATTAACTATTAAAAAAAGGTTTTCTTAACCACAATTTACATAGCAGCAAGCGTTCTTGAATGCTTCAAGAAAAAATCTAAATTTTGCGTTGTTAACTAAAATCTTGACTTTACAAGTCATTTCTTGTCTAATTTGGTGGTTAAAGTAACTCTCAAGAATTATAGATTGACTGAATAAGGACGTGCAAATGTTTGACTTAACTATTGCTTTGCATAGAGTCTGGATCGTTTCTCAACCGAATATACGCAGTCTTACCTGACGGTTTTATGCAATATACAACTTGCACACATGTCCTTAATGTCACAAGGCAACAAACTTAG
The DNA here is from genome assembly GCA_024085815.1 of Flaveria linearis. Lineage (NCBI taxonomy): Eukaryota > Viridiplantae > Streptophyta > Magnoliopsida > Asterales > Asteraceae > Flaveria > Flaveria linearis. Next base: position 90,725,748 of record CM044002.1, read on the forward strand.
TATTCCTTTCAAGAGCCTGCTCATACATAAAGCTATAGAAAAAAAGTCAAATTAAACAGCTAAATAGAAAGTTGATTATTTACGAGACCAAACAAAATAGAATAAAAACAAACAATTTGCAGAAAAATCTTTCATGTTTTTAAATGTCAACTTTGACAAACATTCAACTGTTTATCAGTGAACCACATTTACCATCTTTTTATAACTATATAGGGGAACCAACTATTACATTGTTTACTAACCTGACTTCGTCCTTCGTACACTCATTCACATGTTATCATCCTCGAATAAGTTCAAATTTACGAAAAGAATTGTATCTCCGCTTAAATCATAATCACTTATATAGTTATATACTATATTTACACTTCAAGTCGTTCGATTAATAGTTAACACATTCAAGATTAGTGCTTCAATTAAGATAGACTAAAAAGTTACTCAACTAATGAGATCAGGCCATAGTCATTGGCTTATTTTGTTTAATCTTGAGTTCCAACTGCTTGTGATCGTATTCCCTGAAGGTCCCAGATGAAAGAAGCAGCGTGGATGTATGCTTACGTGTTGGTTCCCACGCATTAATTAATTTTCAAACTTATGGCCATCATTATTGTCTAGTTTAATGGGCTGCTTATGATGGGCTTTGTGAGATATCAATAAACATGTCAATATTAAATAAAATAATATGTCTCCACAAAAGCTGATTATGGTAAATTAGAACACCACCTGTTTAAATAGATGTGTCTGGGAGTTCATTCAAACTTGTTTATTCATGTTAGGTTTTTGTCGGTTAAATTTATACCCTAGTTAATTGTAAGATCATGAAGGACCATTAGAGGGCATTATCATGTATAATATAATCTTATCCGTGTTATTTTTTTTATCACATTAGTTATGAGCATGATAGTATAAAACTTGGACTTAAGAATTAGACGGAATGTCTTACACAATGGGAACAAAATATCGCAACTCCGGATGAACGATTCAAGACAAAAGTACGTAAACACGTAAAGTCTAAGATAAATATTTTTGGACCAAAGGAAATCAATGACTAAAGAAGATTAGGTTTTTTTTATTTCTTGTGTTCTTTGATGTGGAGAAAGGGGGACAAGCTCCTCTTCATATACTTGGCCCAGCCACATCATTGTTCTATCAATTCGGCATAATCAACCCCAAACATTCATTTATTTCACTCAGTCTACATAAGCACCTTTCTAAGTTAGAGGAGAGATGAAAATGAGACATGTTCGCACCTTGAATTGGATACTACCTACCAATTTTAACGTCCCCTCAATTTAAATTATAAAACATGTAAAAAAACTTATGTTGGTTATTTTGTGGTCCTTTGGTGAAGATATATGCAACTTGAGATTCCAATTTAGTTTCATTTGTTTTCAATCTTCTATCTTAAATAATACAAATCTAATTTAAAATATTTTGTTCTTTCGTGAAAACTGGATTTGCAGCTATTAAAATAGTTGCATTATTATCAAACATGATATATACAAGTAAAGAACAACTAACTTTTAGTTCATTTAAATGTGTTTTTCATCTCTGAGATTTAATAAAAATTGTCATTATAGTTCAAGAGTTTAAATTTTACCATTTGCATCCAAATATTTCATAAAATTTATCATTTGAATCTATTTAACTATTTTTTAATTAACACCTTTAATTTTTTCCGTTAAGTTTCCTACGTTAGGTTTCCTACGTTAGGTTTCCTACGTTAGGTTTCCTACGTTAGGTTTCCTATGTTAGGTTTCCTACGTTAGGTTTCCTACGTTAGGTTTCCTACGTTAGGTTTCCTACGTTAGGTTTCCTACGTTAGGTTTCCTACGTTAGGTTTCCTACGTTAGGTTTCCTACATTAGAGTATTTTTGTAAAAACTATTTCACAATAAAATAAAAACTTTATGTGAAGTGTTTATAATGCGTTCACTCTCGTTTGTTGATCACTATTGTGATATGAATCCACCTATTAAATAAATTTAAATACAGTGATTATCACCTAAAAACGACTCATTTATAACATTATAAAATATACACCACAAAAAATATAGATAAACAAACAAGTCACATCATACAAATCATTTAAATCATAACCATAAAATACAAGTCATTATAAAAGTATAAGGGAGGAGGGGACACTCTCACCACACACAACACATTACACAATAAACCCACCAATTAAATTTCATCTTTTCATGCTACACCACACACTCAAATTTGATGACGATGATGTTGCCACACTACACAACTACACCATGCACACGCATATAATGGTCACAACCTCACAGTGGGAACATGTTGTTAAAAAAAGCATTTCTTGCGGCGTGAAGGGGGTGGTGCGGAGCGGCACCAAGCTAGGCGCCGTGCCTCACGGCACATACGCCACCTCCACCCAAAGAAAACAATAAACAACATGACATTAAAATTCCATGAATGATAATCATAAAATATCAATAATCACAAACGTAGTTAAACTTTAAACCAAATAAATTTATTATTTTACAGACATGCAAAAGTAACATGACTAAAAACCAAAATATATTAACAAGAAAAATCAACAAACAACTATCATGAAATCAAATCGCAATTACAATAACCAAAAGATACTGAATGCATAAAACCCATCGCTTAGAGTGTTTTTTTATTTTGTAATTGTTTTGAAAAAAATTACCACAAATGTAGGAAACTTAACCGAAAAAGTTAACGGTGTTAATTAGTAATAGTTTAATGGATTCAAATGATAAGCTTTCTGAAACGTTTGAATGTAAATGACAATTTAAACTTTTGAACCCAAATGATAATTTTTATAAAACCTCAATGTTGAAAAACACATTTATTTATAGGCCACATTGCCTCACAAGTGACAAAACACATGGTGGGGATTTTGCTATAGCGGAGGATTGAGACACAATGGATTTCTTTTGCTTTTCCATGAAATCAAACAATTAAAAAAAACAACAAAATAACCGGTATTAGTCTTCGAGAGGAAACACATTTTGCCCATTATAAATTAACATAGGCTATAAAAATAAAGGTATTACCTTGTTAAATAATAACCCTTTACCAAGAAATGATTTTAGATACCTTAAAAGCTTAACACTAAGCTGTGGACGATCATCAGTAGGAGAGTGCATATGTTGACTCATAAACTAAACTACGTATGAAATATCTAGTTTTTTAAAGAGATGTATTAATTTGTTATTTAATTTATATAAACCACTTATATTTATTTACAACTTTTCATTTTTATCACACTTAGACGTAACAATATAACTTTGTTCAATAAGGGTACGAAAAGGTTTACATCCAGAAACCAAATTCAAAGAGTAACCGCAAACACTACTTTCTTTTAGAAAGACATATACGATGATCACAACTAAGTCTTTTTATCATAACATTGAACTTAGGAAATTTTAACTTTATTTATTTCATTCAAATCATTTCTATTAACAATTATGTCATCGAAATAGATTAAGAAAATCACAAACAAATTATTACTAGACTTAATATACAAAGAATGATCATTAACACAAACCAAATTCAAGGAAATTTTTATTTAACCTTTAAAGTGTTTTTATAAATCATACAAAGACTTAACTAGTTTACGTACCTTAGTTTCATATATAGAGTAATAACCCTCATGCAACTCCATATATACATCCTCAGAAATGTTTTCATATAGAAATGTATTCTCTTTATGAAGTTGAACATGATACTAAACATTACATCAAAATCAACACCCTCTTATGGACTATAACCTTTTCCAACGAGCCTTGCTTTATATCTCTTGATCTCACACGTGAGTTTTAACTTATAGATCCACGAACATCCTATAGGCTTTCTCCTTTTTAGGATATCACACATGGCCCATGTATTATTCTTATTCAATGCTTTCTTTTCAAGTCCATTGCCTCTACCCACTTTACTTCATTTTTTCTTCGTCATACGACATGGTTTAACAACTTTATTCAAATTAGAAAAGAACAATTTTCCAGTAGAAAAGCATGCATAGTTGACTATGTACATTCTTAACCATACCTAAACTTACCCTCAACAAATAATCTGACATGCTTCTAGATGTTCTAGAGGATCTCCAAATGCGAGTTCAAGTTGGTTTAGTTATCCCTCAAGAGGTATAATCTCTTCATTAATTAGAGGTTGTTGTGTTGCCTACAATGCTTGAAACAACACCATTAGGGACGCCCTTCATCATAGGGACCAACTTGAGCTTGATAATTTTCGATCTTATTTAAACATTCTAAGAATATAAATCTAAACAAAATTTTCAAACAAGTTATTATCAACATTTAGACTATTATTATTCTTTATTATTCTTGAATGAAAAAATATCTTCATAATATTTTACATCTCTAGAAAACATTATAATATGTTTTTCAAGATTTTAAAGTTTATGAGCCTTTTCAAAGTTTAAGTAACCAATCAAAACACATTTTTAGCTCTGCTTGAAATTTTATCTATTTAATTTGGAACAACATCAAAGCACAATCATCTGAAAATTCTCAAGTGCCAAAATAGAGAATTTAAATATTACTGAGTACCAAGTTTGTTCTTTATTATAGTGTTGTATAATGTGCATTATTTTTTTATACGTATTGTTGTGGTACCATATGCTTTACTATACTTAATCTCTTAATAGCTTGCTTCATTGCCCAACTGTTGTTGATCTAATCTTTGCAAGTCTCCTTTACAATTCAGCCTACACTATTTTACTCACTTCGATCATTTAGCTAAAGGATCATGAATTCCCCCGCTGCAAACTAAGGTTCGTTCTGTAATCATCTTCTTGAATCATGTTAGGGTTTCTTTTGAATTAATTCTTTTTGTTTGATTTAGTGGAGAGAAAGGTTTGAGGGGTAAGGTGTAATGGGAAATTAGGGTTTTAGATGGGAGTTATGTGAAGTGGAAATGGGGTTTTTTTGTTTAGTGATGAACATAAAGAGGATGGTTTGGACTTCACTTCTTGAACATTCCAAAAAGCAAATGAGTGAAAGAAATATTCACAAATTAAGGATCAAGACCTGGTTTGTGAACAATGGTGATCATGAACTTTGAATGCAATTTTATTTGTAGTATCAAATATAACTATAAAGTATGAAGTCACTTTATATCATTGAGATCCAATATTAAAATATGCTAATGGTAGCATGAAAGTCGTTCTCTTATCAATCAAACAACAACCATGTAGGAAGTGAAGCGTAGGTGCTATTTTAAATTTATTTAAAATTGATAGCATTTAGTTTAGTTTAGGTATCTGGTTATGACATACCATTACCAAAACCCATCCACAAAATTAGTTTTAAGAATATGATTAAACAAACTATCGACTTTGAGTTGGTTCGGTTTTAGTAGATTATTCGGTCTTGCTTGCCTCTACTTTTTATTTAGCCCTTAATTTATCTTTTTTACTTTTTTCGTAAGAGCTGGTTATTCTTAATATTTCCTTTTCGGTTCGTTTGTGAGTTTTTATATACTTCTTCATACCAGATGCTTTAAAAAATATGTATACGATGAAAAAGTTGTAAGTCTAAGAAAGTTGTGTACTTAGGGTCTTTATAATTTGTAGTTGTAAATGTTTTAGTGAGTTTTGTAACCCTAAGTATGTTCACAAAAATGACAGTGGGAACTGGAAAGAAGTCAAGAAATGAGATTTGAAGATATATACTTCCATCAAACTATTATTTGTCTAGCAAAGTAACTATGGGTTTAGGATTATATAATAGCCAAGGATTTTTGTGATTTATTTACAAGACAAGAATACAACAAGAACAAAGTACAAGTAGTTTAATACTTGGTGTTTTATATCATTATATGCTATTATCTTTGAAATTGTATAGCTTTGTTCGTTTTGTAGGTTCATACATGATGATTGTTGGAGGCTATTTAATTTGTGATGATAATCTCTCCGTAATCAAGCTGAATTACATTTATCTAATTATAATATGCATTCATTTTATCATCATATTCTCATTGTACTAAACTACCTAGCAGATATTTGCATTTCTTTTTGAAAATGATTGTGATAATAATGTGTCAATTGTATGAATGTTTTTTAGATTCCTTATATAACAAAGGATTGTTCACATTTCTTTTAATTTTCAAACACTGCATATATAATTTGATTGAGATATTCAAGTGAATCAACGAATAATTTCAGTCTGAAAGTATTATTCACGTCTCTGAACTTATCCAAGTTTGATTTCAAATCGTCAACATTTCTGTAGAGGACTAATCAAGGCTCGGCAAAACAATTAAAGGCTGAATAAAGACGACTTCGGAAGACTGCTTCGTGCGAAAGACAAAGTCACACGAAAAGTGAACTCACGCGAGAAGCTGATCTCGCGCGAGATGAATACCCACGTAAAATTGCCTGTCGCTCGAGAGTCGGGATTTAGTATAAATTGTTTAGTTTTCGTTTTGTAATTAAGTCTTTGATCATTTTTCATTTCAGAACTCTTGTATTACTGTGTGTTTTTCGCACAAGACCTGTTATAGGTTGTTTTGTTCAATACAAGAAGCATATTTTGATCAATTCGATTCTTCTCTTATTCCAATCATGTTTACATTCTGCATTCACATGATTGAGATCATGATTTGATTATTTCTGGGAGAAATCCATAGTTTTACAATTGGTATCAGAGTATTAGGCTCTAAAACCACGATTTGAAGAAGTTTTGGATTGATTTCTACTCATTTCTTGTGATATTCATCATTGGTTACTTGAGATTAAGCCATGGTGATGTTATGCTGCCAAAATTTTGAGAATTTGGATTGAATTGGACTGATTTAGTGGACTTTAGTTAAACTTTAATCATAATTAAGTTTAAAAAATTGAACTAAACTCATTAAAATCGGACTAAAATGAGTATAATCGGACCTATTCAGTGATTTGGAGGTGATTTTCGCTTGAAAACACTTGGAGAATTGATTGTGCGTGAAAATTGGAATTTTCGCGTGCGAAATTGCCAATTTTCGCACAGGCGGTTTTTGGCATTTTTCGCGCGAAAATAATTTGTTGGAAAAGGAAGCTTTCGTCCGAACATCTATTTCGTGCAAGGATCATTCTCGCGTGATACTCATTTTCGTGCTAGTCAAGTATTTTCGCACCAGTTTTCAAGGTTCAATAATCTCTGATTCAATTCCACTGAATGTCTTCATCTACTCCTAACTTGAAGCATCTCACTGCTTCTCTTCATCTTGATACTGAAATTGGTACTGGGAACAAGCCACCTAGACTTCTCAGCGAAGATGATTATGCTGATTGGGCTTACAGGTTCGAAAATCATGTTATCTATACTGAACCAAAGATGTGGAGGTCGATCAAGCATGGTCCTTATATTCCCTTGTACAAGAATGATAAAGGAGAGATGGTCCAGAAACCTGAACATATGTGGGATGAAGATGACATAAAGAGATTAGAGCTTGATGACAAGGCTTATGCTGCTATTACCATGGCCTTGACTACTGAAATATCACACAAGTTTAAAGAGTTCAGAGGTGCAAAGGTGTTATGGGATGCACTAGAAACTCAGATCATGGGCAATAAAGACATGAGGGAAAGTAAAAAGGATATGCTGAATCAAGAGTTCAACATGTTTAACCATGTTGTGGGTGAAGCTTTGGATGTTCAGATTGCCAGGTTTGTAAAACTGGTAACAAAAATGAAGAGTGCTGGGATTACACTGGATACAATCATGGTAAACAAGAAACTGCTGAATTCACTTCCATACAGTTGGAATCACAACTGTACACTGATCAAAAGAACTAAAGACTTGTATGCTCTTTCTCTGACTGATCTTATATCAACCATCAAGTCATATGAAATGGATGATAAGCAGAGAGCTGCAAATCATCTAAGTTCTTTGGGTGCTGAAGCAACTGCTCTTTATGCTAAAATGGCTAGTAATCCTAATTACTATGTCAGTTATACCCATATGTGTTAGCAACAGCAAACTGGAAGTCCAGCATCTTCTGATATTCAACCAGTAATCAACCCTCAAATTCAAATTCCAGCTGCTCAACATTATTCCCCTATCATCCATCAACAAATCCTTCAAACCCCATCTCCACAAAGTGGTCAACATGCTTATGTTGCTACCACTAATCCTTCAAAGCAGACAGTCTAGATTGCTGAGGAACATCTTGCCCTATTCACTACATTCATGTCAAGCTATGAAGCTTTTATGGCTGGTAGACTAGCTGCTCCTAATGTCTTGATTGATGATCTTCAACAAGTCAATTCTGATCATGTTAAGGAAAATGACATCAAGTACCAAATGGCTATGGTGGTATACAGGTTAAAGAACTTTGCTAGACGTACTGGGAGAAAAATGTTTGGTGTAAACAACTCTAGCAAAATTGGTTTTGACAAATCCAACCTAAGGTGTTACAACTATGACAAACCAGATCACTTTGCTAGAGAATGTACAGAACCCAAGTCTGGTCAAGCTGAAGCTCCAAAAAGGATGGTGAATGTGGAGATTGAAACAAAGAAAGACAAAGCAAGTGTGACATCCGTCACCAAAGGTCCGTCATTTAACGTGATCGATTAACCTTCGTTGTCAATCATTCCTCAATTTTATAAACCATCTATGTGGATACCATATTTGTTTTACTTAGTTGTCCTTATATGCGTGTTAACGTTGCTTGACATGTCGTTATCTTAAGATGTTTCTCCAAGATTTGCTCCGTTAACACTAAACACGTCATTTTTATATTAAAATAATTGTCACGAATAAAAATCATTTTTAACTTATAAATAACATAAATAACATTTTATCATCAATAAAACAAGACTAATTAATAACGTTTTCAACCGAAACAAAATTTGGGAACCTGGGGGCAAAGTGCGGGGACTAAACTTGACAAATGGCCAAACTAGGCTGGGTATAAATACCCATTCCCAGCCTCTTCTTCATCTTGTCCTCCTCATTTCTTCTTCATCTCCACCATTTTCTCCATTTCTCTCCCGATCTTACACCAAAAATCGAACCGTTTGTTGCATTTTCGTCGTCAAATCTTGAGCATCATCGTGAATACTCGTTCCTAGCAGGTAGATAACCTCACTTACCTCGTTTTAGCCCGATTTAGCTGCTGCGTTTTAGGGTTTTCGGGTGCTCGGGTTCATCCGAGCACATGAGGTCGTGTGGGCTCGCATGTCGTGTTTTTGAGTGTGAATCTTGTCTAGACAGGTTAGGATATGAGTTCTGGAGGTTCTGGGTGGGTAAAACTCGTGTTCGGGCAGCCGAAGGCCGCCCTGCAACTTCCTGCAGTCGCGACCCCCGTCGACGCGAATGGGATTGTCGCGCGAATAGGGCATGCGACTGGGTGTGTGTGCGACTTGTGTCTCTGCGATTGGGTAAGTCGCGCGGTTGTGTCGCGCGGCTGTCGGTAGGTGCGAATGAATGTGTGTCGCGCGACCGAGTGGGGCGACTGGAGTTGTCACGCGACAGAGTCATGCGAATGTGATTGTGTGCGATTGTGTGTGAATCGCATGATCGGAGGCCTGTCGCGCGAAAGAAGGTTCAATCACGCGAATGAAGCTAATTCGCGCGAAGGGACGTTGAGTCGCGTGACTGGCTGTTGGGTCGTGCGACTGGTGATGCATGGTACGACTGAAAGCTTAGTCGCACGAATAAAGGTTCAATCGTACGAAAGTAGCTAATTCGTATGACTGAAGGTCCACTCGTGCGAATGGAGTGTCAGTCGTGCGTCTGGTCTTGTCGTGTAAATAGAATCATTGTGTGGAGTCTGGTCCTGTTGTGTGATTGATGATGCGTGTATGTGTGGTTTCCCCTTTGAGTGTCTTGTGTTGACGAGGTAACATCAGAAATAATGTCATTGCTCGAATGTCATAGCAATGACGACTATCTTTAAATGCTTGGACCTACATATGGTCTGAGGTGTGTGTGTCTACTTGTGTGTACTACCCGCGACCGAACCAAAACGACGGAACTAATCGACTATCATATTATGCTCTATGCTCCTTACTTATGCTCGTCAGTAATTGTCAATAGGTGCTGACTGTTCATAGCATTCTACTCTTGAGATACTTCATCGTTTGTGCTTATCATCTATTCTGTGAGTTTCGTGGCCCCTTTTTACGCTTATAAAAACTTTTCAAATATTTTTCTACTTGGGGGAAAAGAATGCTCACTTATTTACTTAAATTCAGGCACCTTCCTTAGTGGAAGTTGGCTGCTACTTATATGAGTAACTTACCTTGCTAAACTTGTTGATTGATACTAAGGATAAATGGATGTCATGTAACTGGTTTCGGTATCATTCTATGTATATCGCGGATGTGGTGGGAACGCTGCGGAGGACCCTATACATAAGCATCCCCGGTATACTAAGAATGTGCTCAAACCGGGTTACATGATGATCCTGACTGTTTGCTGCTATATGAACTTGAACTATGTGCTATGTTACCCTATGTATGTTACTTAGGGGTTTTACACTACCATGCACTACTATTTGATGTTACGTGTTGATTTATGCTACTTATGGATGCCATTGACCTTGGATGCTCTCGGCTGTGTGGTTCTTCTGTGTGGTTCTTCTAAGCCGATCATCCATTACAACCATTAATCCCGGTAATTGGGACCTAAAGATTGGTTTGGTTGTAACCTAAACGTATGCGCTGTGTGGATCTTGCTACGTCACCTTAAACTTATTATGCTATGGAAAACCTTTTTATATATAACCATTAATCCTGGTAATGGGACCTAAGGATTGGTTTGGTTATAAACTATACGTATGCGCTGTGTGGATCTTGCTACACCATTTATAAACTATTTACGCTTTGGAAATGCTATCTTTACAGCCATCAAATCCCGGGTGGAACCGATGAATAGGCTTGGCTGTAGCTATTTATAACTAGTAAAACCGCCTATACATAACTGTAGTCACGGTAACTTTTATTAAACTTACTTACTGTTTTCATCTTAACATCTTTTATTACTTAAAACCTGCGAAGCTCACCAACAATTATGTTGACCGTTTTTGAGCATTTCTTTTCAGGTGATCAAGGTAATTGAAGTTCTAGGAGTGCTGCTTTTTAGTGGAGACCCTAAGATGCATTTTTGAGACTGAACATACATTTTGTACATTGTTGCAGTCCACTAAACAATTAACATTCTTTTGAACACTTGTTCCCGAGTTATGGGAATCTACATTACAAGTTATCCTTAATGCTTAAGTGAACATTATGTTGTGCTTATGGCTATGCTATCGTGATCTTTGACAATACACGACACAAGTCTCCAATTGTGTTCGGGTGTCGTCATGACACGCTTGTCATGATATTATTATTGCTACTCTATTGCATACCATGTGTTATGACGATCCCGTCCAGCTCGCATTCCCCGTGTTTCCGCTATCAGCGGGGGGTGTGACAGACTGGTATCAGAGCCATTGGTTATAGAGAATTAGGCAATTACACTTGACCTAGACTATAACCTAGGAACCTTCATGTAGATTTGCATGCTTAAGCTTGTGTGCGTTTATATATCTCGTGTATGTGTTCCTCCTTACATGTTTGGTTATCCTTCTGTTATGTGATCTTTTACTTCATGCTTGAGCCCTTGTGCTCATCCCTCATGACGTGCTTTCTATTGGATCTTCCGTTCCCTCTGTGCGCCAAGTTATCATAGCCAAAAATTCGGGTATTGAGACCCGAAGAGATCTTCACAGATCATACATCGCGCTTGACCTTATATACTGAGAGACCGACCCGGGGAGGCCATGTCTGAGTCCTCCCAAGGACGCGAGATAGACAACCTCCGCTAGACTATACTTGATTACATGTTTGGCCCTCAGTTGACTTGATGGATTATTATGGATAGGATGTGAAGGAAGGTCGGATGTCATGTAACCGGATTAGGCATCATTCTCGGTACATCGTGGGTGTGGTGGGAACGCTGCGGGGAACCCTATATATAAACACCACTGGTATACCGAGAATATGCTTAAAATGGGCTGCATGGTGATCTTGACCGACTGAAACACGAAACATTGGAAGTTGATAAGTAAAGTACTTGTGTATCTTAAGGTGACTAAAGCTTATATGTTGCCTCTTGTATGAATAGAACCTGCCGCCTCGAAGATCTACCCGCAGCAATAGTAGCGGAAGTGAAGCCCCGAGGGGCAGAGGCAGAGGCAGGGGTAGACCTCCAATAGCAAATGAAGGCCCTTCTGGCAATAACCAAGGGGCTGGAAACCCTGATATGGCAGCCTTAATTGCTCAACAATTAACTGCCCTGATTCCGACTATCGTAGCTCAGGTGAGCGACGCCCTGCAACAGCAAAACCACCCCCACGGGGATGGTGGTAATGAAAACGAGGACACTGGGAACCCGATTGGGAATGAAAGCAACCAGGAGACTGGGAATGGTGGTACAGAAGGTAATGAAACTGGGGCTGCTAACGCCAAACGGGGCTATTCTTACAAGGAGTTTGTGGCCTGTAAGCCCCGGGATTTCGATAGTAAAGGTGGGGCGATAGCCCTGATTAGATGGCTGGAGAAAATGGAGGCGGTGATCGACATCAGTGAATGCCTCGACAGCCAGCGGATCAAGTATGTTACGTGCTCACTGCAGGGCAGAGCACTAACCTGGTGGAACACCCAGGTGCAAGCTAGGGGAAGGGAATCTGCGATGCAGATGACCTGGGATGAATTCAAAGCCTTGATTACCGAGGAATACTGCCCTCTCAACGAGATGCAGAAGCTTGAGCATGAGTTCTGGAATCATGCTATGGTGGGGGCAGGGCACACAACTTATACTGACCGATTCCACGAGCTGGCTAGACTAGTTCCACACCTAGTCACTCCCGAATCTAAGAGGATAGAAAGGTACATTTGGGGACTCGCGCCTCAAATCCGAGCAATGGTAACTGCAGCTGCTCCTCCTACAATCCAAAGCGCTATTCTGAAAGCGGGCGCTCTCACTGACGAGATGATAAGAACAGGAGTATTGGGTAGGGGAGCGGAGAAAAGGAAAGAGACTGGGGAAACAAGCCGGTCTGGCACCGGAAAGTCTGATAAGCAGGCCAAAACGACCAGAAACTTTGTGGCCGTGACTCAAGGGAAGAGGGAATATGCTGGGCCGCACCCGAAATGTGACAGGTGTAATCTTCATCATCCTCCAGCAGCACCGTGCCGGGTATGTTTGAACTGCAGACGCCCGGGGCATCAAGCAAGAGACTGTAGAGTAGCACCAAACCTGGTGGCACCCATCAACACGGTTAACCCCGCTGGGAATGCCAGGGCTTGCTACGAGTGTGGAGCCCTCGATCACTTCAGGAATATGTGCCCCCGACTGAACAGGGCACCGAGTCAACAGGGAAACAACCAGCAACAGATAATGGCCATAGCGGGTGCGCAAGGCCAAGGAAACCAAGGTAATGCTGCACGGGGTCGTGCCTTCGTCATTGGAGCTAATGATGCCCGTCAGGATCCGAACGTTGTCACGGGTACGCACTTACTCAATAACCACTTCGCATCTATACTGTTTGATACTGGGGCAGACAATAGTTTTATATCATCTGAATTTGTGCAAATGCTTGATTTGAGTGCCAGTAGACTAGAAACTAGTTACTCCGTAGAAATGGCAAATGGTAGGGTTGAACAGGCCGAGGAAATTATTAAGGATTGCACCCTAATGTTGGAAGACCAGGTCTTCAACATAGATTTGATACCTTTCGAGTTGGGGAGCTTTGACGTAATAGTAGGGATGGATTGGTTGTCGAAGCATGGAGCCGAGATTGTTTGCCGAGATAAAGTATTGCGGATTCCCATGACAGACGGGAAAGTACTCAGAATACAAGGAGAGCGACCGGGAATAAACTTGAAGCTTATCACCTGCATGAAAGCACGCCAAGGTCTACGAAAGCAGTGTTACACTTTTCTGGCTCACGTGGTAGAAAAGAAGGAAGAAGAGACAAAATTGGCAGACATTCCGATTGTACGGGATTACCCGGAAGTGTTCCCTGATGATTTGTCTGGATTGCCTCCTCCACGACAGGTGGAATTCCGTATAGAGCTAGTTCCTGGAGCTACACCGATAGCCAAGATACCGTATCGGTTAGCACCCTCAGAGATGCAAGAGTTGTCAAGCCAACTACAAGAACTACTGGAGAAGGGTTTTTCGACCGAGTCATTCACCGTGGGGAGCACCGGTGTTATTTGTCAAGAAGAAGGATGGGTCGTTCCGTATGTGTATCGACTACAGGGAATTGAAAAAATTGACCGTGAAGAATCGGTATCCTCTTCCTAGAATCGATGACCTGTTTGATCAGTTGCAAGGAGCCTCGTATTTCTCTAAGATCGACCTTCGATCTGGTTATCATCAACTAAGAGTATTCGAAGACGATATTCCAAAAACAGCATTTAGAACTTGTTACGGACACTATGAGTTCTTGGTCATGCCGTTTGGGTTGACCAACGCACCAGCTGTCTTTATAGATTTAATGAATCGGGTGTGCAAGCCTTATCTGGATAAGTTCGTGATCGTATTCATAGACGACATACTTATCTACTCCCGTTCGAAGGAGGATCACGAAAAACACCTCCAAGCAATTCTAGAACTGTTGAAGGAAGAGAAACTTTTCGCCAAGTTCTCGAAGTGTGAATTCTAGCTTCGAGAAGTGAAGTTCTTGGGTCATGTAGTTAACAAAAATAGAATTCATGTGGACCCCGGTAAGATTGAAGCTGTGAAGAAGTGGGATACTCCCCAAACACCTTCAGAGATACGACAATTCTTAGGATTGGCTGGATACTATCGTCGCTTCATTGCGAATTTCTCAAAGATTGCCCAACCGTTAACTTTGTTGACTCAGAAAGACAAGAAGTTCGATTGGGGGAAAGCACAAGAACAGGCGTTCCAAACATTGAAGGAGAAGTTGTGCAACGCACCGATATTGTCCCTCCCAGACGGAACTGACGATTTTGTAGTGTACTGCGATGCTTCACATCAAGGTTTGGGCTGTGTACTAATGCAGAAAGATAAGGTAATTGCTTACGCTTTGCGACAACTCAAGGTGCACGAAAAGAACTACACAACTCACGACTTGGAGTTGGGTGCCGTAGTGTTTGCACTCAAGATATGGAGGCATTATCTATATGGAACCAAATGCATCATCTACACAGACCATAAGAGCCTTCAACACATCATGAATCAGAAGGAACTTAACATGCGACAGCGACGCTGGGTAGAGCTACTTAGCGACTACGATTGTGAAATCCGGTATCATCCGGGGAAAGCTAACGTGGTGGCTGATGCTTTAAGCCGCAAAGAACGCGTGAAACCATTACGTGCTCGAGCGCTAGGTTTGACTATTCAAACCAATTTAAAGGCTCAGATTCAAATTGCACAAAACGAGGCTTTGAAAAAAGAGAACCTCACGGGAGAAGAATTCCGAGGGTTGGATAAACAAATGACTCGCAAGGATGACGGCGTACATTACTTCGTGGATCGCATATGGGTCCCCAGATGGGGAGGTGTACGTGCATTAGTCTTGGATGAAGCACACAAGACTAGATACTCTGTTCATCCTGGTGCAGACAAGATGTACCACGATCTGAAAGAGCTGTACTGGTGGCCAGGTATGAAGAAATATATTGCTATATATGTAAGCAAATGCTTGACTTGTTCAAAGGTCAAGGCTGAACACCAGAAACCATCGGGATTATTGCAACAACCTGAAATTCCCGAGTGGAAATGGGAGAACATCACTATGGATTTCATCACCAAACTCCCGAGAACGCCAAGCGGACACGACACGATATGGGTTGTGGTAGATCCAATGACAAAATCCGCTCACTTCTTGCCTATCCGAGAAGACTACAAGATGGATAAGCTGGCAAGGGTGTACATCAAAGAGGTCGTGACACGGCACGGGGTGCCGGTGTCAATCATATCCGACCGAGACAGTCGATTCATTTCACGATTTTGGCAGACGTTACAGAAAGTGATTGGCACTCGATTAGACATGAGTACTGCCTATCACCCACAAACAGATGGCCAAAGTGAACGAACTATACAAACCTTGGAAGACATGCTTAGAGCTTGCGTAATCAATTTTGGTGGTAGCTGGGACACTCATTTACCATTGATTGAGTTCTCTTACAACAACAGCTACCATACAAGCATTGGATGCGCTCTATTTGAAGCATTGTATGGACGGAAATGTAGATCGCCTGTATGTTGGGCCAAGGTTGGTGAAAGCCAGCTAACAGGTCTCGAAATCATTCAAGAAACCACCGATAAGATCTTCCAAATCAAAGACAGACTCAAAGCTGCTAGAGACCGCCAAAAGAGCTATGCCGACAACCGTTGGAAGCCGCTAGAGTTTAACGTTGGGGATCGAGTGTTGCTTAAGGTCTCTCCGTGGAAAGGGGTTGTACGGTTTGGAAAGAAAGGGAAGTTGGCCCTAAGATATGTTGGACCATTCGAGATCATAGAAAGAATCGGTCCGGTGGCGTACCGATTACGGTTGCCACAAGAGCTTAACAGTGTACATGATACATTCCATGTATCGAACCTCAAGAAGTGTTTAGCTGACGAATCACTTCACGTGCCTATTGAGGATATCAAGATTGATCAAAACCTCCATTTTGTGGAGGAACCTATTGAGGTCATGGACCGAAAGGTCAAAAAGTTGAGGCGCAGCAAGATACCTATCATTCGTATAAGATGGAATTCCAAACGAGGGCCAGAGTTTACATGGGAACGTGAAGATCAGATGAGACTTAAATATCCACATCTATTCGAGGATGACGCTCTTAGACCTAGCACCAGTTGAATTTCGGGACGAAATTCCCTCAACTGGGGGATACTGTGACATCCGTCACCAAAGGTCCGTCATTTAACGTGATCGATTAACCTTCGTTGTCAGTCATTCCTCAATTTTATAAACCATCTACGTGGATACCATCTTTGTTTTACTTAGTTATCCTTATATGCGTGTTATCGTTGCTTGACTTGTCGTTATCTTAAGACGTTTCTCCAAGATTTGCCCCGTTAACACTAAACACGTCATTTTTATATTAAAATAATTGTCACGAATAAAAATCATTTTTAATGTATAAATAACATTAATAACATTTTATCATCAATAAAACAAGACTAATTAATAACGTTTTCAACCGAAACAAAATTTGGGAACCTCGGGGCAAAGTGCGGGGACTAAACTTGACAAATGGCCAAACTAGGCTGGGTATAAATACCCATTCCCAGCCTCTTCTTCATCTTCTCCTCCTCATTTCTTCTTCATCTCCACCATTTTCTCCATTTCTCTCCCGATTTTACACCAAAAATCGAACCGTTTGTTGTATTTTCGTCGTCAAATCTTGAGCATCATCGTGAATACTCGTTCCTAGCAGTAGATAACCTCACTTACCTCGTTTTAGCCCGATTTAGCTGCTGCGTTTTAGGGTTTTCGGGTGCTCGGGTTCATCCGAGCACATGAGGCCGTGTGGGCTCGCATGTCGCGTTTTTGAGTGTGCATCTTGTCTAGACAGGTTAGGATATGAGTTCTGGAGGTTCTGGGTGGGTAAAACTCGTGTTCGGGCCGCCAAAGGCCGCCCTGCAACTTCCTGCAGTCGCGACCCCCGTCGACGCGAATGGGATTGTCGCGCGAATGGGGCATGCGACTGGGTGTGTGTGCGACTTGTGTCTCTGCGATTGGGTAAGTCGCGCGGTTGTGTCGCGCGGCTGTCGGTGGGTGCGAATGAATGTGTGTCGCGCGACCTGTTAGGATCTCAGCCTCTAGTTTGATCAATTAGATTGTGTTCGCAGCGGATTTAGCATGAATATTAGCAATTAAAGCAAGAACATAAAGAATATTGCATGCAAACCTAGAAAGTAGATATAGAGAGAATAATTCTGTCTTGAAGGAATAATATTCGTTTATTTCATGTTTCGGTGTGGAATACATTAAGGTCACTGCCCTTTTATAGGCAAATGACCCATACTGTTGTCAGATTCCACTGACATTAAACAATTATTTAACTAACTACTGATAGAACACAACTACTGAAGATGTCATAACAGCTGACATCTTCTTACAAAATTTCCTAAGTGTTCTACGTATTACAAGTACTGAAAAGGAAACTACTGAAAAGCTACAACGACTGAAGAACAAACTCTTCAGTCGTTTACAACTACTGAACTATAACAGCTGAAGAACAAACTCTTCAGCTGTTGTACAAACTACTGAAATGAAAAACATAAAACTACTGAAAAGAAAATAAACCATCACAACAACTGAAGAAGACTTCTTCAGCTGTTGTGACAAACTCTGAAACTTCAGCACTTGTTCAGAATTTGGTCTTCAGATGTTTCATCAGCTGATGACTTCAGTAGTCATCAGCTGTTGTCTTCAGTCGTTGTCTTCAGACTTTATGCATCAGCAGTTGTTCATCAGTTCTTTAGTTTTTCAGACTTTGATCTTCAGCACTTGTCTTCAGTACTTGAAGTCTTCAGTACTTGTGTTTATCAGTACTTTAGACTTCAGTAATTATCTTTAGTACTTTGGGATCTTCAGCTGTTGTACTTCAGTTCTTTGAACTTCAGCTGTTGATTCTTCAGACTTTGTCAGAACAGCTGATGGGAGTCTTCAGCAGTTGTTGTGATGTCATGTGGGACTTAGAGGTTTTCCTGATCTTGGCTCATTGGTTCTTTTGGTCCAACAAACTCCCCCTGAACCAATGCAGCCAAAACCTCTAATTATTTGTTGTCCCACTTATTGGTGGCATAAAGATTGGTCTATTTCCTTCTGGATCAGATCAGAAGTTGACCCTGATAAGCACTAGCCTGGGAGAAGGTTTCTGGTATTTGTTTGGCTAAGTATGGATGGGAGCTCTATTTTGGGGAATTGGACACAGAGCTGTTATCCCATCCATGAAACCTACCTCCCATGTACTAGCCTATAGGATTCTCTGGTGTAGGCTCGGACAAAGATCATTTGTTCTTCTTTGGTCATGCCTTCAGCCCCACCATCGAACAATCCTTCACGGCCGTACATCTCTGAGACATACTTGACCTATTTCCCATTTTTGAGCTCAACTGTTGTGATTTGCTTATATGCAAATTCATCTGGATGTCTGCGTTCTAGCAACAAGTTGAGCTCATCTTTGTGGAAGTTCTCAAGCTTCTTATAAACTAAGCCCTTCCTCACCATCCTGTTCTCCAACATCATTTCAGGAGGTTGCTTAGATTTATAAGCTTTCTCGAACTCATCCACAATTTCCCAGGGTGTTACTACAAGAGCCACAGTGATTACTTCATCTACAATCCTCTTCATCTGGCTCTTATACCTCACAAGAATATCTTTCTTTGTGATCCTGTGAGCCACCCTAGGATCAGGCCAAGTCCTCACTCTCTCTTTGTTATATTGGAAGGTTTGTTTGAGAGTGAAGAGTCTCACAGCTTCTTTCTTCATATTCATGATAGAGGTAGAGGCAGCATATGCTTGGTCAATTGACTTAAGCATTTCAGCATCATGAAGCTGCTGCTGTGCCTCTTCCTCTATCTTCACCCTCACAGTTTCCATCTGTGAGGTGGGAGTGATGGTTTGGGATTTGGCTTTTGGTAGAGGAATGACTGCTGAAAGGGGCAGTCTGTCCTCCTCATCCTCCTCTTCTTCTTCTTCTTGCAGCCTCAACACCCTTCTCTTCTTCTTCAAGGGTGGATCATTGGCTGCGGATTTTGATGGTGAAGGGTTGGTTTAGTGGGTTGTGGTTGGGTTGTTGGTATGGGAATGTTGGCAGGCACTGCTAGTAACCTAGAGATAAGGGCTGGTTTGGTCTGTTTTACTACCAGTGTCCTGTTCCCAGCACCGGCTTCAGAGAGGGCCTCAGCGACCAGTCCCTTAGTGAAATCCTCAGCCGAACAGATCTTGGTGGTTATTGCCAAGAGTCTGTCCCTGGTCCATGCCTTGACATCAAGGACTGGTCTGCCCAGGTAGTTCGAAGTGAACCTACTCATAGCCTCAAGTTTCTTTCTTTCCTCTTGGCTGTAAGTAGTCCATCGGTACTCAATCTCTCTTCTCTCCATATTCCTGATCTCTTGATCTAGCAGGCCAGTGTCCTTGTCAAAGCCTTGCCTGAACAGCTATTCAATGACAGAGTCCATTGAACGGCTATGCTCAGCATCAGCCTCCTTGACAAGGGCTGCTAGATCAGGATCAGCACTCTCCCTCACCTCTCCTCTCTTTTGATAAGTGACACTGAAATCCTTTTGGATTCCAGTCACTTCTTTCTCAGCTCTCTCCTCCTCCTCCCTCCCCTTCCCCTTGGTCTCCTGAACCTTCTCCCTCTCAACCACCTCCTTTCTACCTACCTCTAGCTCCTCCTCTCCCCACTTCCTCTTACCTTGCACTGAGGTCTCCCCCTTTTTGGGTGCATTGGTTGGGGTTTGACTCTCAGCAAGGGCTTTAGCAACAGCAACCTCCACCAGAGGTTGGATATGTGTGGGAAGCCTCTTATCAATGGTTTTCATCACAATTTCTGTGATTATGGGTGTGATGAGAGGCAGGGATTTCTGGAGGATAGCATCTAGCTGCTCAGGGGGGTTCTGACCCTGAGAGCTAGTGCCAGAAGCAGGGGCTGATGGCTGAGTTTGTGGGAGTGGCTCAGTGTATGTGAGACCTTCGGGTGATGGTGCCATCTGTGGGTTGGTGGTGGCAGATGGACTTCTATCTTGAGTCATCTGAGCAAGCAGCTCTTTGAGTCTGCTTATCTCATCCTCTAAGATAGTGTTGTGAGCAACTACATCATAGAAGAAGCTCAGGTCATCATCAGTGGGAGCTGAATCACCTGACCTCCTGACTGTGTCAGGATATACATGCTCTGAGTGTGGCCCAGTAGTAGCATGTGCCCCTTTGTATTGGTACTGGGGACTTCCAGCCTCCGGATTGGATCCATCATCGGCAGTTGCCTCTTGTGAGGTCTTATTGCTTGTACCAGCTTCACCCTGCTCACGTGCTGATGCAGGGGAAGTGGCAGCCTCACCAGATTGTCCTATCTCCCTAGCCACACTGGGAGATTGGACATGTGATTCTCTGTGTTGGGGGCTCCCACCGGCACTAGTATCCACCCCCTCTTTAGTTGGAGTCTCCCCAGTTGTAATAGGTTTCTGGGGAGAGGGTGGAGTGCTCAGGTGGGTCAACACTTTGGCAATCATTAGGGTTGGACTTTGTGGGGCGGCTTCTGTGGGAGATGGGCTAGAAGCAGAGTGCACATGGGGAGGAGTGTGCATTTCAATGGCAGTCTCCTCAAGTGAGAAAGACCCCAGATGTGTAGGTGCCCCAGTTGTGGTTGCATCAGGCTCCTGTTGAGAGGAAACCTGTGCGGTTGTGGTGGGTGGAGTCATGGTAGCTGCTGGGAGAATCGTACCAGCAGCCACATCCTGCCTTTGTGTTGCAGGGGCATCCTCAGGGGACTCATTTCCCTGAGTAGCCTTTTTGGGCTTCTTGGCTTTTGGCTTGGTGGGGACTTTGGATTTGGAGGTGGAGGCTGTGGGTTCCTGCTGCATGGGTTTTCGCAGCCGGCCAGCCTGTTTGAGTGTGTGGTCGGTGTTATGCCTGGAGTATACCTCGGCTAGAACAGCCATGGCAGGGACTCCAGTGCCAACAAGTCCCTCAGCTTGAAGCTGGCTTTGGATGATGGCCATTATAAACCGAGGATACAAGATCCAACGGTTAGAAATGGGTTTTGTGGCCATATCCTTGAGCTCCCAAAATATAAGATCAGTAAAGTTTAGGGGTTGTTTCTCAAGGATAGAATACAATACCTGTTGCCACCTTGTTGACATCTGGTCCCATGAAGAAGTTTTGGGAGCCAGACACACATTCACCATGTGGAAGATCAGTCGTTAGGGATCTGGGAAGTGTTTCTTCAACAAGGTGGTGGCTGAAAGGTCGCCCTGATAGTCATTGGCAGTGAACCATAGATCGAGGGCGCCTTTGGGGTAGGAGGTTGGGTAGGTGGCATCCTCCAGCTTTAGGGTTTCTCGAAGAGTAGCTGGAGTAATAACCACTTGGTGGTTGTTGACGGAGGCCGGAGAGAGACCTCGCCGTTATTCTCTCCGGTTTGGACGGTGATATTCGTCCAGAACTCCGCCAAGGAGTCGGTGTATATGGTGGGGTTGAGGAGGAATGCCGTCTGGTATTGTGAGTCGGTCATCAGATCGACGGCATTGTGGAACTTGGCCCAGAATGGCGGTTTGGTGAGATGAGCGACACAGTTGTGTCGAGGTTTGAGTTGCATGGCCGCCATTAATGGTGTATGGGAATTTCAGAGGTTTTTGAAAAAGTTAGGTCAAGTGAGAATGAAAAGCTCTGAAGGTTGGGTATTTATAGGGTATGGCAAAGGTTGAAAGAAAACTACTGAAGGTTTGGTGTTAGTTATCAGTTGTTAAAACTACTGATGACGTGGTTTTAACCTTCAGTGGTTGTAACATCTGAGGACTTGGTGTTAGTCTTCAGTAGTTGAAACTACTAAAGCCTTGGTTTTGTCCTTCAGATGTTGTAACGGCTGAAGACTTATTGTCAGTCTTCAGTAGTTATAAACTACTGAAGACCTAGTTTTCATCTTCAGACGTTGTAACAACTGAAGACTTGGTGTTAGTCTTCAGTAGTTGGGAACTACTGATGTCAGTAGTTGTGAACTACTGAAGACATGGTATTGCTTCAGTTGTTGTAAACAACTGAGGACGTGGTGTTAGTCATCAGTAGTTATGGAACTACTAAAGACATGGTTTTGTCCTTCAGTTGTTTGGGTATGAAACAGCAGCTGTTGGCATCAGCTGAAGAATAAAATTACTCATCAGCTGTTTCTGTCAAATCAGTTGTTTCATGTTGACTTTCAGATGTTTCATTGACCCTTCAGCTCTTGTGAGCATTTATGCCTTCAGCTCTTGTGATCAGATGTTCACAAGTGCTGATGAAATACTCCAAAGCTGGTGAACAAATTTTGTCTTCAGTACTTGTGTAAATTACACATTAGTACTTGTGAACAAAATTTGTTCTTCAGTACTTATTTGTTTGAAAATGATACATCAGTAGTTGTAATCCACCTCACTACATCAGTTGTTTTCAACAAATAATGTACATCAGTACTTTGAAGCCTTTTAGTCTTCAGTAGTTGTGAAAATGCTGAAGACTAAATTACTCATCAGTACTTATATTTGACCATTGCATACTAATGCTCATCAGTATTTGTGAACTGAAAGCATCAGTATTGGTCAAATTATTCTAGCTGCAGCATACCAAGCCTTAGTACCAAGTTTTGAAATGTGGCACTATCTAAAGGCTTAGTAAATATATCTGCAAGCTCATCAGCACTAGGCACAAACTTTGGATCAATCAGACCTTTTTCATAGCAATCCCTAATAAAATGATGTCTGATCTCTATATGTTTGGTCCTAGAGTGCTGGACTGGATTTTTGACAATGCAAAGAGCTGAAGCACTATCCATTAATAATGGAGTCTTAGTCTCTGTAATGCCATAATCCAAGAGTTGGTTCTGAAGCCAGAGTATCTGAGATGTACAACTTGCAGCAGCAATGTACTCAGCTTCAGCAGTGGATGTAGCAATTGATGTTTGTTTCTTACTCTCCCAAGAAACTAAACAATTGCCTAGGAATTGGCAACCACCAGAAGTGGATTTTCTGGTGACTTTGCATCCTGCATAGTCACTATCAGAGAAAGCAACTAATTTGCAAGAGTGCCCAGTTGAATACCAAAGACCTAGTGATTGGGTACCTTGCAGATATCTAAAGATCCTTTTGACTGCAATCAAATGGGATTCTCTAGGTGCAGCCTGAAATCTAGCACAAACACATGTTGCAAACATGATGTCTGGTCTAGAAGCTGTAAGGTACATCAAGGACCCAATCATACATCTGTAAAGGGTTTCATCAACCGCTTTACCTTTCTAATCTACATCTAGTTGTGTGATGCTGCTCATGGGAGTAGAACAAGGCTTACAGGTTTGTAAATCAAATTTATTCAACAACTCTTTGGTGTATTTGGACTGATGAATAAAAATTTCATCATCCCTTTGTTTGATTTGCAAACCTAGAAAGAACTGTAATTCCCCCATAGCACTCATTTCAAACTTTTGCTTCATGAGCATTGTAAATTCATCACATAACTTTAGATCAGAGGATGCAAAGATGATGTCATCCACATAAATTTGAACAAGGAGCTTATGTTGTCCCACAGTCTTGATGAATAAGGTTTTATCAATGGTGCCTCTAGTGAACTTATTCTGTAAAAGAAAAGTTAAGAGTGTGTCATACCAAGCTCTAGGAGCTTGCTTCAGCCCATAAAGAGCCTTATCAAGCTTGTACACCCAATCAGGATGTTTGTTGTCCTCAAAGCCTGGTGGTTGACACACATAAACTTCTTCTTTTATTTTTCCATATAAGAAGGCACTTTTGACATCCATTTGATAAACCTTAAGACTGTGAAAGGCAGCATAAGCTAAGAACAGTCTGATTGCTTCTAGTCTTGCCACAGGAGCAAAGGTCTCATCATAATCGATGCCTTCCTCTTGTGCAAATCCTTGGACAACCAGCCTGGCCTTGTTCTTGACAATTTGGCCCTTATCATCTGTTTTGTTCCTGAATACCCATTTGGTGCCTATTGCACACTTCCCTTGGGGTAAAGGAACAAGCTCCCACACTTGCTGTTTCTTGAACTGAAGAAGCTCAAGCTGCATTGCTTCAACCCATCCATTGTCTCTTAAAGCAACATGATAGTTCTTTGGCTCTTGCTGACTGATGAAGAGAGCATAGAAGCAGAAATTGGACAATTGACTCCTGGTTGAAACTCCAGCATTGATATCACCAATGATTTGAGATGTGGGGTGATTCCTCAGCTCTTGATAGACTATAATGTCAGTGCAAGTGTTTGTAGGACTTTCAGCAGCAACAAATGGTGATGGAGATTCTTGAAACCATGTAGGAGATGGCAGCTCAAAAGAAGTAGAGCTTGCAGAAATCTTATCAGCAT
This sequence comes from Flaveria linearis, assembly GCA_024085815.1. Taxonomy (NCBI): domain Eukaryota; kingdom Viridiplantae; phylum Streptophyta; class Magnoliopsida; order Asterales; family Asteraceae; genus Flaveria; species Flaveria linearis. Next base: position 90,750,788 of record CM044002.1, read on the forward strand.
TTGTTGTGGATGGGACTGCTGAAGCTACAGGAGCATCAGGTTTAGTGAACTCAGGCAGGTTGTCACTAAACCTGAAGAGGTGAGTACTGACTACATCATCATCAGTACCACCAGGTGGAGAACTGTTGACAGGCTCAACAGCTGGAGGCTGATAAGGAACATATTGCAGTATGTCCAGATCAAACAACTCCACAGGGTTTTGTGGAATCTTGTCCTTTGGAGATTCATTGAACTTAACATGCAGAGTTTCTTCAACCACTTTTGTCCTACAGTTGAAGACTCTGTATGCCTTGCAAGTTGATGAATAACCAACAAAATACCCTGCATCCACCTTACTAGCAAATTTCTGGAGTGGGTTGCTAGTGTTGAGAATAAAACATGGACACCCAAAGGCTCTAAAGAATGAAATTAGAGGAGCCAAATGATGAAGAATTTCATAAGGAGTCTTCATCAACCTCTTATTCACTAAAGTTCTATTTTGTACATAGCAAGCTGTATTGACAGCTTCAGCCCAAAAGGTCAGTGGCAAACCTGAGTCAGCCAACATTGACCTTGCTGCTTCAATGAGAGTCCTGTTCTTTCTCTCCACCACTCCATTGACCTTGCTGCTTCAATGAGGAGTTCTAGGAATACTAAACTGCCTCTTAATTCCCTTGGACAGGTAGAAGTCATCAAGTGTGTGGTTTCTAAATTCTGTTCCATTGTCACTCCTCACACACTTGACCTGTAGGGAATACTGCTTTTCTACAAATAACACAAAGTTCATGATAGTCTTGGCTGCTTCATCCTTAGAGTGCAAGAAGAAAGTCCATACATACCCGGAATAATCATCCACAATTACCAGGCAGTATTTCTTCTTTGCCATGCTCATCACTCTGACACGACCAAAGAGATCCATGTGCAGGAGCTGCAAGCAGGCAGTGGACTTTGGTTCTTCTATTGAAGGGAATGAAACTTTGTGTTGTTTTCCTTTTAAGCAAGCAGTGCAGTTGTCTTCACACTTGAACTCCTTCAAAGGCAATCCTCTTACTAAACCATGGCTTATCAGCTGATTCATGTTCTTGAAATTAACATGCCCCAGCCTTCTATGCCATAGAGTAGACTCTTGAGGAGATGCCTTGGAGAATAGGCAAGGATGGCCTTTTAGATCTATCTTTTTGGAAAGATCTAAGGCATACACTCTTCCTGTCCTGTTGGCCTTCAGAAGAGTGTATTCATCCAACACCTTGTCAATCAAATTTAGAACTTTGGATGACAGAATCCGACAGTTCCTGCTTGTGAAAAGGGCAATATGGCCTTTATCACATATTTGACTGACACTCAAGAGGTTGTACTTGAGATTCTCCACATGGTTAACATCATCAAACCTTATTTCCCCATTGGAAACAAAGCCTTTTCCGATGATGTAACCCTTTGCATCATTGCCAAAGGAGACAAATCCCTTCTTTCCTTGAGAGTAGTCATTAAGAAGGGAGCTGCTTCCTGTCATGTGCATAGATCCTCCACTGTCTACATACCAGATGCTCTTTTGGCATGTTGAAGAACCCTGCAATCATAACCACATGTTAGTTAGTTTTAGAGACCCAAACCTGTTTGGTTTTGGGTCTGTTCTCAGCTATAGGTGCAGCACTAACACGTGTGTTATGTGTAACAGCCTGAGGTGAAGAAGATGGTGTAGAAGAGGAACCCTTTGGCTTGGACTTCCTTTTCTGTGGTTTCAACACAGGAGCATCTAAATGGTTGACTCTTCCCATTAGATGCTGAACCATCATCACCAGTTGTGTCTGACTTTGTGATAAAGCTTTCAGCTCTTCTGACACACTGGAGTTTGCTGATGATGGATTCCTATGTTGTACCATCTTTTTCTGAGCAACCTCAGCTGTTGCCTGAGTATTCCCTACCTTTTTAGATTTAGCTTTGGGCTTAGGGATTTCAGGCTTTGATGTTGCTAGTACAAACTTGGTTTCAAACTCATTTTTCATTTTCTTTATTTGCTCTTTAATTTCCTTCTGTTGTTTGAGTTTGGAACCCCTTTTGTACCAGCAATCATCAGTAAGATGATTGAACAAGCCACATATCTCACATGGCTTCTTCTTCATCTTATGTTGATCATCAACCAAAGAAGATGAAACTGCTGAAGACTTGTTCTTCAGCTGTTTGTTATCAGTACTAGTAGTTTTCTTCCCTTTAGTACCTGCTTTCCTGACATCTTCTTTAGTTGTCTTCAAACCTTTTCTACTGTCAGTTTTCTTCTCTTTAGTGCTGGCAGTAGTTGAGGTTTGAACTTCAAGTGTTATCACTTGCTCTCTAGTACTTTCAGTACTTCTAGAGACAACACCTGAGTTGATCAACTTTTTGATCATGTGACAGTCAGCATTTGAACCATCAGCTCTTGTAGCATCTGCTGATTGGTTGCTGACTTCTATCTCTGATGATGCTGAATCAAAAGATAGTAGGTCACATGATGAGAAGGATTGGTTATTGATCTCTCCATCAGATTCAACTTCTGCTCTTGAAGTGAAATCTGTAGGAGGAGCAGTGTGATTATAACCAATCCCAAACTTCACATTGGAAGCTGATTGCTTCTTAAGAAGCATTTCAAAACCCTTGCATGATTGCACCCATCGATCACACTCTACTTGGGTGTTTGCAAGAGTTTCCTTGAGGTCTCTGTACTTCTCTAGAAGTACATCTTCCCTAGCTTTACCATCTTTGATTTGGCATTTAAGCTTGTAAATCTCATCATTTTTCTCTTTTAGTACAACCTCAAAATCAGCTTTTCTTTTGGAAATAGTGTGCTCTAGCTCAAGATTTTTATCTATTAAAGCTACATTTGCTTCTCTAATAGAAGCAAATGTTGCTATGCATGATTCAGAAGAAAGCTTGGCTTTGGCCTCAGATGATACCTGTGATGAGGCATTGGATGATGACCCCTCAGCAGACTCAAGGGCCATCAGAGCAAGATTTCCAAAAGGACTATCACCTCCATGTTGACCAGCACCTTAGAGTAGTTGTTCCTGTCCAGATAGATCATCTGGTAGACTACTCCAGTCAACAACTCCTGGGGTGAAGAAGCTGTGTTGTTGAGGTTGTGTTTGATGATGAGATGGGGAAGATTGAGGCTCAGGAAGAGCCTGTGGTGGTTGAGCCGAAGGTGCTTGAGTTTGACTGGACTGAGGCATGTAGTAGCAGGGATAAGAGTATGGCATACCCCCGAGGCACAAAATAAGCAGGTGATGCCTGTGCTTGTGATGGATGACCAGAACTGGAGGAAGGTTGCCCTCTATGCTGTGAGCTATTGCTTGGAAAAGTCACAAAGGGTGCAGAGGAGTTAGATCCAGATGATCTACACTCTCTAGCAAAGTGTCCAAGCCTTTGGCACTTGTGACACCTCAACTTGTTCTTGTCAAAACCAACTTTGGTTTTGCAAGAGAGACCAGGGAATTTCCTACCAGTTCTTTTATAGAACTTTTGAGATCTGATATTGATCATTGCCGTTTGGCTCAAAATATCCATCTCTTCCAGATCATCATCTGGAATGCCCTTCAAACCATCTAGCAAAAAGCACCAGTTATCACTGCTGCCTCCTGAACCACTACTAACACCAACAAAAGCTTGTTCTGAGTTGGTAGAGAAATCAATATGCTTATCATAAGAACTTTCTGATGAAGCATATTCTGACTCCTGACTTATCAAGGCAGCATTGCCTTGAACAAAGTCATCAGTGAGCTTGCCAGAAGTGGACAACTTCCTCTTTTGCTCTATCTCTCTCTCAAAAGTGAGCAGTTTCCCATGAAGTTGGGTGAGAGATAGAGTTTCCAGATTTGCACTGGAGCGTAGGACAATGGTATAAGTGTCCCATCTCTCAGGCAGTGATCTGAGGAACCTGTTGTTCACCTGGCTGTTGGAGTACTCTTGTTTGACCATCTTCAGCTCAGAAATCAAACAAGAGAACCGCTCAAACTGCTGGGTCAGAGTCTCACCCTTTCTATATGAGAATGTCTCATATTGTTGGGCAAGGATTTCCCTATTGTTTGCTAAGACCGAATCAGTTCCTCCAAATTGTTCTTTTAGAGCAACCCATAGGTCATGAGCAGTCTCATGATGCAAAAGCCCTGAGTAAATCTCATTTGGAATAGCCATGGCTAAAATTCCATGGGCTCTAGCATCAATCTCGAACAGCTTTAAATCTTCGTCCGAATATTATTCAGGTTTCTTTGGAACCTGTTCATTAGATTCAGGGACGCTCACCATAGGCTTGTATGGTCCATGCACCACTGACTTCCAACAACCAGCACTGTTGACAGACAAGTGGTGAAGCATACGTCTTTGCCATATGTTGTACTCATTCCTCACAAGCATCGGAGGCTTGGTTGAGGAACCAGTATTGTGAAGATCGTTTGTTGGTGTAGTCATCTCAGTTATTAGTCAAACTCAAGTTTAAACAAAACAAATATAGCTCAAAACCACCAGAGAACCTCAAGTTTTTGGCCAGAAACAGCATAATCTCTCTCTCTACAGCTAATTCTTGCAAATTGCTAATTCGATCAAACTTAGAGATCAAAAGAGCAGTTTCAAATGATCAATTGTGAAATCGATCAATGATTAACCTGCTCTGATACCATTTGTTAGGATCTCAGCCTCTAGTTTGATCAATTAGATTGTGTTCGCAGCGGATTTAGCATGAATATTAGCAATTAAAGCAAGAACATAAAGAATATTGCATGCAAACCTAGAAAGTAGATGTAGAGAGAATAATTCTGTCTTGAAGGAATAATATTCGTTTATTTCATGTTTTGGCGTGGAATACATTCAGGTCACTGCCCTTTTATAGGCAAATGACCGATACTGTTGTCAGATTCCACTGACATTAAACAATTATTTAACTAACTACTGATAGAACACAACTACTGAAGATGTCATAACAGCTGACATCTTCTTACAAAATTTCCTAAGTGTTCTACCTATTACAAGTACTGAAAAGGAAACTACTGAAAAGCTACAACGACTGAAGAACAAACTCTTCAGTCGTTTACAACTACTGAACTATAACAGCTGAAGAACAAACTCTTCAGCTGTTGTACAAACTACTGAAATGAAAAACATAAAACTACTGAAAAGAAAATAAACCATCACAACAACTAAAGAAGACTTCTTCAGCTATTATGACAAACTCTGAAACTTCATCACTTGTTCAGACTTTGGTCTTCAGATGTTTTATCAGCTGATGACTTCAGTAGTCATCAGCTGTTGTCTTCAGTCGTTGTCTTCAGACTTTGTGCATCAGCAGTTGTTCATTAGTTCTTTAGTTCTTTAGACTTTGATCTTCAGCACTTGTCTTCAGTACTTGAAGTCTTCAGTGCTTGTGTTTATCAGTACTTTAGACTTCAGTACTTATCTTCAGTACTTTGGGATCTTCAGCTGTTGTACTTCAGTTCTTTGAACTTCAGCTGTTGATTCTTCAGACTTTGCCAGAACAGCTGATGGGAGTCTTCAGCAGTTGTTGTGATGTCATGTGGGACTTAGAGGTTTTCCTGATCTTGGCTCATTGGTTCTTTTGGTCCAACACGACCGAGTGGGGCGACTGGAGTTGTCGCGCGACAGAGTCATGCGAATGTGATTGTGTGCGATTGTGTGTGAATCGCACGATCGGAGGCCTGTCACGCGAAAGAAGGCCCAATCGCGCGAATGAAGCTGATTCGCGCGAAAGGACGTTGAGTCGCGTGACTGGCTGTTGGGTCGTGCGACTGGTGATGCATGGTACGACTGGAAGATTAGTCGCACGAATGAAGGTTCAATCGTACGAAAGTAGCTAATTCGTATGACTGAAGGTCCACTCGTGCGAATGGAGTTTCAGTCGTGCGTCTGGTCTTGTCGTGTAAATAGAATCATTGTGTGGAGTCTGGTCCTGTTGTGTGATTGATGATGCGTGTATGTGTGGTTTCCCCTTTGAGTGTCTTGTGTTGACGAGGTAACATCAGAAATAATGTCATTGCTCGAATGTCATAGCAATGATGACTATCTTTAAATGCTTGGACCTACATAAGGTCTGAGGTGTGTGTGTCTACTTGTGTGTACTACCCGCGACCGAACCGAAACGCCGGAACTAATCGACTATCATATTATGCTCTATGCTCCTTACTTATGCTCGTCAGTAATTGTCAATAGGTGCTGACTATTCATAGCATTCTACTCTTGGGATACTTCATCATTTGTGCTTATCATCTATTCTGTGAGTTTCGTGGCCCCTTTTTACGCTTATAAAACCTTTTCGAATATTTTTCTACTTGGGGGAAAAGAATGCTCACTTATTTACTTAATTTCAGGCAACTTCCTTAGTGGAAGTTGGCTGCTACTTATATGAGTAACTTACCTTGCTAAACTTTTGATTGATACTAAGGATAAATGGATGTCATGTAACTGGTTTAGGTATCATTCTATGTATATCGCGGATGTGGTGGGAACGCTGCGGAGGACCCTATACATAAGCATCCCCGGTATACTAAGAATGTGCTCAAACTGGGTTACATGATGATCCTGACTGTTTGCTGCTATATGAACTTGAACTATGTGCTATGTTACCCTATTTATGTTACTTAGGGGTTTTACACTACCATGCACTACTATTTGATGTTACGTGTTGATTTATGCTACTTGTGGATGCCATTGACCTTGGATGCTCTCGGCTGTGTGGTTCTTCTGTGTGGTTCTTCTGTGTAGTTCTTCTAAGCCGATCATCCATTACAACCATTAATCCCGGTAATTGGGACCTAAAGATTGGTTTGGTTGTAACTTAAACGTATGCGCTGTGTGGATCTTGCTACGTCACCTTAAACTTATTATGCTATGGAAAACCTTTTTATATATAACCATTAATCCCGGTAATGGGACCTAAGGATTGGTTTGATTATAAACTATACGTATGCGCTGTGTGGATCTTGCTACGCCATTTATAAACTATTTACGCTTTGGAAATGCTATCTTTACAGCCATCAATTCCTGGGTGGAACCGATGAATAGGCTTGGTTGTAGCTATTTATAACTAGTAAAACCGCCTATACATAAGTGTAGTCGCGGTAACTTTTATTAAACTTACTTACTGTTTTCATCTTAACATTTTTATTACTTAAAACCTGCGAAGCTCACCAACAATTATGTTGACCGTTTTTGATCATTTCTTTTCAGGTGATCAAGGTAATTGAAGTTCTAGGAGTGCTACCTTTTAGTGGAGACCCTAGGATGCATTTTTGAGACTGAACATACATTTTGTACATTGTTGCAGTCCACTAAACAATTAACATTCTTTTAAACACTTGTTCCCGAGTTGTGGGAATCTACATTACAAGTTATCCTTAATGCTTATGTGAACATTATGTTGTGCTTATGGCTATGCTGTCGTGATCTTTGACAATACACGACACAAGTCTCCAATTGTGTTCCGGTGTCGTCATGACACGCTTGTCATCATATTATTATTGCTACTCTATTGCATACCATGTGTTATGACGATCCTGTCCAGCTCGTATTCCCCGTGTTTTCGCTATCAGTGGGGGGTGTGACAGCAAGTACTTCTGGAAGCAGCAAAGCATTGGTTTCACAAGCTAATGCTGAATATGATTGGTCTGACCAAATGGAAGCTCTTGATATGAAATTATCTACTGCTTTGATTGCCAATATTGTTACTGAACCTGAAGAGGAGGAGAATCTATTTGCTGAATTTGTTTCTGATGATCTGTTGGAAGGGGTGTTTAGTGAGAAAGAAGAAGATAAAGAGGAAGTTGAAAAAGAGAAGGAGGAAGTTAAAGAAGAGAAAGAAGAAGTTAAATGTGAAGAGAAAGCTGAGAAGAAAGAACAGGAAGAGAAAGTTGTTGAGAAAAGAATAGAGGTTGAAGAGTACACTGTTGAGCCTCCAGTCAATTATCAGGTTGAAGATCTAAAGACTGTTGATTATGCTCCAGTGGAAGAACCAGTTGAGACCATGAAGGCTTTCATGGTAAAGAAGGTTGAGGAAACTGAAGGAGAAAGTTCAGAACCAAAGGTATATGATGACTTATGTTCAAATTCTTGTGTTGAGAAAGTTCAAAGGTATGGAGTTCATAATGAGAACTTGATAATGGAAGTTGAAAAACTTCAATATCAAGCTCGAAAACATAAGTCAAATGAAAAGATTTTTAAAGAAAAACTTGATGGTTTAAACAAAACGGTTTACAACTTACAATTAAATCTTCATGATAAAGAATGTACAAATAATGATTTGACAAATAGAAATAATGAACTCGCCTTAGAAATCAATAAACTCAACAGTGAACTAGCCTCGGCTAAATTGACTGTTGAAAAATTTGAACTTTCATCAACCATGGTTGAAGGGATTATCAAATCACAAATGACATAAAAGATAAAAGGAGGAAAATGCGGTGTTGGATTTTCAAACATTGCTCCTCCAATTAATCATGATTATTCATGTTTACCTTCATCTGATGTCATTTCTGATTCTGATATGAGTTATGGGATAGGTTTTTCTCCATCCTCAAACTTAAAACCTTCAGTCAAAGTAAATTTGACTGTTGATCCTATCACAATAACTAAACCTAAACAATCAACTGAAAATTTTTATGCAGATAATGTGAAGGTGGATGGTTTGGTTGAAGAGTGGGAGAGTGACTGTGAGAGTGAAACTGAAAGTGAAAGTTTGAAAAATAAGAATGTAAATGATTTCAGATCTGATTGTACTCAAACTTCATCAAGAAATGAAAAGATTGTTGATTTGAATGTGCCAAAATTAAATATTAAATGTAATTTGAATGAAAACCAAAGGACAAATCAGAAAGCAAAACTTGAAAAGGACTTTAAAAGTAGATTTGTTTCTAAAGGTTTAATTGAAAATGAAGATCATATTTTTAAAGAAACGAATTTTTGATTCTTTAAAAATAAACTTCATCATAATGCTAACCTTGTGAACCAAGATATTTGTAGCCCAGATTTACAAGTGAAAGCTCATTCTTCATCCTTTCTGAAAATTGAAAAGCCTGGTCCTTCTCCAGCATCCATTCGCATATTAAAGCCTGGTCCTTCTCCAGCAAATTCTAAGACTGGTCCAATTTCAGCATCAACACTTCCAAAAGTCACTACAGCTAAATCTCATATTACAAGTGGTCACAATTTACCAATTTCCTCGAATTTGCTAAAGATGAATAAGCAATTATCAAATGAAGCAAAGATTCGAGAGACTGTGCAGAGTGTTAAACCAAAAAGTCAATCTGACTTTGGTTTTTATGACAATTTTATAATTGTCATCCACAGTTTGTTTTCCACACACAACAAAGAAAATGTTATCAGTGTGGAAACATAAATCATTTAGTAAATAATTATCCTTTTCGACAAAAATCATTAAGCAAACAACGATTTCATAATTCTATTGCTCATAATAGAAAAATGTTTTTCACTCATGGAAAGTTTGCAAAACAAATGAAATCAAAAGTTGATAATGCTTATAATGTCGAAAAGCATAAGAGTTTGAAAAATGATTTAAAAGAAACATCAAGGTGAAAATGTTAATGAAAAGACTGATGTGCTAAATAAATATAACAATCTAAAATCTTTTTGTCTTAATGCAACACATAGTGTGCTCAAGTCATGTTTGACTTGGGTACCAAAAGCTAAGTAAGTTTGTTACTTATGTAGGGACAACCGCAAAAGACTATTGAAAGCCTATGGTATATAGACAGTGGTTGTTCAAGACACATGACTGGGAATTTATCTTTACTACAAGATGTTCAGTCTTATAATGGTGGAAGAGTGATTTTCACAGGAGACAAAGGAGGACGAATAACTAAGCGTGGTACAGTTACTAATGGTGTCCTTAGCTTTGAAAATGTGAACTTTGTTGAGGAATTAAAACATAACCTGTTAAGTGTGTCTCAAATTTGTGACAAACAATATTCTACACACTTCACTAACAAAGAATGCTTAATCATAAAACCTGGTTTTGTTATTCCTGAGGAATGGGTTTTGATAAGGACTCCGAGAGACAATGACACATATCTTCTTGATATGCATTGTTCAAATTCTTTGGTAACTGCTTCTTGCTTATTATCCAAAGCCTCGGAGAACGATTCCATGTTATGGCATCGTCGGTTAGGACATGTCAATCTTAAAAATATGAACAAACTGGTACGTGGAAATCATGTCATTGGTTTACCCGACAAAGAATTTCAGTTAAATGAACATTGTTTGTCATGTTCAAAGGGTAAACAACATAAACTTCCTCACAAACCAATTGCACACAACTCAATCGAATCAATCTTACAACTCTTACACATGGATCTTTTCGGTCCAGTGAGTGTTTTAAGTTTGGGTCGAAGATCTTACTGTTTATTTGTTACTGATGACTTTTTTAGATTTACTTGGGTGTTTTTCTTAGCATCTAAGGATGAGACTCCACATCTATTGATCAAATTCATTAATTTGGTGGAGAATCAGACAGATAAAAAGGTAAAATGAATCCGAAGTGACAATGGAACAGAGTTTTGCAATCAAACGTTGAACGAGTTTTGTGAATCCAAGGGCATTGCTAGACAATTCAGTGCTGCAGGCACTCCATAACAGAATGGAGTTGCAGAACGAAGGAATAGAACATTAATTGAAGCTGCTAGAACAATGATATCTGCTGCCAAATTACCTCTGTTCTTTTGGGCTGAAGCAGTTAATACTGCATGTTATGTTCAGAATCGTGTTTTGATCAATAAAAGATTAAATATGACTCCTTATGAAACATTTTATAAACACAAACCCAAAGTCAAATATTTTAAAGCCTTTAGTTGTTGTTGTACTTTGTTACATACAACTGAATCCACTTCAAAATTTTCTGAAAAGGCTGATGAATGCTACTTTGTGGGATATGCAGCTAACAAGGTTGCATATCGGGTTTATAATAAAAGAACACGACAAATAATTGAGTCATTTAATATTGATTGGCATGAGCTTAACATAACTTATGCAGGTTCAGCTCCTTCATGGGTTTATGATTATGAATCTTTGTTCATAAATTTTAAAATTTCAAATCCTTCGTCTGCAGATTCTAATTCTCAAGCAATATCTTTGGAGAACAAAATCATTGAGAAACTTCCATCTATTATATCTGATGATTCTGCAATTTCTTCATCATCCAAGGCTATTCCTACAGCTTCTGTGCAAGTATCTGACAGTTCTGAGTTATCAGACATTCCTTCAGAACAAATTCACAATCAGGTGCTAGAAGAATCATTGAGTTCACCATTTTCTTCATCTTCTTCAGAAACTTTAGATACACTAATAGAAGTCATTCAAGTTCCATTTGAAGAATCTCCAACTGTGTCTACTGCTTCTGTCAATCACAATTCAGATGACACATTTGAAGAAACTATTGTGTATCAGTCTAGAAACTCTGAAGAAGTGAATGCAAATCTTGAACACATCACTAACTTGGACGATGAAATTGTTGCAGATGACATTCCTCAACTAAGAATTCATAAAACTCATCCAACTGAAGCAATCATTGGTCTATTACATGAAGGAGTCATTACCAGAAGTCGATCAGGAGCAATCAACATATGTCTATATGCTTTCTTTCTATCACAAATAGTGCCCAAGAATGTTGAAATGGCACTTAAGGAAAATAGTTGGATAGAGGCAATGCAAGATGAGTTGATGCAATTTAAGAAGCTGAATGTTTGGCATCTTGTAGAACTTCCAAAGCAAAAGCTTCCGATTGGAACAAAATGGATATTCAGAAACAAGACGGATGAAAAGGGTGTTATAGTTCGGAATAAAGCACGTTTTGTGGTGCAGGGATTCTATCAAGTTGAAGGATTGGATTATGAAGAAGTGTATGCTCCAGTTGCAAGACTTGAAGCAATACGCATATTCTTAGCCTTTGCTTCATACATGAATATCAAGGTGTATCAGATGGATGTTAAAACTGCCTTTTTATACGGAGAAATGAAAGAAGAAACCTATGTTTGTCAACCTCCTGGATTTGAAGACCCAGATCATCCTGATTATGTTTACAAGTTGGATAAGGCATTATATGGTCTACATCAAGCACCTCGTGCTTGGTATGCAACTCTGACTGAACATTTGCTTGCAAATGGTTATTCACGAGGAGCTATTGATCAAACCTTATTCATTCGTAAATCGGGCGATGACATCATTCTGGTTCAAATCTATGTCGATGATATCATTTTTGGATCTACAAATGATAGTATGTGCACGGAGTTTGAAGAAGTGATGAAGAAGAAATTTGAGGTGAGTTCCCTTGGAGAAATTTCATTTTTTGGGTATCCAAGTTACACAATCTGAAACTGGTATTCTCATTCATTAAGAAAATATGTTCAGACTATTCTTGAGAAATACATGTTTCAAGATTCCAAAGTAGCTCCAACTCCTATGGCTTCTCGTCCTACTCTTACTCCAGATCCATTAGGCGAATCCGTTGATCAACATCTGTACAGATCAATGATTGGTTCTCTAATGTATCTCACTGCAAGCAGGCCGGATATCATGTTCCCTGTTTGTCAGTGTGCCCGATATCAAAGTGATCTAAAAGAATCACATATGAAAGTTGTAAAGCGGATTTTCAAGTATCTCAAGGGTCAACTCAAACTTGGTCTTTGGTATCCTCGAAATTCTGATTTCAATTTATTTGCTTATACTGACAGTGATTATGGTGGTTGTAATTTAGACAGGAAGTCGACTACAGGAGGATGTCAATTCTTGGGTAATAGACTCATTTCCTGGCAGTGTAAAAAGTAGAACACTGTTTCCACATCCACTGCCGAAACTGAATATGTGGCTGCATCGAGCTATTGGTCCCAGCTTGTCTAGATTCAACAACAACTTCTCGATTATGGTCTCAATATTTATGACACACCAATTTGGTGTGATAACATGGCAGTTTTGAACATCGTTAAAAATCCTATTCAACATTCCAAAACTAAACACATTAACATCCGCATCCATTTTATCCGTGACTGTTTTGATCGAAAACTTATTCATTTAAAACAAGTGCCGTCAACCGAAAACATTGCTGACTTATTTACCAAGGCATTTGATCATTCTCGATTTGATTTTCTTGTGCAATCATTGGGAATGATTAATTTTGGATAAATTGATTTCTTGAATCTTCGCAAAAAGATTTTTCACTTTTGTTAATAACAAATAAAATTGCAATTGTTTCTTTTTCTTTAAAAAGACAATCACAATTTTAGGGAGAGAAAATTAGAAAAAAACACGTTGTGAAAAATTTTTGGTTTTAGGGGGAGTCAAGATCAAAGGATTGAAAAATAAAAAGAAGAAATTTTATTACTTAAATGAGAAATGATATTACAAAGTTCTAAAAGAGTCTAAGTACTTTCAAAGGCTTAAATACGAATAGACTTGGATTATGATTGATGTGTCGATAGGCTTTGCTTTCAGATATGAAAAGATCATAATTGAGTGATTAAACTTGAATTAAAGAGATATGATTTAGTGGGGAACATATCAGGATTCTGTGACAATGTAAAAAATGTTCTAACACAGACTGAGAGTTATAATCTTATCATACTCAAGCCTGTATTTGTTTGATTCAGTGATTATCACAACTATGTATATATATATATATAAAAGAGAAAATACAAAAAGACAAAAAGAAATAAAAAGACAAAAAGAAAATAGTTGAGCAAATAATTGAGCAAAAAGATGCCAAAAGGCCATATAGGATATAAGATGCCAAGAAGCACAATAAATCAAAAGATATGTCTAATGACATACATACTATATGGTATATATTTTCTATTTTGAGAATATTTTCTGATCATGGAAGGCAAAATCAAAAGATGGGGCATGTAAGTCCGGATGGCTTGTAAGTCCTAAACATCTTGAGAGGGCAGACGTAAGTCCGGATGGCTGTTAGTAAGTCCTTAAACTTGTTAATATTTCATGATTAAGAGATATTTCTCAGGCTTGTTATGCTCAAATAGTTATATTTTAGGAATAAATAAATGGTATCACTGATCAACAATACATGGTTTAAGTCAATTTGGGGTGACTTGAAATCTCGATAGTGTCTTGAAGGATAATAATTATTTTACAGAAGTTCTGATTGTGGGATCGACTGAATTATATTTAATCAATACAAAACATGATATATATCACTCCTTATGTTTCTGAGCAAAACCTGAAGTATAAGTTTAAAAAGGACAAAAGATATTGACAATCAACTTAACCAGTTATTTTAAATAAAGCTGGACAGAGTCTTGACTTAACTAAGAACTATATGATCTCATTATGAAAATTCTTACAAAACAATATTGATTAATAAACAAATCCGATCTTGATTCTTTAATTGTTTTCATTATTTTGTTATTTTCTGTATATTGTTTTCATTTCATTTCTGTGTTGTTTCGTTTTAAGACAAATAAATAACAGATAAATTTTAAAAATTGAAGATTCATTAAATTAATTGGTCACTTGGTAAATAAAACTTTTTGTTGAAATACATAACGGATAATAAATGTTTGTGTAAACACAAGAAATGTTGAAAATCTGAAAAACATAGAAAATTGTTCAAAGGATTAAACACAATCACGCGAATGGAAATTGTCGCGTGATAAACAATGTCGCGCGAAAAATGGGGGTATGCGAAAGGATTTCTCGCATAACAATTTGACTTTTAAATATTATCAGTCAAGGCGAAAAGTCATTTTTCACTTCATCTTTCATCCGAAACCCTTTTTCGCTTCCCTTCTTAAAATCAAAATCAGAGTTCATCTTGTTCTTATTAGACATTCTACTCCACGTAGTCGTTCACATTACATCTATACTGATCACTAAAGGTATATTTTAATGAATATGGTTAATAAAGAGACGAATTTCAAAATGGACCTTAACAACTTAAACTAAAATCTCATAAATAGACTTAAAAGTTGAAATTGAAAGATGAAATAGACATAATGATCTTAGGCGACAGTGATGGAATGATTTTCATGGATTAAAAACATGTTTTTGATAGTTAATTTGAGTATGGGTTTGCGCGAATCGCATGAGTAAAATGAACAGGTGCGAAAAATGAGTTTTCGCGTGAGAATGTTCTCGCGTGAAACACATTTTGCATGATGTCTGAATTCATGTTGAACTTTGACTTTCGCATAAAGTGGGTTTTCGCGTGATAAGGTTTTTTTTCGCATAAAACTTGTTTTTCGCGTGAATGTAATTTTCGCATGAAATTCGCATGAAATTGGATTTCGCATGAAATTGGATTTCGCATGAAATGTAAAACTTTGACTTAACTGGAATTTTTCGCATGATCTTAGTTTTCGCATAATAGAAATTTAGTTACTGAAAGTTTCTAAGTGTGGAACTTTAGATTTCACATGAATTTGTTTTATTTTCTAATTGTGAAAACTCAAATGCTGAAATTTTTCTAAGTGTTAACATTTTTTTGTGATTAAGTTATTTCAATAATTCTAATATTGTTTGTTTGTGACATTGCAGATGGCTCAAATGATTTTAATAAAAATCATAACTGCGTAGCCTACTTAGATGATGTTTCTGAGGGAAAGGAACTTTTCGCTTCTATGATAGAAGGGCTGAAGAATTCTCCAATAGTCTATGCCATTTCTGCTGATCCAGCTATATATTCTGAGTTGATCGATTCTTTCTGGAGTACTGCTGCTCTAGAAAAGGATCAAGCTGGAAATCCAATCATTACTGCTACTGTTAAAGACAAAAGAGTGACTGTATCTCCAGATATTCTGAACAGAGTATTACTTTTTGATGACCAACAAGATGCTCCAACTAGATTGGAAGATGATGTTGTTATTGATTGTCTGACTAGGATGGGATACGAGTATAGATATCCAAGTCTAGAAAAGAAGTGGTTGCCACCATACTGGAAGGACTTATTTCATGTGGTAATACACTGTCTGAGTAACTTGAAGGCTGGGATGGACAGTCTAAGTGCTGTGTTTGGATCATTATTGGTTTCCCTGGTAGATGATCTTTCTTTTAGCATTTCTGGGGCAATTTTCCAGGCAATGCAAAAGAATGTTACTACCAACCAGGGGAAGAAATTTATTATGTATCCCCGATTTATTCAGTTGGTTATCAACGATGCATATCCTGAATTTGCTACACTGAGGTCTCCAAAATATGTTGTACAGACCATCAAGAAGGAGATCTTTACTCATCTTACTGGAGCACGTGGAAACAAGTGCTCAGGAGAAAGTTTGCTAAGATTGGCAAATTTTCTGCAGTAGAAGAAGATGTTGGAGATTTGGAAGGAGAAAATGCTAACAGTGAAGAAGCACAGACTGGCACTTCTGCCTTTGATGCTAGAGACAATATTGATGAAGAGATAGAAAGAATGTTTGAAGAGGAGCCAATCAATGAAGGGAGAGTGGAAGGTGAAGTACACATTGCTTCCAGTTCTGAGACAGATAGTGATCAAATTGGGAATGTACCTTACATTCTTCAAAGAGATCAACCTCCTATTACTTCTACTTCTTCCAGGATAAGTACTGATGAGAGAGATTCTGATTATAATCCTGTGGATTCACCTAGTACTTCCATGAGGAGAAAGAGAATAGCTAGGAGAAAAGATTTCCCCGTTAGAAAAAGGGGAAGAGGTGAAATTCCAAGAAAACCACATACTCAGATGATTATTACAGAAACTGAACAGCCCATTATTTCTGATACTCAAAGATCACCTGAGAAAGAGACGACTGAGGAAGAACATCTAGCTGGCTCAACTGCTACAACTACTGAGACTGAACCAATTCATGTTTTTGATCCACCTAACATCTCTGATCCTGTTTTCTCAACTCCACCAAGACAAGAAAATCTGGAGTTTGATGTAGATACTTTTCTAAACACTCCTCCAGATTTCTAAAGAAGAGAAGAATCTACCAGTGCTCCTCACTCTATTACTTTGGAAGAACGAATCAAGAATTTGGAAAAGGAGAGTTATGAAAATCTAAAGGTTATATCTGAGTTGAAAAAGGAAAATGAAGAGAAAACAAAGCTAATTACCATGATTCATCTAGATTCTACAATCAAGGATACAAGAATAGCAACTCTAGCGCAACAAATGAAGAATATTTTTGACTATTCATCGGGTTTGGAAAGGCAGCTGAACGAGCTGAGAGAGTTTATCTCTCAAACCTATTTCCATCAACCACCAGTTATTCGGTCTACAACTGTGGTTGGTGAGACGAGCAGGAGTTCTCCAAGCCCATCTCCTGCAGAAAATATTCAAGAAAGTGAAAAGGTCAACGAAGCTCAAGCAACTGAAGAACAGCCAAGTGTCAGTACTATTGAAGATGTTCTAATTTCATCTGAAGTACCTATCATTGAAGCTTTTACATCTACAGCTTTCGTTGAACCGGAACATATGATGACTCTTCCTGTTGTTACTGAAGAAAATGATGAAGATTTGATTGATTATGGTGATTCAGAAGATGATGATGATAATGATGATGAGGATGATGATAATGATGATGATGATGATGATGATGGTGGAGATGATGGTGGACATGATGGAGGAAATAATGATGATTATAATGATGATGATAATGGAGGTGATGTTGGAGACTTATCGTCTAATCCAACTGGTGATACTAGCACTGAAAATGTCTCAGGACCAAGTGCTAGTAATCCAGAAGGATATGATCCACTGGATCCTGATACTGAAAGTCTGTATGAGAAAGAGCTATACTCATTTGCACAATCAACTTCAACTGAAGCTATAGAAGAAGAGTTTGGGTTATTTGATGATGTTGAAGAGCAAAATGAGTATACTGACATTTTTGGGAACAACTTACAAGAATTATTCAAAGATATTGATCTGGAAGAAGGAGAAATTCCTACTGTGTCTGTAAGTGATCCAACTCCTTCTGGTACAATACAAAAGGACTCTACTGGGCAGATTGCTTTATACACTAGAGGAGGATTACAGTTCAAAGCACCACCACCACCTACAGAAACTCATTTTCTATTTGTATCTAAGCCCAAACAGAAATATGGAGAAATGTCTCATGTTATAAGCTGGGGTTATGATAGCGAAAAAAAATTGTATGTTATAAAGAGAAAGACTGGAGAAATAGACTATCTTAAGAGCATTCAACACTTCCATACTTTACAAGCTGCTGATCTTTATTCCATGGGAAAAGCTCCATTCTTCAATGAAAGCAACTATAGCGAAGCTGAATTAATGAGATCTAAGATAAGAAGGGAGATGAGAACTAACTTCAAGGACTTTAAAACTGCAAAGTCAAAGGTGATTGATGACTCGTCAAGAATTGATGAAAACACCAAAGCTCCAATGAAAATAAGAGTCTATATTTATAAGAAAAGTCCCAGTTCATGCTCCAGTTCCTCCAAATTCTTTGAAGCAATTAATTTCTTGGAGATGTGAAAAGGATTCAGGTCAAGCTGTGATCAAATGTACTGACAGATCATTTAGAATCATTGATCTAGCTGACTTAATGAAATTCGGCAAAGACGACTTGATCAAGCTACTACACTGTCCTATTTCAGCTGATGAGTCTGTTTACCTTTTGTCTTGCCAATACGTCTGGATGACAGATCGAATCCTTAGAAATAAATGGTATGCTTATTCTGGTTCTTACAAGAAAGCCAATGTTGATTTTGACTGATGATGTTTCACCGAGACTGGGGGGAGATTGTAGAGGACTAATCAAGGCTCGGCAAACACAATTGAAGGCTGAATAAAGACGACTTCGGAAGACTCCTTCGTGCGAAAGACAAAGTCACACGAAAAGTGAACTCACGCGAGAAGCTAATCTCGCGCGAGATGAATACCCGCGCAAAATTGCCTGTCGCGCGAGAGTCGTGATTTAGTATAAATTGTTTAGTTTTCATTTTGTAATTAAGTCTTTGATCATTTTTCATTTCAGAACTCTTGTATTACTGTGTGTTTTTCGCACAAGACCTGTTACAGGTTGTTTTGTTCAATACAAGAAGCATATTTTGATCAATTCGATTCTTCTCTTATTCCAATCATGTTTACATTCCGCATTCACATGATTGAGATCGTGATTTGATTATTTCTGGGAGAAATCCATAGTTTTACAATTTCTTTGACTTAAAATATAATCAAATAACACCCAGAATAGATCAAGAGCTAATCAATCGAGCAAAGAACTCTAGTGACACCATAATAACCACTAGAACATTATTCAACCAAAAAACAAATAGCCTAGTGTTCACAATGAACACCCCGTGGAACAAAATTGTAAAACCAATACCAACGATAGTCTTTAATATAATAGAAACCACAAACAATCCCACATGAGCCTAGGGATTTGATATCATGTACGATGGTATGAAGTTGATAGTATAAAACTCAGATTCAAGAATAAGATGATATGCCTTACATAATCAAAACAAAATAACACAACTCTAAAATGAATGATTCAAGACAAAAGTATCTAAACAAGCAAGATTAAGACATATAATTCTGGACGAATACAAGATGATGAAGATGATAATTAAAGACTAAAGAAAATTATGTTTTTTTTCTTGTGTTCTTCGATGGGGTGGGGAGGGAGGGACAAATTTCTCTTTATATGCTTGGCCATGCACATAAGATTTCAGCCCATATCTTTGTTATTCTCTCAGTTTTACATAATCACCCTCAACCCCTTTATTTTATTTCATGCACTCTATATAAGTACTTTCTAAATTAGAGAGATAACAATAGAATATTTTTACACATTAAATTCGCTAGTGCTTACCAATTTTAACAATTGAAAACTTGTTCCCTAACTTTAATATGTTAGAAATTATAATTCTTAATTTTTAACAACTTTTTATCCTCCTAAATTTCATCTAATCTTGCTTTCACATTTGTGAAGGGTGATCACCAATGCCCTAGCCAGATCATAGGTTAAGTTTTAATTCTTCTATTGACTAATATGTACGTTAGACATAACCCAATAGTTTGGCCTTAGGGATCATTTAAATAACATTTACGAACATGATATAACTATTAGTCCCTTACATATATACTTGATGGAAGTAATTGTAGTCTATAATATATAATAACAGAAAGTTTTGAGGGAGAAACTTGTCATCATTTTATCAAAACAAAAAAATATTTTTCCGTCTGTGAGAACTTTAAAAATAAAGGTTAGACGAGTTGATCATTTAAGAAATTTATATATATATATTACATTATTGAATATATTTGACTAACACTTTATGAATATTATGTGTTTTAGTAATTATATATATATATATATACATATTATAGTGCCTTACATATATACATGATATATTTATGTATATATTCTACGTATGCATGTTTGCATGCATGAGAATTATGTATGCATGAACATTTTTTTTACGTATATGCATGTATAAATTATGTTACCAAATAATGTTTAACCCAAAAATACTTCATCATTACAAGATCTAATATACCAAGTTACAACTCAACTAAACAAAACAAATCCAATGAAACATCAAAAATATCTTGACATCAAAACAAAACTAAGCAAAACTTAAACATCAAACCTAATCTCTAAATCCGGTTCATTCTAACAACTAAACCACCCCGATTAAAAACCTAAGTTTGGTGATTAACACCTTAATAAAATTGGACACCTCACTAATCCATTTAGCCGCAACCTTGCACTATGTATTTCTAGAATTGGACACTTCATTAACCTACATCTAGCTTACTCACCCATGCTAGTATTAGATATCATGATTGTGCCATTAATGGCAACCCACCCATTACACTATAAACCACTCGGTCGAAGACCACTTCAACACAACCACACCAACCGAATCACTACCACTACTCTCTCTACTCTCGGTCATAAATCCACTCCCACTACTCTCCCTCAAAACTCATAGTTACCACCATACCACCACCATAACCGAACATCACAATCATTCCACCCTTGGTCACCTCCACACCATTACTCTTTCTCTCTAAGCTCTCGGTTACTACCTCAGTGTCACCACAACCAAACATCATCATCTTTCAATCGATTGTTGCAAGAAGAACAAGACCTGGAAGCTCAAAGACAATCACTCAACTCGGTTCATCAGAAAAAGTAGCTACCATCAAGGTTTCATTCTTTAAATCTATAACTAAATAAGTTTGCAAAATATATATGTGTGTTTAAACACATATGGTTAACTCTTTAGTTAAAACCTCAAGATTCTTTACAAACACTCATAACCACATGATGTTCATAAAAAATCAGTATAAAAAGGGGTTCAAAAAACAGAAAGTTAAAACATTTATAAAAATCAAAAAATTTAATACAAGTAAAGGAGTTTAATTTATATGTAATCTTGATAAAAATAGGTTTATTATTTAAAGGATTGAGATTGTGGAATTAAACATTAAAGATTTGTTAGAAAAATTATGAAATAACAATCTACAAATTTTGGTGTAAATATAATAAGTAAAATAATTTGTACAAATTATTTAAAATAAAAGCAAGGAAGTTATCAAATAGAAGAAACGAACCCGGTAAAATTCTAGAAAAATGTTATAATGATTCCCATGTATTACAGAAGCTCCAGAATTAGTTTTGTAATTTAATTCATTTTTATGACTAAGATGTGTATTTTTATATGATCTGTAAAGGAAAAATCAAAAGAAATACTTAAATAGTATTATAAATATCAAAAATTCAGATAAATTATAATGGGTTGAAACCAACAGAATGTATAAGTTTCATAATTTTTGGAGTTGTATAACTATTTTTGCTAAATGTTGGGATTATTGGAAATAATTCAGAAAAATACCTACTATGAGTTAAATATCAGAAAATTTATGAAGTGATATCTATTATTGCACTAATATTCTGGAAAAATTTATGAATTTATGGATGGCAGTAGCTATTTTTGATGATTTATTATATGTTTGTAATAATTTTAACAAATTATCTAAAATTAATTGGAAGTTGGAATTTTTAACATGATTATTGACATTATTTGATGATGTTACTATTAAACTTTTGGAAGTTTTAAGTAATCATAAGTACTGTATTAAACTTTCATCTGAGGTTCTGAAAATATTAAAGAAAATTTTGTATCTAACTTATAATTAATATTATAGGTTATCGCTGGAAATAAGAATGAGACTCATAGCTCCGTTTTGTTCTTATAAACTTTTGGGGGAAAAATCATATTGTTTTATAATTGATGCAATTTTTAAGATTTACTATCATTTATGTTACAACCATTAATTCGGATGTAGAACCGTTGGATAATATAGGTAGTGCTACTAAGAAAAATATTTCCTGCACCAACAGGATGAGTGTTGTGATGCTATATTGTCTAATTTTATGAATTATGTTATGACAGTTATGA
Organism: Flaveria linearis; assembly: GCA_024085815.1. Taxonomy (NCBI): domain Eukaryota; kingdom Viridiplantae; phylum Streptophyta; class Magnoliopsida; order Asterales; family Asteraceae; genus Flaveria; species Flaveria linearis. The sequence goes on from CM044002.1 coordinate 90,773,159, forward strand.
ATCATCTGATTATTAACTAAGGTTTGGTTGTATTTGATGCATCACAAATATTTTATTTGGAATTAAACCTATGATCTCACCAACTTTATGTTGACTATTTTGAGTATGCTTTTTCAGGTAATCATGACTAATAATATAGCATTCTCTTTGATGTTTATAATGGATGGGGAGAAGTGGTGGAAAGAGTTTGTGTGAACTTGACTGTTAACATCTAAGATTTCAGTGTTACGGTGGATGCTTATTTCCATCGACTCAGAAGATGTGGTAGTTAAATAATATGTTTGTAATAGGATTATGTCAAATTTTGATTACTTATATATGATGTAATCCTAACTTAAGCTATCTTGGGATAAATAAATGTATTATGTTATGTTATGATGTGTTTTAATATGTTAAAGTTTACTTCTTTTAATTGATGTGTTCTGAACAAACAAGTCACGTCCAAAACGCTTCACGCTTCCGCCGGGATGTGACAGGTTGGTATCAGAGCCATTGGTTATAGAGAATTAGGTACTATAAAAATACCTAGACTATAACTATAAGCTCAAGTTATAATAAATAATATATTTGATAAATATATATATGGTATGACTTTATGTGAAATTTCGTGATCATATGCATATCTCTAATAATTGCAATAAAAATATGTGACATATAGAATATCTATAAAAATATGTGACTAGCTATTTTGCCAAATATTTTAAATAAATTTTTGCAGCTATAAATTCAGATAATTACCACAATGAAACTGATCCTTCCGAGTGCTTAGACCATAGCAACCTTAAGGAAATAACACCTGAACCAGAACCTCAGCAAGTTATGAAAACTCCTCAAATTGAAGTTGAAAACAACTTTAAACCAAAATTTAATGTCCGACGTGCACTAGTAAACATCGGGGGATATACAATTAAGAACCCTAGGAAAAAGATACGACGTGGAGGTAGATTTTTGGCTAAGCAAGATAAAGACATAGAAATACAAAATTCTGATTCTTCTGGGAATGAAGGAAAAATAATTAAAAGATAAAAGCTGAATGAGGATCAAGTGAAGACAGCTCAGCGAACCCTTAAAAAGCTCAAGAAAATACAACAAGGCATCCGAAAAATCCAGAAGGATATTAAGAAATTAAAGACACACCTAAGAAAAATATTTTTGCAAAGATATGGAACTGGATTCGTAAAAACTAGAAGTTATCTAGCCTAACTTGTCAAAATAAAAGAATAAAGAACATAATGATATATATATCTTTTGTATGTAAATTTATATCTGTTATTTGTTAGATAAGATTTGTGTTAATTTATTTTATAATACTAATTATAATTAACTATAGTGAATCATGTCGCCAAAAAGAAACACTCGGCCCGTACGAAGAACAGCACAAGTTGGACGACCCAGAACCCGACTTGGGGAGATTTACCTGTGAATAATAACATAAATGAGAATAACATGATCTCTCAACTAGTAGCTCAACAAATAGATGTCACACCCCAACCTTGACGGCGGAAACGTCGAGGTGTGAGAGTTAAGATCGTTCACAGCCACTAACACTATTATTAAATCCAAATATATTATTCATAAGTTTCAAAGGTAACATTACATTCATAAGTTTCAACAATGAACTAATATTTGACATGACATAACAAAGTACAATCAATTGATTTTATTAACTAGGTCCAAGTCCTAGTTTATGCTAGCAACATAAGTGCACTTCAAACTTGGGGGTTTTCCTGAAACATGATAAAAATAAAGGTCAACTAAAAATAGTTGGTGAGTTTCCAAGGTTTTCATACATAATATGAAAAGATTACAAGTAGCAATTCATGTCATAGGTTATAAGCTAGTAAGGTTATAGAACACATATCGTTACAACCAAACCTCGACTTGATTACAAGTATATATGATTGGCTAAGTGTATTTGGTTCCGTAGTGCACAAGCACACGGCTCCTAGGAGTAGGCAATACATCGACTTTAGCACCAAATAGGCTTGTCAGGCCCGAAGATGTAAGACCTCGCCAGGCTAGCAATAGTTAATGATTGTAAACAAACTATGTATCTCATATAATCACTTAGGACACACAAATAACCATGACAAAATATAAAGATGAATTGCAAGTGCTTTACAAGTCTCAAACATTTATAAGTGTAAGTTGTATAAGTATCATGTTTCACCCCAAAATAATGTGAAATAAAGTAAAAAGGGGTAAGGAAAACTCACATTGATATAATCATTACAAGATGATAAAAGATCAAAAGATAATCCAAGTATCCATTACAAGACACCTAAACATATGTTACAATTTTAGGTTAATGATAAGTTTAACGTTCAAATATAAATTAGGGTTTCAATAGTTTTAAGGGCTTTTGTTAAGTAATTAAATTTATAAAGTAGTTATTTACATTTTAATTCCATTAGAGGAATAATATAGGTGATTAAGCGTTTTAGAAATGAGTTAGACATAATAATGATGAAGGTGGTTAAATCTTTAAAATTTTCTAAGTATATTACATAATTTCCACAACTATAAAAGTGATTCTTTAAAAGATAACGATAATATTATGTTCATTAATATTTAACGATTTTTAAATTATTATTTCAAGTTCAATTTTATATAATAATTATTTAACTATTTTAAAAGAATTCATTTGTATAAAAGTTTAAATAAAAATTTTAAAATAACCATGATTTAAAATATAACGATTGAACCAAAAATAATTTATTATGTATTATTTGGAATCCTTTTTAACAAAATTAAACCAAAATAACCTTGTAAAAAGAATTTAAATAAAGTTAGTTAATTATTTAAATTTGATAAATATTTAGTAAATTATTTGGTGTCTCGAAAAGAAAATATTTAAAGTTTATAAAAACTATTTTTATATTTAATAAAAATTTTCTGAAATTGATTTAAGGCTGAAAAAGCCTTAAAAAATATATTTGAGGGTGCCTGGGGTCAAACCCGGGACCTCAATGTTAGCAAAGGGGTACGGAACCGGTGAACCAAGGCATACAGCCGCGGTATCACCCGGTTTCCAAATTATAAAAGCCCAACACAAAAACCCCCCAAATCAAGATGAACCCTAGAATTGTTTAATCCCAAATTGAAACCCAATTAAATGTTATTACCGATCGAATTCATGGGGATTTTGTTCCCCTTGTAAAAACGAGTATAATGATGTGTTTTAATCACCTGTTCTCAAATAAAAAGGATGAATTCCCGGTTGATGGGCAGGTCGCGACAACGTAGCTTGATTGATGTTCAAATGAGGATGATAATCAAATTCGCTTTGTGTGTAGTTTCAGTGGGTTATGATCCTCTAAAGCCCTCAACCAATTGCTCTTATCAAGTTGCAGAAGATGTAGTTCGGATGAGGTGTGGGTCGCGATTAAGGTTGATATTGAACGAGATGTTTATGTTTGATTCAGATGCAATTGAGAGTTGTAATGATTTAGAAACAGATAAACGTTCGATTAGGTCGAGTTAATTTGGTTATAATTACAGTTTAATACTCGAATGACTATGTTGTTTAATGTGGTTCGGTTTTGGAACCGATTAAGCTAGAAACCGACGTCTTAAACCCAATTTAATGGTTCATCAAGTTTGAATCACGTACACGAAAGGTTTTGGGTTGGTTTTTGGGTCATAACCGCGGCCAAAAGTTCGTTTTGGCCCTTGCCGGAGTTCGGCCGGAGGCACCGGCCTCCACTCGCTGGAAAAACGGGCTAAGGGGGGAAAGGGGTTGGTTTTTAAACAAATTACAACTTTGGTCCCTGTGGTTTTGTTATTTTGTTATTTCATGTGAGAACTTATGTTTTAAGTTCCTAATTTGGCAATAAAACCCCCTAGACTTCTCTTTTAAGTTTATTAAATTTTTCAAGTTGTTATTATTGATATTATTATCATTTTTCTTAGTTATTATAGTATTATTATTATTAATAATAATATTATTATTATTATTATTATTATTATTATTAATACTATTATTATTATTATTACTATTATTATTATTATTATTATTATTAAATTATTATACATTCAAGTTAAAGGATTAAAAGACGTATTAAAGCAATATGCATAACTAACCCTTAATTTTCATAATTTACGACAATGGTCCTTACAAGATTAAACGATGTTAATTTTTTATTAACGTGAAAATACGAGATGTTACAGTCTCCGCAACTTAAAAGAATTTCATCCCGAAATTAAGAATGAACTTCAATGAGCAAAAGAGTTAAAATGAAAGATACGTGTACAAACTAACAGTGGTTGACGTTTAATTACAGATGAAAACGCTTTACTTTATGTAATCTTACAAGATTCTGGCATAATGCATGCCGATTTGAACCCTTTCAGTGAAATGTGAGACGTTTTGAGATGAAATGTTGGAAAACGATGATGAGTTACCGTGGTATGTTAGACTTATAAGCTACAACTTCTAGAATATAATTTCTTAGTAAAATGATGTCTAGAAATCAATAAAAGACCAACAATAATAAGAAAGGTTAACCGTCGGGATTTAAGAATCCCAAACGTCACTATATAAAACGATCTTAACACATGTCTTGTGAATATGCATTTCTCCTTTGACCAACCATCGGTCTAAGTATAAAACGATATGCGGAAATTTTGGAATGAGTTCACGACGGTGATTAGGAACATTATTAAAAGCAGAAAATGAATCGGTCATCCAAAATGACGATCGATGTTTTAACGTCATACCACGGTGTACCAATATTTGAAACAGATACAGGTCAATTTCTCGACCCGTTATCCACATGAGTCAATATGACCTCTAAGATAAGAAGCATTTTAGTTGAACGAAAAGTTAAACAGGAGATCCATAGGATCATGAATGTTAGGTCTTGTCATATGTGAAGGTAAGACACTTGAACACACACCAAGTTACGTCTTTTCCTTTATGCCAAACCCATGACTAGAAGTTACAAAGGTTTATGAACCATTATATCCATATCGCAATGAGGATAATAACGAGTCTTGTTGATCGAAATCAAGATGGAATGTTAGAGATTTCCAAGTTTAAGGAAAAAAAACGATGCTAGGAGTGACGCAACCAATACGAAATGCATTTGTAAAGATATTTTGCAAGGTAGCAAATTTCCAAGTACAGTCTGCATACGCAGTTCATCAAAAGCTCAATCGAGGACATTCGTGTGACTAGAAAGGCATGAATACAAATTAATAATGTCTTTAGCAGAAAGATCGTTTAGGAAGGCTACCATCGCGCAATCAGGTTTTGATGATAACTCAAAATGAAAGTCGATGAATAAGGAATAAATGGTTTCATATAGCTAGATCAAATCAAAACATGAGAATAAAGGGAAAGAAATCGATTTAAGAATTTAAATTCTCTAAGCTTGGAATCAAAATCAACCTAGAGTGATCGGGTCTCCTTTCAAGTTCAGAGATCATGCTTTGTCTTGATAGGTCGAAACACTAACATTGTTTCACCCTTCAAGTTACTACATGCTTCTCGTCACTTGATTACAACCTTGGTAAGTTGAAAATCATCAAGGTGTGGTTTTCACTCCTAACTTGATGGTGTATTCCCAAGGTATGACCTCTAACTCACCAATCAAAAAGCTCGATCCCAACTCATTGTTGAGGATCCACAGAAATAAGAATGAGGTAACTTACTATTAAGGTAAAGATAATCACTCCTATCTTAACGGTAAAATTTAATAGAAACAAAATATAGCAACATGAAAGACTTCCTCAAAGTACAGAATTCACCCCTACTTTGATGAGGTCACTTCGTTTGAGCAAATACAATTCATAAAAATAATATTATCATCAAGGTATGGAATTCACGCCTATCTTAATGATTGAATTTCTTAATAACAAGAAAAAAAATCGAAGATTGACATTTGTCACCAAAGTACGGGTTTCAATCCTATTTTGGTAAGATCATGTCATTTATGAAATGCCATTCCAAAGAAAATAATTGAAGTCAATCCTCAAGATAAGGTAATCACCCCAATCCAGAGGATGAAATTTCATAAAACACACGTTTGGAAACCATTTATCGAAACGAATAGAGAATCATCAAAGTAAGGGAATCACCCCTGTTTTGATGAGATAGAATCATTTAGGAGATACTAGTGTTCTTAGTCATAGGTTGACTTGCAAACTCTTGCATCTCCCACGGTGCAAGCGGTACGAAATTTGACTTAACGACGAAAGGAAAAGAACATCAATTAGAAATCCAGAAAATTTCAAGTTACACCAATGTAACAAAAGCGAAATCTTGTTTATAGAAATTCAAGGTCAAAGTTCGAGGTAACAGAATTAGTTATGATGGTGTTCAAACCTTGGATGGTTTAAATCGGGAAGACGAAATCAAGGACAAGAATGATTCAACATCACAATGAGATGTGAACATTCGATTCATAATCGAAGGAAATACATGGACTTCTCAAGATATGAGGTCAGCCATAACCTTATTGAAGTCACGCGTACTTATAAGTGATCACTCATCTCAAGGGTTTCGAGTCAAGTAAATGGATTTAATGTTTGAATCAAATCACTATTTACACTTTGCCTAGACAAAGTATCCCGAGATGTAAGAATTTCACCTTACAGCATTGAATGTCTTTAGTTATGGGACACACCCTTAAGAAGATTCGAAAACCATAAGTAACGATTTAAAGCTTTGAAGACCATTCGGTTTAGATTCCCAATATCTTTGGGTATATTAAGATCCATGTTCACGTTGGTCAAGGTATAGAGATGAGAGGAGCTGCACATCGGGAATATGCCGACAGGTATAATGAACTCTCTAGATTAATGCCACACCTGATAACCCCTGAACCTAAAAGGATAGGAAGGTATATTTAGGGATTGCCTAGATAGTGGTCCCTTTGATCGCTAACCCAACTCTTTGAATCTCTGACTAAGCCTGTTCCTCGAGTACCGCTTGCTAATCGGGTAACGGAACTGGTAACCGTTGACTGCTTCTTCTCTTGTAACGCCCTGAAATTTCCCGAAGCAAGCCATTTAATAATAACGGGCTTTTAAGGGTTAATTTAAGAAATAAAGGTAAATTAGTGGGCTATGGATCAAATTAACCTTAATGGGCTATGTTTCGATGGGTTTAAGGGCCCTTAATCAACCCTTAAACATGCATGATCAGCTCCATTCCAGCATTTGCAACCCTAGCCCCCAAAATTCATAGGGAGACAAAGTAGAGAGAGAAAGTGAAGAAAACTCAAGATTTGGAGCTTCAAAGGTTGAAGGATTGAAGATCTGGGTGTTGGAGCATCAAACCCTAAGAAAGGGACAATAAAACCAGGTAAGAATCAACCTCTAAGCCCTCCTATTGATCAAACCCGGATTCTAGGGTTTTAGGTTTTGAAAAGTTTCAACGAAACATATAAAGGTCAAATTTTACGTATGAAAACGTGTAAAAATGTTAGAAATGGTTTCATGGAAGGTAAACCAAGGATTTGGACGTAAAAAGTTAAGATTTTGGGTTAAAAACGGGCTGGTTATCATTTTTATGCATCTAGCGAAACTGTGCCCCCGATCAGCGAAACTGTGCCCCCGAATAGCGAAACTGTGCACTCATCCAGTGAAACTGTGCACTCATTCAGTGAAACTAAGAGAGTTCCAGCGAAACTGTAGTTTCGCACAAACTGCAGTTTCGCTGGTGCGAAACTACAGTTTCGTTGGTAACTTCACTAGTGGTTAGGTTGACCTATAGACTTAGCGAATCTAGGAAATTCCAACGAAAGTTGGGCGCTCATGGCAGCGAATCTGTCCAGCGAAACTGGCAGAAGTGCTGCCCAGCGAAACTGGTAACGAAACTGCCAGCGAAACTGGCAGCGAAACTGCCAGCGAAACTGTCAGCGAAATTATGAAGAAAATGACGTTTTTGTATATTAACTTCCGTGCAGCTTGTGTATTCGGATTATAGCTTAAGTAACTTAGGATTGAAGCTATTTTGCTAAGTTCAGGTGAGTTCTAGATCCCCCTATTTTATACATATTTTAAATGTTTTGGGGTGGTATGCATACTAAAATACATACTTTTATGATGACGGTTTTTAAGACCTTTTATCAAGAAAATAAAATTTTCTAAAGTAAAATGTGCCATGTAAATAGTTCAAAATAATTTTTGGGGCCGCCCGGCCCCAGCCAGGGGCGTTGCCCCCCCGCTAGGGGCCGCCGCCCCTAGAAGATCGCCGCGTCTGTATTGTCAATATGCAGTTACGAATAATCCAGCCAAAAGTAATAGGACCCGCTATCAGGGGCTGCCGCCCCCAAACCCCCGCTGTCCGCGGAGGGTCAGTTATCTAGTTTATCTCTCATGATTGATGAAATGTGAATGCTTAGACTAAGAGTTTGCTTCTTATTATGTGTTAAGTGTATGTGAAAACTAAAGATATAAGTGAAACTTAAAGAACTGTTATTGGGCCCATAACGTGTACCTTGAGAAAGTAAAGCCTTGCAAGCAGATGTCAGAGGAGGGTTGCATTTGTTGTGCCCTCATGACAGTAAATGCTCGAACAGGCAGGTCAGTAAGGCCTGGATTGGCATGACAATAATGGCCTGTTTGGGTACGACAGTAAGGCCTGGATGGGCGTGTCGGTAAAGTCCTATGTTTATCATAGGCACCGATAGTGACAGGGAATTGACGGATAAAGAAGAGTAATTATTAACAAGTAATGGAAAGTATCGATAAAGTGATAGCACGTGTGTATTAATGTTTTGATAGAAGACGATTATTTTCAACTGTTAAAGCTAATACCTCTTACAAAAGTTATTTAACAAAGTAAATCTAGAATTCACTCGGCGAAGCTGACTTTTGTATGCATATCAGTTGACAGGTGAGCGTTAGGGCTCAAGGGATGGGAGCATGGATATGAAGCTTCTTGGCATCTAAAGACTGGCATCCCTGATGAAGAAGAATTTAAGAGGACTTTAAAGAGTTTTGATGTTTGAAGACAATGTTTATATTTTAATTTAACTACGTTGTAATGAATTGCAATTACTGTATCTTTCCGCTACAATATATATATACGTATATAAGTAAATGATTGCTTTAAATCTATGCTTTTGCTGTGAATGACCAACTGTGAGGTTTCCTGGCATAGGGGCCTTACATCTCTTGTCTTTAACGAGTCACTCTAACTCTCTCATCTGTCTACGCTTATTCCTTTCCTTAAACGAAGCTCCCTCCGGTTGCTTCCTTCTCCTTGCTAAACTAGAAATGATAGTACCACAAATAAGGGGATTAGTTAAATCTACGATGCCCAAAACCTTCCAGGAGGCTGTAAGCCTGTCAGGAAGTCTAACCGACGAAATGACAAGAAATGGGTCACTAAGCAATCCAAGGATAGGGGAGAAAAGAAAGTGGAATGATAACCACACAGGAAGGAAATTTGGAGAAAACCCCCAGAAGAAAATGACCCGGCCCCACAAAGAAATTTTCTAGGAGCAACATAAGAAAAGAAAACCCAGATAGAAGGACGACCATGGTGTAGTACCTTCCAAAGATATCATCACGGAAAATGCATGATAGTAATTTGCAATAATTGCAAAAAGAAGGGACACATATCCCAAGATTGCAGGAACCCCACCAACCCCAAACCTATCTGTTACCAATGTGGAAACGAAAATCATTTTCGTAATGAATTTCCACAACTAAAAGGTAAAGCTCCAGCTAAGCAGAACAACCCTCGTGGGAGATCTTTCGTAATACAAGCTGAGGAGGCTCGGTAGGAACCAAAAGTAGTTACGGGTACGTTCCTTATCAACAATCAGTACACAACAGTATTATTTGATACAGGAGCAACTCGTAGTTTCATTTCGAAAACATTTAAATCATTTCTTAATTAAACCCCTGAGAAATTAAAGCACAAATTAATGATAGAATTAGCTGATGGTAAAACAATTGAAGTCTGTGAGATTATTCCTAACTACATCTTAACCCTAGACGATTATTGTTTTGACATAGATTTGATTCCTTTTAAGTTAGAAGGTTTTGATATTGTTGTAGGAATGGTTAGGTTAAGTAAGAATCATGCTGAAATTATATGTGGTAACAGAATGATAAAAATCCCTCTGATTAAAGAAAATAGAACTCCCTGTATATACGGTGAAAAACCTAGTGGTATTATGAAAATAATTTCTTGTAAGCAAGCACAAAAATGCTTAAGGAAGAAATACTTAGCTTTTCTGGCTCATATAATTGATATAAAGCTAGATAAGGACAACCTTAATTAATAGTGTTCCAATTATAAATGAATACCCTGATGTTTTCCCTCATGAGTTAGCCGGATTGCCACCCCCTCGTCAGGTGGAGTTTAAAATAGAATTAGTCCCGGGAACAACCCCTATTGCTAAAGCACCATATCGCTTAGCAACAACATAAATGAAGGAACTGATGAACCAGTTACAAGAACTGTTGGATAAAGGATTTATACGCCCTAGTGTATCACCTTGGGGAGCACCAGTTCTATTTGTTAAAAAGAAAGACTATACTTTTAGGATGTGTATTGATTATAGAGAACTTAATAAAGTTACCATAAAGAATAGATATCCACTCCCCAGAATTGATTATTTATTTGATCAAATGCAAGGATCTAGTTATTTTTCCAAAATAGACTTAAGATCCGGATATTATCAGTTAAGGGTACAAGAAGAGGTTATACCAAAAACTGCATTTAGAACTAGGTATGGTCACAATGAATTTCTGGTAATGCCATTTGAGTTAATTAATGCTCCAGCAGTATTTATGGACTTAATGAATAGAGTGTGCAAACCCTATTTGGATAAATTTGTCATAGTCTTCATAGATGATATTCTGATCTACTCCAAAAATAAGAAAGACCGTGAGCAACATTTAAGACTAACTTTGAATTTACTACAAAAAACAAAAATTGTATGCAAAATTTTCAAAATTTGAATTTCGACAGAGAGAAGTGCAATTTTTAGGACATGTAGTCAATCAAAAGGGAATACAAGTAGATCCAGCAAAAATTGAAGCAATAAAGAAATGGAAAATTCCAAAGACGCCAATTGAGGTACGACAATTCTTAGGTTTGGCAGGATATTATAGAAGATTTATAGAGAATTTCTCAGAAATAGCTCAACTCTTGTAGAGCTAACTCAGAAAGATAAAAAGTACATATGGGGAGAAAAACAAAATGAAGCCTTTGAACTTCTCAAAAATAAGTTATGTAGTGCTCCTATTTTAGCATTACCAGAAGGAACAGATAATTTTGTAGTATATTGTGATGCATTACGTCAAGGTTTTGGATGTGTTTTAATGTAAAAAGACAAAGTAATTTCATATGCATCTAGGCAACTTAGAGGTAGTGAAAAGAACTATACTACACATGATCTGGAACTAGGAGCAATAGTGTTTGCACTAAAAATTTGGAGACATTACTTGTATGGGACTAAATGTGTAATTTATACGGATTATAAAAGTTTACAACATATATTTGATCAAAAGACGTTATATATGAGACAAAGAAGATGGGTAGAGCTACTAAGTGACTATGATTGTGAAATCAAGTATCACCTAGGAAAAGCAAACGTAGTAGCTGATGCTTTAAGTAGAAAAGAAAGGGTTAAGCCATTACGAGTGCGTGCCGTGAGAATGGAATTACGTTCAGATTTGTTAAATCAAATTCAGGAAGCCCAAAACAAGATATGTTGAAGATAAAAGGACAATTAAAAGATATGGAAGAAGAAACAGATGGAATCCTGAAATTCAAAGGAAGAATTTGGGTGCCAGACAATAGCATGCTTAGAACAATTATCCTACAAGAAGTACATAAGTCAAGATATTCTGTGCATCCAGGAAATAATAAAATGTACAAGGACTTAAAAAGCCAATATTGGTGGCCAGGCATGAAAAGGTCAGTTGGAGAATTTGTTGAAAAGTGTGATATTTGTTCAAGAGTAAAAGCTGAATATCAAAAACCTTCAGGATATTTACAACAACCAGAAATTCCAGAATGGAAATGGGACTAGATTACTATGGACTTTATAACCAAACTACCAAGAACCACAAATGGATACGACATAATATGGGTAATAGTAGATAGATTAACTAAGTCAGCATATTTCTTACCTATAAGAGAATATTACAAGATAGAAAAGCTTGCAAGGATTTATGTGAAAGAATTTATGTCTAGACATCGAATACCTGTATCAATTATATCAGACAGAGACAGTAGGTTTACTTTAAGATTTTGGCAAACATTACAAAAGGCCTTAGGAACCCAAGTGAATATGAGTACAACTTATCATCCATAAACTGATGGACGAAGTGAAAGAACAATACAAACACTAGAGGACATGTTAAGAGCTTGTGTTATAGATTTTAGTGGTAACTGGGATACCCACTTACCATTAATTGAATTTTCGTACAATAGCAATTACCACTCTAGCATTGGAATAGCTCCATTTGAAGCCTTGTATGAAAGGAAATATAGGTCACCCTTATGTTGGAGTGAAATAGGTGACAGATAACTTACAGGCCCTGAATTGATACAGGAAACATCTGATAAGATCATCAAAATTAAAAATAGATTGAAAGCAGCCCGTGACCGACAGAAAAGTTATGCCGACAAACGAAGAAAGCCATTGGAATTTCAAATTAGAGACAGAGTTTATCTAAAGATATCACCCACAAAAGGAATTTTTCGATTTGGAAAGCCAAGTAGGTTAAACCCTAGGTATGTTGGCTCAATTAAAATCATTGATAGGATTGATCCTGTAGCATATAAGTTAGAATTACCTCAACAACTAAGTGAATTACATAACACTTTTCACGTATCCAACTTAAAGAAATGTCTAACGGGTGAGACATTAAAGGTGGCAATTCAAGAAGTCAAAATAGATAGGAAACTTCAATTTGTGGAAGAACTAGTAGCCATTATAGACAAAGAAGTAAAAAGATTAAGAAAGAATATAATCCTTATAGTAAAAGTTAAGTGGAATGCAAAGAGGGGACCAGAATACACATGGGAAGGAGAAGATGAAATCAAAAGGACGTATCCCCACTTATTTATCATCGGTAATCAGATAAGTTCTTCTCAACTTTAAGAACCACTCTCCAATAAATTTCGGGACGAAATTCTTTTAACAGGAGGAGAATGTGACAACCCTAAAAATAAAGGTTAGACGAGTTGATATTTCAAGAAATTTTTATATATATATTACATTATTGATTATATTTGAGTAAGACTTTATGAATATTATGTGTTTTAGTAATTATATACATATATACATATTATAGTTCCTTAAATATATATGATATATGTATGTATATATTCTACGTATGCATGTTTGCATGCATGAGAATTATGTATGCATGAACATTTTTTTACGTATGCATGTATAAATTATGTTACCAAATAATGTTTAACCCAAAATACTTCATCATGTACCAAGTTACAACTCTACTAAACAGAACAAATCCAATGAAACATCAAAAATATTTTGACATCAAAACAAAACTAAGTAAAACTTAAACATCAAACCTAAGCTCTAAATTTGGTTCATTGTAACAACTAAACTACCCTGATTAAAAACCTAACTTTGGTGATTAACACCTTAATAAAATTGGACACCTCACTACTCCATTTAGCCGCAACCTTGCACTATGTATTTCTAGAATTGGACACTTCATTAACCTACATCTAGCTTACTCACCTATGCTAGTATTAGATATCATGATTGTGCCATTAATGGCAACCCACCCATTACACTATAAACCACTGGATCGAAGACCACTACAACACAACCACACCAACCGAATCACTACCACCACTCTCTCTACTCTCGGTCACAAATCCACTCCCACTACTCTCCCTCAAAACTCACGGTTACCACCATACCACCACCATAACCGAACATCACAATCATTCCACCCTTGGTCACCTCCACACCACTACTCTTTCTCTCTAAGCTCTTGGTTACTACCTTAGTGTCCCCACAACCAAACATCATCATCTTCCAATCGATTGTTACAGGAAGAACAAGATTTAGAAGCTCAAAGACAATCACTCAACTCGGTTCATTAGAAAAAGTAACTACCATCAAGTTTTCATTCTTTAAATCTATAGCTAAGTAAGTTTGTAAAATATATATGTGTGTTTAAAAACATATGATTAACTCTTTAGTTAAAACCTCAGGATTCTTTGCAAACACTCATAACCACATGATGTTCATAAAAAATCAGTATAAAAAGGGTTCAAAAAACAGAAAATTGAAACATTTATAAAAATCAAGGAATTTAATACAAGTAAAGGAGTTTAATTTATATGTAATCTTGATAAAATAAGTTTATTATTTAAAGGATTGAGATTGTGGAATTAAACATTAAAGATTTGTTAGAAAAATTATGAAATAACAATCTGCAAATTTTGGTGTAAATATAATAAGTAAAATAATTTATACAAATTATTTAAAATAAAAGAAAGGAAATTATCAAATAGAAGAAACGAACCCGATAAAATTCTAGAAAAATGTTATAATGATTCTCATGTTTTACAGAAGCTCCAGAATTAGTTTTGTAATTTAATTCCTTTTTATGACTAAGATGGGTATTTTTATATGATCTGTAAAGGAAAAATCAAAAGAAATACTTAAATAGTATGATAAATATAAAAAATTCACCTAAATTATAATGGGTTGAAACCAACAAATGTATAAGTTTCATAATTTTTGGAGTTGTATAACTATTTTTGCTAAATGTTGGGATTATTGGAAAATATTCAGAAAAATACCTACTATGAGTTAAATATCAGAAAATTTATGAAGTGATATTTATTATTGGAATAATATTCTGGAAAAATTTAGGAATTTATGGATGGCAGTAGCTATTTTTGATAATTTATTGTAAGTTTGTAATAATTTTAACAAATTATCTAAAATTAATTAGAAGTTGGAATTTTTAACATGATTATTGATATTATGTGATGATGTTGCTATTAAACTTTTGGAAGTTTTAAGTAATCATAAGTACTATATTAAACTTCCATCTGAGGTTCTGAAAATATTAAAGGAAATTTTATATCTAACTTATAATTAATTTTATAAGTTATCGCTGGAAATAAAGGTGAGACTCATAGCCCCGTTTTGTTCTTATAAACTTTTAGGGAAAAAAGCATACTGTTTTATAATTGATGCAATTTTTGAGATTTACTGTCATTTATGTTACAATCATTAATTCTGATGTGGAATCGTTGGATAATATAGGTAGCGCTACTTAGGAAAATATTTCCTGCACCAACAGGATGAGTGTTGTGATGCTATATTATCTAATTTTATGAATTATGTTATGACAGTTATGAATCACCTGCTTATTAAGTAAGGTTTGGTTGTATTTGATGCATCAAAAATATTTTGTTTGGAATTAAACCTATAATCTCACAAACTTTATATTGACTATTATGAGTATGCTTTTTTAGGTAATCATGACTAACAATATAGAGTTCTCTTTTGATGTTTATAACGGATGGGGAGAAGTGGTGGGAAGAGTTTGTGTGAACTTGACTGTTAACATCTATGATTTCAGTATTACGGGGGACGCTCATTTCCATCGACTCTGAAGATGTAGTAGTTAAATAATATGTTTGTAACAGGATTATGTCAAATTTTGATTACTTATATATGATGTAATCCTAACTTAAGCAATCTTGGGATAAATAAATGTATTATGTTATGTTATGATGTGTTTTAATATGTTAAAGTTTACTTTTTTTAATTGATGCGTTCTGAACAAACAAGTCACATCGAAAACGCTTCACGCTTTCGCCGGGATGTGACACCGTTTATCTCTTTTAAATAAATACGAAAATAACAAAAACAATCAATTTAACTTTCCGTTCTTAGTTATATAAACATATTATAAAAATATATTATTCTTTAGTTTTAATTATTCATTGTTTTAGTTTTTTTAAGATTTAATTTTTATACATATTTATGTTTTAAAATGATATTAAAAGTTATTATGTGTTTAAAGTATTAGCAAAAAGTATAATTACCAACCATCTTATTTGAATGATTTAACTTAATTTTTTTGTATTTTAACATTTAATTTATTGTTTTTTTTTATTAAAAGAGTAATGAGTCGGTTAACCCTTTTACCAGACACAAACTTGTAACAGAAATTTGAAATAAAACCAGTTAAATAAACTAAGTTATATGTTTGTAAAAACTGCTCAAACACATGCATAAAACTTTCGTCATAACGCGTGAACATCTATTCTTAAACTAATAGAACTTGACAAATTGTTTTTTGCAAGTTTCAAACCTAAATTAACTCAAAAACTGCACATACATTGACATAAAATAAGCGCGCGTGCACACACACACACAATATATATATATATATATATATATATATATATATATATATATATATATATATATATATATACATATGTATATGTATGCATATATATACTCTGATAAGCAAACGCCTATTCTTAATCAAATAAGACTTGACAAGTTATAAAATTTAAATTACCTCAAAAACTACACACACATATATATACACATGTATATATAATATATATATATATATATATATTATATACATATATACATATGTGTGTATATATATATACAGGAGAGAGATCAAATGAAAACCATGTTTATAATTGAAAACCGTGAAAACCAGGGGTTACATATACGTAAGTACGTATTACAAGGTGTATAACTAATAGTTACACATATGTAAGGCTTATGTTTTTGTAAGTACGTGTTACCAAGTGTACAACTAAGAGTTACGTACATCTGACTCATAGAAGTTACGTATACGTACCTTGATTCGTTATCATCGTCAACTTTGGAGTTTAAATTAAAAAATACATAATGATCTCATAAAATAAGGTTAAAATTTACTTAAATATACTTTAAACAACTAAAAAATTAAATCAATTATAAATTATATGATTGGATAGTGGTGGTTTTCACGATTTTCAATTATAAATATGGTTTTCATTTGATCCCTCCCCTATATATACATGTGTGTATATATATATACATATGTGTGTGTGTATATATATATACATATGTGTGTGTGTATATATATATATATATATACACACACACTATGATCGGCAAACGTCCATATTTATATTTTGTGGCACGACATCTATATTTATATAATAAATTTTGTAACTGAAAATAAAAATGTACACTTATATTTAGTAATAAAGTTATCATTTAAATTATTCTTTTAAGCATAAGTTTTAAAATGTTAAAGTCAGAAATTCGATATACAACAGATAATTAATAAAATGAGGTCTTATTCATGTAATAAAAGAATATGACAAGTAATATATTTTTATTTTTAGTATTAGAAAATTAGTTTATAATATACACGAGTATATAAGTTAATTTTTTAAGAAATTAGATTAAACAAATCGTGGCTATTATGCTATCAAATCATTAGTCTAACAAGTGATATGATTCTATTTTATTTGTTTTAATATCTATTATTTATTTATTTCTTTTAATGATGCTCACTCTTTTAGTTAGGCTTAATGAAAACTATAACTTGTCATTTTAAGTATAACTATTATATCATATAAAATATTTACTAGTAACCAATTTCAATCATATATAATTATAAAATTCATTTTGCAATAATAACTTTTAATTATAAATTATATAATTTAATTATTTATTTATTCTGTACGTATAATACCGGGGTTCTAACCTGGTTAATAATAACAAGGGCTATTATGCTTATCCTTAAATACTTATTAAGATGAAAGGGATACACTAATTAGTAAGGACTCATGATTATTATTACTAATCTAACTAGTTTATTCCCTCCGCGCGTTGCGGCGGGATTCGTTTGGTCGCTTGAGGTTCATGTAGCTTCATGTGCGTCGCTCAAGCGGTGCGAAATTGGTTGTTTAACGTGTGTTCTGTTTGCTAATGGAACTCGCTCAAGAATTATTTATTTTTTAACATTAAAAGAATGTTAGGAAAAAAATTTGCGGTGAAATCGTCGTCGCAAAAAACCATTTTCAATGAATTTTTTCCTTTTTTTAAAAAAGGTGGACCCCACAATAATATCGTCGCAATATTCGTTGCAATAAACCTTTTGCGACCAGTTATTTACGATTAATGTATAACGACGAAATTATCATCGCGATAAACATATTGCGACGAGCATGATGCCTTTTGTGACGATATGTATCGCCGTAAAAGGCGTGATTTCTTGTGGTGTCTTGCTGTTGGTTCTAAGGATATGATTTTGGGATGTATTGTATGTATTTTGTACATGTACTAAACTGGTAGACTTAGAACCTAATTATCTACAATATTATGCATGTTCTATATCTTTGAATAGACTAGTAGCGTTTAGACTTTATAACAACGGACTTAAGTATTGTTACCAACTTTCAAGTGATAGTTTGTGCTTGGGTTTTGAAGTTTCTTTTATTACACGGTAATCAAACACAATAATAAAATGATGGGTTAATCATACAAATTCTAAAGAACAAAAGAGAAAATCATAAGAAATTCATTCACTCTCCGTCTCAAAACAAATAATCAATTTTTGGTCTGTTAGGGATCACTATAAAACTATTTATAACACTTCATATTGATGTATAAAGTCTTAGATGCTCTTAAGTGCTCTTAAGGGGTATTTTATAGTTCGTTAACCATGTAAAATTTCTCTATGTGTGTATAAATATCTTGCATATGAATGCATGTTGCAGAGATGGATTCACATATGTACATATATAAACCACTCAAGCATGCTTTTTCTGCGCATCAGTAATCACAAAAGGAAACAAATGAAATTCAAAAATCGCCACTTGCGCGGTGCGACAGCATGTAAAATGTATAACTACCTGTGCAATGGGATGTAAAAGCTATGTTAAATGGGGCTACTTTTTAACATGCTTAGCTACTTGCTAGCGTGCATATTTACTTGCTAGCGTGCATATTTACTTGCTAGCGTGCATATTTATGGAGTTTTTCCTTTCAAAAAGAATGTGGCTACTTTTAATAGTTGCACGCTCTTGTAGAAGCAAATGTACAAAAGAAGCATTTATATGCAAAAGATGCTAGGGGCTGTCTGTTTGCTTTATTTTTTGTTGCGAAAGAGAGTATTGTGTGTGTCATTGCGCTGTTAGAAAGGTGTTGAGGCTTTCTTGCCCGGATGCCTTGCTTTTCTCGACCAGGCTGTTTCGGCCTCTACAGATAATATTTTGCTTAGAAGTTTGTACCATTCAATATGTAATGAGTTAAAACAAACTAACTTGGAATTATGAAAGCTCTAGTATTAAAGCTACTGGCAATCAACCAATTGTATCGTAAGTCAATTTGACATATCTCTCTTTTAGCTTTGTAGCTCAATACTCATGCTATTGTACGTAGTTATCTATGATTAAAATACTTGCTTTGTCTCATGTAACATTCATTTATTAAGTGCCAATTTAGTAGGTTCTATATATACTTAAAAGAGGAATTTGGTCTCTTTTGAGAGATGGGTACCTCCGTACATTTCATGTCTTTGATAGAACCAAGTTCTGTTAATTGTATTTAGCAGTTTGGTCCGCACCAGGAATCACTATGGACATGGCTTTGATAATTATAAAGTTCGGTATAGAACTTGAATAATTCATTGAACAGAAAACGTTTACAATATATAGAGATACAAGTTGAACTAACTATCTAACTATTAGCTAATCAATATCAATATGTAGAGATAAATATAGCAATTTAAAATTTAAATAGGAATAGACTATCTATCAATTATATCATTATCTTTAATATTCCCCTGCAAGATTGATGGTTGGGAGGTGGTTCCAATCTTGGAAATTAACAACTTAAATCGAGGCTTAAGCAATGGTTTTGTAAGTACATCCGCCAATTAATCATCCCAGGCTATGTGTGTTACCTGTAAGGTGCTTTTTTGAACTTTTTCTTGGACAAAGTGAAAATCCAAGGCTAAATGTTTCATTCGTGCAAACAACCCTAAAAATAAAGTTATACGAGTTCCTATCTAAATGTATTTCTATACATTTGTGAATATATTTAACTAGCATGTGTTTCTGTAATTATGTGTATGTGTGTGTGTGTGTATATATATATATATATATATATTTATTATAATACCTTACATATATACATGAGTAAAACATGTTTGTATGTTATGCATATATATTTTACGTATGCATGCTTGCATGCATGAAGATTATGTATGCATGAACATATATTTTATATTTAGGCATCACAAGTTATGGTACCAAAATATTATCAAAAACACTTCAACATTACAAAACTAAATAAACCACAAACACTTAAACACTAACTAAAGCTTCACTAACACCCAAACCTGGTTCGTTATCTACCCGATTAAACATCATAAACATAGTTAAGCTTGCATTAAGTAAACCAGTGACTCATGCACCTCTTAGTTCGACACCTAGCACTAAAGGGTCTCCAAGAACTCGCCACCTAGCCATCTAGAATCCAACTAATCAAAGCTACAAATTGCCTAATCACCGCCCGATGATCCTAGAATAATCATGACTAAACACCATCTCTTATATCTACTTCTCGGCCAGGCACATCTTAAACCACCACCCTTCATCTCTCGGATAAACATAAACACAACACACCACAAACCGATCATCTCCACCCTCCCTTCATCTCTCGGATTCTATCAAACATACCATCACCTCACATCTCTCGCCATTTCTCACAACTTTTGAACCTTTAGTTTTGATCATAATCATCATAATCATCACAACCATCGACCGCCATCCCGCACTCACAACCCTCGGCTCTCGGTTTCTATAAGCAAGAAACAAACACCTAAGCTTCATCATCTTCTCAAGTCGTGGATTCAAGACACTCTCGATCATCTTTCGATCATTATCAATCCTTCTTCCTCATCATTCATAAGGTTTTAATCTCTTTAATGTATCTTGTGATTAATGGTTACACATGTGTTATAAACACATAGGTAACTAGTTTTGGTGTATCTAAACATCAAGACTAATCCTAACATATTTTGAAATTCTAAATTTTCATCAAATCACAATAATGAAATGTTAAAAACTAAAAATTTCAAGAAACTTGTGATAGAAAGGAGATTTTGGGATTTATAGAAGATTAAATCTTGAAATATTAAGAAAATTAAGTAAAAATACTAAATGATAGCGATTGTGAAAATAAACATTGAATAATCTTTTTAAAGATAATAAAATATCATTCTGTGAATTTTGGTAAAAATATAATAAGTAAAATAATTTATACAAATTATTATATAATAAGTAAAATAATTTATACAAATTATTTAAGGTAAATAAAATAAAATTCTCAAATAATAGAAATAATTTTGGAAAAATTCTGTAAAAATCACATAATGATTCTCCTATTATATAAAAGCTCCAGGAATTATTTTGTAATTTATTTCCTTTTTATGATTGAGATATGAATTTTTAAGTGATCTGTAAAGGAAAAATCAAACGAAATAATACAATAGTGTAATAAATATTGACAAATTCATTGAATCCATGATAAATCTAACACAACATAATGTATAAATTTCATAATTTTTGGAGTTGTATAGCTATTTTACAAAATTTTAAGATTATTGTAAAAATTACAGAAACAAATCTACTATGAATTAGACATCAATAAATTTAAGACGTATTTGTAATTGTTGGAGTAGTATTCTGTAAAAATTTGGGAATTTATAGACTACAGTAACTATTTTTAGTGATTTATGATGAGTTTGTAATAATTATAACAATTTATTTATGATAAAATGGAAGTTGGAAATTTTATGGTAATATTATCTAATAATGTTACTACTAAAATTTTAGTAATTGCTTCCATCTGAGGTTCTAAAAGTTTTAAAGAAAAGTTTTGTATCTAACTTATAAAATTTATTTTTATAGGTTATCATTTATAGAAAGGTGAGACTCATAGACCTATTTTTGGTGTTTTATAAAGTTTTTTGGGGGAAAAAGCATACTATTTATGTTTGATGCATTATTTTGAGATTTTTAAGATATACTGTCATTTGTGATACAACCATTAATTCAGATGTGGAACCGTTGGATAATATAGGTAGCGCTACTTAGGAAAATATTTCCTGCACCAAAATAATGAGTGTTGTGATGCTATATTATCTAATTTTATAAATTATTTTATGATAGTATGAATTATCAGATTACTAAGAACAGGTTTGGTTGTAATTGATGCATCAAAAATATTTTGTCTGGATTTAAACTATGATCTCACCAACTTTATGTTAACTATTTTGAGTATGCTTTTTCAGGTAGCCATGACTAACAATATTAAATTCTCTTTTGATATGTATAATGGCTGGGGAGAGATTGTAGGAAGGGTCTGTGTGAAGCTAACTATCAACATCTACGATTTCAGTGTAGCGGTGGACGCTCATTTCCATCGTCTTTGAAGATGTTATAGTTAAATAAAATGTTGTAATAGGATTATATCAAATTTTAAGTATATATATATATATATATATATATATATGTTGTAATCCTAACCAATATTAAAGAAGTATGTTATGTGATGTTATGTGTTGATAATTGACTCTTATAATCATTACGTTCTGAACAAACAAGTCACATCCAAAACGCTTCACGCTTCCATCAGGATGTGACAGATTGGTATCAGAGCCATTGGTTATAGAGAATTTGGTACTATAAAAATACCTAGACTATAACCATAAGCTTAAATAATGATGAACAAAGTATTTGATAAACATATATATTTTTGTGATATGATTTTATGTGAAAATTGTATGATTTTGTGCTTAACTCTAATAATTATAATAAAAATATGTGACATATAGAATATCTATGAAAATATGTGACTAACCATTTTATAAAAAATTATAAAGAAATTTTTGCAGTTATGAATTCAGATAGTTACCACAATGAGACTGATCATTCCGAATGCTCAGACCATAGCAACCTTAAAGAAATAACATTTGAACCAGAACCCCAGCAAGTTATGAAAACTTCCCAAATTGAAGTTGAAAACAACAATAAATCAAAATTTTATGTTCGACGTGCACCAGTAAACATCGGGGGATATACAATTAAGACCCCTAGGAAAAAGATACAATGTGGAGGCAAATTTATGGCTAAGCAAGTTGAAGATATAGAAATACAAAATTCTAATTCCTCCGGGAATGAAGGTAAAATAATTAAAAGACAAAAGCTGAATGAGGATCAAGTGAAGACAGCTCAGCGGACCCTTAGGAAACTCAAGAAAATACAACAAGGAATCCGGAGAATCCAGAAGGATATCAAGAAACTCAAAACACCTAACAAAAATATCTTCATAAAGATATGGGAATGGATTCGCAAGAACTAGAAACTATATAGTCTAACTTGTCAGAATAAAGGAATAAGAACTTAATGATATATATATATATATATATCTTTTGTGTTTAAATGTCTATCTGTTATGTGTTAGATAAGATTGAGTTAAAATGTTTGCTTATGATACTAATTATAATTAACTATAGTGAATCATGCCGCCAAAAAGAAACACTCAGCCTGTACGAAGAACAGCACGAGTGGGACGACCTAGAACCCGACTTGGGGAAGAAACACCTGTGAATAACGACATAAATGAGAATGACAGGATTTCTCAAATAGTATCCCAACAAATAGAAGCTACATTACCTACTCTGATAGCCCAACTACAACAGAATCTGAACTTCGGAACCATGTCACACCAAAATGAAAGACCAAGAAATATAAATCCAGAAGAATGACAGGAGGAAGAAATCTTAAATGGAGTCATAAAAGGATGCTCTTACAAGACTTTTATGTCATGCAGACCCCGTGAATTTGATGGAAAAGGGGGAGTTGTACAAGCCCTACGTTGGTTAGATGAAATTGAAGCAGTCTTAGAAATTAGTAACTGTGCCGACAATTACAAGACACTGTTTGCTTCGCATTCACTTAAAGGAGAGACACAATCCTAGTGGAAAATGGAAATGCAAACTAAAGATAGGCATGTCATGAATAAGATAAGTTGGGAAGACTTTAGAAAACTGCTAATAGAAAAATATTGCCCTTATAATGAAATAGAGAATTAGAGACAAAATTTTTGGTATTAGAAATGAGAGGAGCTGCACATCGAGAATATACCGACAGGTATAATAAACTCTCCAGATTAGTGCCACACCTGATAACCCCTGAACCTAAAAGGATAGAAAGATATATTTGGGGATTAGTACCACAAATAAGAGGATTAGTTAAATCTGCAATGCATCCAAAACTTTTCAGGAGGCCGTAAGCTTGTCTGGAAGCCTAACAGATGAAATGATAAGAAATGGATCCTTAAGTAATCCAAAAATAGGAGAGAAAAGACAGTGGAATGACAACCACACGGGAAGGAAATTTGGAGAAAACCCACAGAAAAGGATAACCCGACCTCCACAAAGAAATTTCTTAGGAACAGTATGAGAAAAGAAAACACAAACTGAAGGACAACCATGGTGTAGTGTCTGCCAAAGATACCACTCTGGAAATTGTATGACGGTAATCTGTTATAGTTACAAGAAGAAGGGACATATATCCTGAGACTGCAAGAACCCCACCACCCCTAAGCCAGTCTGCTATCAGTGTGGTAACGAAAACCATTTTCGTAATGAATGTCCACAATGGAAAGGCAAGGCTCCAGTTAACCAAAACAACCCCCGTGGAAGAGCTTTCGTAATGCAAGCTGAAGAAGATCGACATGAACCAGAAGTAGTAACGGGTGTGTTTCTTATCAACAATCAGTACGCAATAGTATTATTTGATACAGGAGCAACTCGTAGTTTCATTTCAAATACTTTTAGACCGTCACTTAATCTAATATCAGAGAAGCTAAAGCACAAATATATGATAGAATTAGCTGATGGTAAAATAATTGAAGCTGGTGAAATCATTTCTAACTGTACTTTAAATCTAGATGACCACTATTTTGATATAGATTTGGTTCTTATTGAATTAGGAGGTTTTGATATTGTAGTAGGTATGGATTGGGTAAGTAAGAATCATGCTGAAATTATATATGGAAAGAGAATGATAAAGATTCCTCTGATTAAGGAAAATAAAACTCTCTGTATATATGGCGAAAAGCCTAATGGTATTATGAAAATAATTTCTTGTAAGAAAGCATAACAATGCTTAAAGAAGAGATGTTTAGCTTTCTTAGCTTATGTAATTGATACAACACTAGATAAAGTGAATCTAGAAAGTGTTTCTATTATCAATAAATATCCAGATGTTATCCCTGATGAATTACCCAGATTGGCACCCCCTCGTCAAGTAGAGTTTAAAATAGAATTACAAGAACTAATAGAAATGAAAGAGTTAATGAACCAATTACAAGAACTGTTGGATAAGGGATTTATACGCCCTAGTGTATCACCTTGGGGAGCACCAGTTCTGTTTGTCAAAAAGAAAGATGGAACTTTTAGGATATGTATTGATTATAGAGATCTCAATAAAGTTACCATAAAGAATAGATATCCTTTCCCTAGGATTGATTATTTATTTGATCAATTACAAGGATCTAGTTATTTTTCTAAAATGGATTTAAGATCTGGATATCATCAGTTAAGAGTACAGGATGAAGATATATCAAAGGCTGCATTCAGGAGTAGGTATGGACATTATGAATTTCTTGTAATGCCGTTTGGGTTAACCAATACTCCAGCAGTATTTATGGATCTAATGAATAGAGTGTGCAAACCCTATTTAGATAAATTCGTTATAGTATTCATAGATGACATTCTGATTTACTCTAAAAATAAGGAAGACCATGAACAACACCTGAGATTAACTTTGGAATTACTACGAAAGGAAAAGTTGTATGAAAATTACTCAAAATATGAATTTCGGAAAAGGGAAATACAATTCCTAGGACACATAGTTAACCAAGATGGGATTCAAGTTGATCCAGCAAAGATTAAAGCAGTCAAGAAGTGGGAAATTCCAAAGACCCCAACTGAAGTACGACAATTCTTAGGTTTAGCAGGATATTATAAGAGATTTATAGAAAATTTCTCAAGAATAGCTCAACCTTTGACAGAATTGACCCAGAAAGATAGGAGGTATGTATGGGAAGAAAAGCAAAATAAAGCATTTGAACACCTCAAGAAAAAATTGTGTAGTGCACCTATTCTAGCTTTGCCAGAAGGAACATATAATTTTATAGTATATTGTGATACATCATGTCAAGGTTTTGGATGTGTTTTAATGCAAAAAAACAAATTAATTGCATATGCATCTAGAGAACTTAGAGGTAGTGAAAAGAACCATACCACACATGATCTAGAATTAGGAGCAGTAATATTTGCACTGAAAATTTGGAGACATTATTTGTATGGGACTAAGTGCGTAATTTATACGGATCATAAAGGTTTACAATATATATTTGATCAAAAGATGTTGAACATGAGACAAAGGAGATGGGTAGAATTACTAGTGATTATGATTGTGAAATCAAGTATCACCCAGGAAAAGCAAATGTAGTAGCTGATGCTTTAAGTAGAAAAGAAAGGGTTAAGCCATTGCGAGTGCGTGCCATGAGAATGGAGTTACGTTCAGATTTGTTAAATCAAATTCGAGAAGCTCAACAAGAAGATATGTTAAAATTAAAAGGACGATTAAAAGATATGGAAAAAGAAACAGATGGAATCCTGAAATTCAAAGGAAGAATTTGGGTGCCAGACAATAGCATGCTTAGGACAATCATCCTACAAGAAGCACATAACTCAAAGTATTCTATGCATCCAGGAAATAATAAAATGTACAAGGACTTGAAAAGCCAATACTGGTGGCCAGGCATGAAAAGGTCAGTCGGAGAATTCGTGGAAAAATATGATATTTGTTCAAGAGTAAAAGCTGAATATTAAAAACCTTCAGGATATTTGCAACAACCAGAGATTCCAGAATGGAAATGGGATCAGATTACTATGGACTTTGTAACCAAACTACCGAGAACCAAAAATGGATACGACACAATTTAGGTTATAGTGGATAGATTAACTAAGTCAGCACATTTCTTACCTATAAGAGAAGACTACAAGATAGAAAGACTAGCCAAAATTTACATGAAAGAAATTGTGTCTAGACATAGAATACCTGCTTCAATTATATCAGACAGGGACAGTAGGTTTACATCAAGATTTTGGCAAACATTACAAAAGGCCTTAGTAACCTAAGTGAATATAAGTACAGCTTATCATCCACAAACTAATGGACAAAGTGAAAGAATGATACAAACACTGGAAGATATGTTAAGAGCTTGTATTATAGATTTTGGTGGTAACTGGGATACCCACTTACCACTAATAGAATTTTCATACAATAACAGTTATCACTCTATTATTGGATTAGCTCCATTTGAAGCCTTGTATGGAAGAAAATGTAGATCACCCTTATGTTGGAATGAAATAGGTGATAGACAACTTACAGACCCTGAATTAATACAACAAACATCTGACAAGATCACTGAAATTAAAAATAGATTAAAAGCAGCCCGTGATTGACAGAAAAGTTATGCCAACAAGCGAAGAAATCCATTAGAATTTCAAGTAGGAGACAAGGTCTATCAAAAGGTATCACCCATAAAAGGAATTTTTTGATTTGGAAAGCCAAGTAAGTTAAACCCTAGGTATGTTGGTCCATTTAAAATCATTGATAAGATTGGCCCTGTAGCATATAAGTTAGAATTACCTCAAGAGCTAAGTAAAGCATATAACACATTTCATGTATCCAACATCAAGAAATGTTTAACTGACGAGACTTTAAAGATACCAATTCAAGAAGTTAAAATAGATAGGAAACTTCATTTTGTAGAAGAACCGGTAGCCATTGTGGACAAAGAAGTGAAGAGATTTAGAAAGAATAGAATTTCTATAGTGAAAGTTAAATGGAATGCAAAGAGAGGACCAGAATACACATGGGAATGAGAAGATGAGATCAAAAAGAAATATCCTCACTTGTTCAAAGTTAATAATCTGATAAGTTCTACCCAACTTTAGAAACTACTCACCAATGAATTTCGGGACAAAATTCTTGTAACGGGGGGAGAATGTAACAACCCTAAAAATAAGGTTAGACGAGCTCCTATCTAAATGTATTTCTATACATTCGTGAATAGATTTAACTAGCATGTGTTTCAGTAATTATGTATATATATATATATATATTATAATACCTTACGTATATACATGAGTAAAACATGTTTGTATGTTATGCATATATATATGTTACGTATGCATGCTTGCATGCATGAAGATTATGTATGCATGAACATATATTTTATACTTAGGCATCATAAGTTATGGTACCAAAGTATTATCAAAAACACTTCAACATTACAAAACTAAATAAACCACAAACACTTAAACACTAACTAAAGCTTCACTAACACCCAAACCCGATTCATTACCTACCCAATTAAACATCATAAACATAGTTAAGCTTGCATTAAGTAAACTAGTGACTTATGCACCTCTTGGTTCGACACCTAGCACCAAAGGGTCTCCAAGAACTCGCCACCTAGCCATCTAGAATCCAACTAATCAAAGATACAAA
The DNA here is from genome assembly GCA_024085815.1 of Flaveria linearis. NCBI lineage: Eukaryota > Viridiplantae > Streptophyta > Magnoliopsida > Asterales > Asteraceae > Flaveria > Flaveria linearis. The sequence goes on from CM044002.1 coordinate 90,801,762, forward strand.
TTACCTAATCACCACCTGATGATCCTAGAATAATCATGACTAAACACCATCTCTTATATCTACCTCTCGGCCAGGCACATCTCAAACCACCGCCCTTCATCTCTCGGATAAACACAAACACATAACACCACAAACTGATCACCTCCACCCTCCCTTCATCTCTTAGATTTTATCAAACATACCAGCACCTCATATCTCTTGCCATTTCTCACAACTTTTGAACCTTTAGTTTTGATCATAATCATCACAACCATCGACCACCATCCCGCACTCACAACCCTCGGCTTTTAGTTTCTATAAGCAAGAAACAAACACCCAAGCTTCATCATCTTCTCAAGTTGTGGATTTAAGACACTCTCGACCATCTTTCGATCATCAGCAGTCCCCCTTCCTCATCATTCATAAGGTTTTAATCTCTTTAATGTATCTTGTGATTAATGGTTACACATGTGTTATAAACACATAGGTAACTAGTTTTGGTGTATCTAAACATCAAGACTAATCCTAACATATCTTGAAATTCTAATTTTTCATCAACTCACAATAATGAAATTTAAAAACTAAAAATTTCAGGAAACTTTTGACAAAAAGGAGAATTTAGGATTTATAGAAGATTAAATCTTGAAATATTAAGAAAATTAAGTAAAAATACTAAATGATATTGATTTTGGGAATAAACATTGAGTAATCTTTTTAAATATAATAAAATATCATTCTGTAAATTTTGGTAAAAATATAATAAGTAAAATAATTTATACAAATTATTTAAGGTAAATAAAAGAAAATTATCAAATAATAGAAATAAATTCTGAAAAATTCTGGAAAAATCACAGAATCTTTCACCAATGATATAGAAGCTCCAGGAATTATTTTGTAATTTATTTCTGTTTTATAATTGATATATTAATTATTATGTGTTCTATAAAGGAAACATCAAAAGAAATACTTCAGTACTGTAATAAAATATTGAAAAATTCACTGAATCCATGATAAATCGAACTCAAAGGAATGTATAAATTTCATAATTTTTGGAGTTGTATAGCTATTTTACTAAATTTTGAGATTATTGTAAAAATTATAGAAACAAATCTACTATGAATTAGACATCAATAAATTTGTGAAGTATTTTGAATTACTGAAGTAGTATTCTGTAAAAATTTGGAAATTTATGGAAGACAGTAGCTATTTTTAGTGATTTATGATGTTTTTGTAATCATTATAACAATTTATTTATGATAAAATGGAAGCTGGAAATTTTATAGTAATATTATCTAATAATGTTACTACTAAAATTTTATTAATTGCTTCCATCTGAGGTTTTAAAAATTTTAAAGAAAAAATTTGTATCTAACTTATAAAATTTATTTTTATAGGTTATCATTTGGAGAAATGTGAGATTCATAGCCCCATATTCGGTGTTTTATAAAGTTTTTGGGGAAAAAAGCATACTGTTTATGTGTGATGCATTATTTTGATTTTTTTGAGATATACTGTCATTTGTGATACAACCATTAATTCGGATGTGGAACCGTAGGATAATATAGGTAGCGCTACTTAGGAAAATATTTCCTTCACCAATAGGATGAGTGTTGTGATACTATTTTATCTGATTTTATGAATTATTTCATGACAGTATGAATTGTCAGATTAGTAAGAACATGTTTGGTTGTAATTGATGCACCAAAAATTTTTTGTGTGGATTTAAACCTATAATCTCACCAACTTTATGTTGACTATTTTGAGTATGTTTTTTTCAGGTAGCCATAACTAACAATATTGAATTCTCTTTTAATGTGTACAATGGCTGGGGAGAAATTGTAGGAAGAGTTTGTATAAACCTAACTATCAACATCTACGATTTCAGTGTTGCGGTGGACGCTCATTTCCATCGTCTTTGAAGATGTTATAGTTAAATAAAATTTTGTAATAGGATTATATCAAATTTTGAGTATTATATATATATATGGTGTAATCCTAACCTATATTAAAGAAGTAGGTTATGTGATGTTATGTGTTGATAATTGACTCTTATAATCATTGCGTTCTGAACTAACAAGTCACATCCAAAACGCTTCACGCTTCCGCCGGGATGTGACAATTCGAGAGTGAAAAACGGGGTTGGCCGAGTAGTGGGTCGCACTAAGATTGTCACAATAATTTATTGGTGTAAGTTTAGACCAGAAACCCAACTCAGTTAATAGGGATATTAGCCATTGAACTTCGGTGGTTTGCGGAAGCAATGACTCTAAATTCTGCTTCAGTTGATGATTGGACAGAAGTGGCGTTGATACCGTAGTAATAAGCCAGTTGAGTATTTTTGGTTGTAGTAAGTCATGGTCAGTCGTGCCATGTAGATACCGTAGCGCTCTTTTAACTACTGACCAATGTGTGGTGCAAGGTTCATGCATGAACCATGAGAGCTTGTTTATTACAAAGGCAACATCTGGTCTAGTAATTGATAAATACTATAAAGCACCAACAATAGTTCTATATTCGGTTGGAGAGGACAGTGACGTTCCACCATATGATGTCAATGTGTCTGAGCTTGTGATAGGTGTAGACACAGGGTTATAATCATGCATATTGGTTCGAGAGAGAATATCTCAGATGTATTTAGATTGAGATAGAAGAAGACCTTGAGGATGAGGAAGCACTTCAACTCCAAGGAAATAAGAGAGGGATCCAAGATATTTGAGGGAGAACTTTGTTGCAAGGTAGTAATAAAAGATGATAAGGTGGTAGCAGAAGGACCAGTGATGATAATGTCATCTACAGAGACGAGGATGAAGATGGGAGATGGGTCAACGACATTAATGAAAAGGGAAGGGTCATAGATGGTGGGTTTAAAGTCGTGATGAAGAGGATAGGTTTTAAGCTCAGTGTACCAAGCGCGAGAGGCTTGACGAGGCCATAAATGGCCTTGTTGAGCTTACAAACATAGGAAGGATGAAAATGATCCACAAAACCAGGTGGTTAGTGCATGTTGACATCTTCATGAAATGTACCTTGTAAGAATGCGTTATTGATGTCGAGTTGACGAAGAGACTATTTATGGGATACAACTAAGGAAAGGATAAGACGAAGTGTAGCTGGTTTAATAACCAGACTGAAGGTCTCAACATAATCAATGCCTGGTCGTTGAGTGAATCATTTGGCTATAAGGCATTCCTTTAAATGGTCAACCGATCCATCTGGTTTGTACTTGGTGCGATAAACCCATTTGCAACCCACAACATTCTGAGCAGACGATGGCGGAACAAGTGTCCATATGGAATTGCGTGAAGAGCTTGAAACTATTCTTGGGTCACCTTGTTCTATGGGGGATGATTGAGAGATTACTTGAGAGAGGAAGGCTCGGTAACATAGAGGGTAGAAGTATTGTAAAGTACAAAATCAGAGTTGTTTTGTGTTTGGTTTGGGGTGAGGATGAGTTTTGGTGATGGGTGTGGGTGAGGGCTGTAGAGAATTAACTAGCAGAGTGGTGGAGGTGGTTTGTATAGCTGGTGGACAGGTAGAAGGAAAGTGGATTAGGAATGCATCAGGAGTGGTAGAAGGTAATATGGATAAGGATGTAGCAGGGGGAATGCGTCGGGTGTGGTAGTAGATGGGCTGGTGGGTTACGATGGAGTGGTGGTAGTAAAGGAGTGGGAGGTGGTAATTAATTGATAGGAATTATGTGAACTAGAGGAGTGGAGAATGAGCATTATTCTTGTGTAGTAGGCCAAAAAGAAGAAGTGGCATGTAGTAGTTGTTCATAAGGGAAAACTGTCTTAACAAAGGTGATATGCCTGGTAGTATAAACATGGTTAGTTGTGATGTCAAGTGCATGTTAAGCACTCTGGGAAGCAGAGTAGCCGACGAATACACAAGGTTTGGAGTGTGGGTCAAGTTTATGGGATGAGTATGGCCTTAGCCAAGGATAGCAAAGGCATCCAAAACTTATGGTAGTTGGGTTGTTTTTAGAACAGGCAATAGTAAGGTGATTTATTATTGAGAGTTGGAGTTGGTAGTCTATTAATTAAATAGGCTGCGTGGCGAGTGCAAATGGCCAATAGGCGAAAGGGATGTTTGCGTGAGAAAATAAGGTTAAGCCAGTCTCAACAATCTATGCCTACGTTCAGCATACCTGTTATGCTCGGGTGTATGTGGTGGAGACGTCAAGTGAGAATTCCACAAGAATTAAGGTGTGGGTGATTTTTGTGTATTCTTGTAACGCCCGGTTATTTTCTTTTAAAGCCAAAGAAAGAAGAAGAAGAAAGAAAAATAAAGAAAAGAAATAAAGCCCAAAGTCGAGGGACCAAACTTGCCAAAATGAGAGAAGGTTTGGAAGAGTGGGGGGGGGGAATTAAGAGGGGAGAACAGCCCACACCCTCCCCCACATTCACAAAATTCAGCCAAGAGAGAAGAGAGGGAGAAAAAGGGGTTTCAAGTTTCGGTTTTCTTGGTTTCGAGCGCAAAAGTTGAGGTGTGGCGGGTTAGATTGAAGCTCTATTTGACGGTGTCGTTTGGGTGAGTACCCCTCTTTTACATGTTTTCAACTGATTTGGGGCTGGAACACATAGCAAAACCCATTTTTGAAGTGTGTGTGTTGAACCCGTGTGTGGGTGTTTGTGTGTGATTCGAATGGGTTTTGATTCCGAGCTTGTGTGTGCTTGAATGGTGCTGTGGTATGTGTTTCTAAGGTTTAGGATAATTGAATCGAGCTTAGAACAGGTTTGGGAGGGCTTGGAGGCCGAAAATGGCAGATTGGGTTCGGGATGAACTGCATTGTGCACACAGCTAGGGATATGCGACTGGAGGTCATGCGACCGAAAGGAACGCGACTGAGGTCCATACGCATGTGAGTCGTGCGACTGAGGTCGATACGTATGTGAGTCGTGCGACTGAGGGTCATTCACATGGGAGTTATGCGACTGAGGTTCATTCGCATTAGTGTCCATTCGCATAGGGTCTAATCGCCTGATGTTCATTCGCCTAAGTGTTCAATCGCCTGGAAGGCCATGCGACTGAAGGGTGTCCATACGCCCAAATAGGGCTCGGGTGCCCGAGAGAACATAGTCTAACCTTCTGACTTTCGGGGAGATGTGTAGAGGTAAGCTTTGACTTTGGAGGTTCCCGGGGGTTCCTATAAGTTGGCTTTCGAGGTCATAGATGATATGTTGGGTATGTATGATGTATGATTGATGCCTATGCATGATGATGACGTGTGATTGATGTTGATTATGTATGATTGTATGATATGCTCCTTATTACGTATGATGAAGCGACTTTACGTGGTGTGATTATGATAATGAACGTAAAGTTTATCTTAATGAAGCGAAAGACCTAAGATAATAAAAGTGGAACATAATAAACGAATGAATAAAAGTCTTGTAAGCAAATGAAAGGAGGTTTACAACTCTTTGTGAGTTGATAGCTCAACTGTGTGTTATAACGTGCGATTTTAGCCCATGAGGGTTCACACACAGAGGGACCAGTCTAGGTGACTGAACCCATAGTACGAACGAGATCCTTGTCATTCGACCCCGGGCTTTGTGCCAATTAGAAATGAGGCTTCGTGCCCGGAATGGTGGTTTTGGACCACGGGCTTTATGCCAACAGGCTTTGTTCCTAGAATGGTGGCTTCGGGCCACGGGCTTCGTGCCAATTAGTAAAGTAGCTTTGTGCTCAGAATGACGGTTTCAGACCGAGATGAGGGAAAAGCCTGACAGGATCTAGAATTAGTATGAAACGAGCGAGATGATAAAGTATGAAACGAACAAAGAGACAAAGCATGAAATGAACATTAACGAAATATAATAATAATGTACAAAACGGGATCCTTGTCATTCGACCTCAGAAATCGTGGCTGCGTGCCATGAGGAGGGTAAAGCTTGACAGGATCTAGATAGAAGTGAAAAATAATAAATGATGTACGAAAAGTGCGATAAGTACGAAATGTGCGAAATGTACGAAACGGACGATGATGAAGATAATAACTATTACCTTGATGTACGTATGATGTGTGATCACGTGCGATAGTAAAGAAAATGTTTTAATGAATGAAAAGTAATATAATGTTTTATAAAACTAGAACTCACTCAGCAACACTGACTTTTTATGTGTTTCCAGTTGACAGGTAATGTTGCTGAGGATGGCACGAGGCGGCTACTCGGCTCATTTTTGGATGGCATTGTTTTGTATAACGTTTTTGCATTGTAATACGATCGAACGATATTTTGTAATGAACGATGTATTATTTTGCAAAAGTGTTTATTTAAAGAAAATGAAATGTTTGTTTAAAGTGTTTCCGCTGCATGATTTTAGTAAGGTTATTATAATTATATGTTTTAAGTGCGATGATTGACCAGCTGTAAGCGTCCCGGAAACGGGGCCTTACAATTCTCCATCATTGTTAGAAAAGAGTTGTTTGATGGTAGTTTGAAAATAATTTTCATCTAATCTTTGAAAACGTATAAAAGTATCTAATGAATCAGATTTATGTTTTAAAGGATATAACCATATATATTTTGTGTGCTTGTCAACAAAGATAAACACATCTGAATAAATCAAATCTAATAGAGGTTTAGATGTAAGTATTGATGAATGAAAGGGAAGTTTATGTGCTTTATTAATCTTGCAAGAATTACAATGGTTATCAAGATGCAAATTAGAATTAATAAAAGAAGATAAAAGTAGAGAAATTATTTCATGGGGTTGACCTAGGCGGTGGTGCCAGGTCATCGATTATGTTTTCTTAGCAGACTAAACGGATGGTTGCGACAGAGGTTGGAGTTTTGAATGTAGTTCATACATGCCCTTGCTCGCCATTCCTTGGAGTAGAATCAAGTTGGTTTTGAGGTCCTTTAGGAGAAAAACACAAGAAAAGAATTGGATTAAAAATTGATTATCACGATAGACGCGAGAAAGAGAGAATATTTCTAGATAGAGATGGAACACATAAAACTTGTTTTAAGATTATTGATGTTTTAGGAGTTTTGATAGTAGTTGAACCAATATGCGTAATAACAAGCACATACCATCACCTACCATAAGTTCATCAGTGCCATCATAGGGGGCATGGAGAGATAAGTTTTGAAGATCATTAGTAACATGGTGTGATGTGCTGCTATCAAATAACCAGTTGACGGGAGTTGTTGCTTGTGTACCCATCGTATATACCTGTGGAGTTTGCTTGTATGCATTTCTATTAAAAAAGGTATAGTTATGTTGGGTTTACCTTGTTGAATACTTCATAATTAGAAAGGGAATGACCATGAATATTACACCATTGACATTTTCCCAAGAATGGGCGGGAGCCGGTGACCGTCGGTCCTGTTGAGTGGGCAAAAGACCCGTAACAGGTTCGTTAGGATGTTTGGACTGATTCTTAGTGTTCCATGGCCTTCTAGATAAGCGATTTTGAGCAACGAATGCCATAGCAGGTTGATGAAGATTGGTAGTCAGGTTAAGTTGAACCAAAGAGAGCTCATAATTAATTAGTTTTTCATGGAGTTCATTAAAAGAAATTAGATTATCACGAGCACATACTGCATCAAGTATCGACTTATACTTAGTTTGATCGAGGCTTGCGAGTATTGTATCCATGACATCTTCATTATCCATTTTCTTGCACAAGATAGATAATTCATCAATAGTGATTTTGATTTCTTGCATATAATCCATAACAGATTGATTTGATCTTGCTGCAGTGCTTGAGTTGATGTTACAGCTGTTTAATATGCCCTCGAGAAGGTGAAGCATAAGTGTTGGAGAGGATCTTCCATGCTTTAAAAGAAGATTTGGCATTAGTGACCAATGGTATGATGGGTAGAGAAATACTTTCGATGATTGCCTTGAACAAGAGTCTATCTTGGCGGAACCATGCAGAAACATATATGTGTGGTGTGATTGTGTCACACACTCAAAATCCACGTGCGGGGTTATACCGCGAGGTATGTGAACAAACTAAGATCCCAGTCATTAGTTACTCAGAACGACACTATATGCAACGTATAAAATGAATAAGAGTTTGTAACTTTAAAACATTTGCAGAAGTGTTTTATAAATAAGTTAAACTCAAAGTACTGAAAATTTAAATTGGCAAAACACGTGCCAAACCATAAAGTAACCAAAGTAACAATTCAAATACTAATGTTATCAATTTTAAGAATGCATATGAGACCCGTGCGTGCTCCTACGGCTGCAGTCAACCTCGACCTGAGCATAGCATACTAAAATGTCAACACAATGGTTGGTGAGTTCAAGAGTTTGCGTTAAACCAAATCAGTAACAGTTATATAATCATAAGTAATATACTGAAACAGGTAGCTAGTCTAGTTTCACAAGTAGTAAGTGTAGTTTTTTCGCGATCGAAGCTTAAATGTGTTTCGTTTGTTTGCCTCCCATCACAACCTATGAAGTTGTGATGATGTTTGTGTTTAGGATAATATTGCACCCGTTTGACCTCGAATCGCACAGGTAGGGCTTTTCAGGCCCAGTAGTACTACCCAGCATTTCCCGCTAGTTATTAATATTAACTATCTGAAAGTGTGAGGAATTTCATGGTAATGCTACACTACCTTATACTAGCACAACTTAATTATAAAATCGTTTGTAAAATAAACAACATGATATCTCCCCTTAAAAGAAAGTAAGTAAAACCAGTGGGGCATGAACTCACCTGGTATGCACACGAGCAATGATAAAAGCTAATAGGGAGTAGAAAGACAACCTTTAGAGGTTACCTAGAACACGCAAATACATAAGTACGTGTACACAGAATCTTTAAGAATCCTAAGTGTTCTATAACACTTTGAACAAGGTTTTTAAAAAACAACACATTAGATCCAGTTGACCCGTTTGACCCGTTGGTGACATATCAAATTAAGTTCTTGTTTGATCAAGTGTAGAAATTAATCATTCAACATACCATTCTAGATTACTATGCAAGTTATTCTCTTAAATCACATTGTAACACATAAGACTTATCGTGCTTTTCATGCTAATCCAGGTTATCGTACAACATACATAATCCAATTCATCATACAACATAACATGTACACGTGCACATTCTTCAAGAAACCTAGATTTTTTCAAATAGGTCATCAACCATACAATTAACCAAATTAACATAATACAACACATTAGACATTATTAATAACATTATAACATGATCCTAGCATCATAAACATGTGTAACTCACAATATCCAATGACCTTCAAAATTAAAGTTTCCCTTTTAGGAAAGTAACATCCTAAAATCTATTCTTCCATCAATTTCAACATAAATTCATCAATAGAATACCCTATCTAGTTCATAGCAATCACAAGCATTTATTAAACACTTACAATTCATCCAAACACAAATCTTTATGAATAAAGGTTTTCACTTTTGGCAATGTATGAACTAGACTACATAAATTATGGATTTCTTGTATAATTTACATATATTAACATTCATACAACATCATAACATCATAACATCATAACATCATCAATCTATCATCAATTCATCAAGTTTATGCATGAAATTTACCATTACTAGTGAAGTATGAACAACACATCAAAACCACGAATTTCTTGTATAATCCACGTAAACTAACATCAATACAATCTAACTAACATCATACAATCAACAAATATCACAAAATTCGACATTCATCATGATTTGCGGACTAGGGTTTCGGCCATAATTAAAATTTCATGAAAAATCAATAAAATCTAACCTTTAGGTATGCAAGGATGATGATTAACACTTGTTAATAACTTGTAATGCTTGATTGCCACTAGAATTCGATGATTCTTGAAGTTCTTGGCTCCAAAATCATGAAAATGGTGTGTGTGTGTGTGTATGGTTTCGGCCACAAGGTGTATAGGGGATTAGGGTTGGGATTTTCTTTTTAACTTAATTTTAGTATAAATACAATTTAAGCCTCTATTGTTTGTATTTTATAATAAAACTAATCTTTTTAATACTTTTGAAATGGTTTTAACTTCTAAACTCATACATTATTATTCAGCAATAATAGTTATGTTATTTTTTTAACTAATAAAAAAACACATGACCCACATAGGTATTACACGTAGTCACGTTATCAAGTAAAATTCACAAATAATACTTAAACTTTCATAAATCACCTAACCATGAATTAATAATCAACATTATTAATCAGGTTATTTTTTGTTTATCATAGATAATTTTTATTAAGTCACCAACGTTCAACGACAACTAGTGTGTGCTCACGACACGTGTATGCAAGACCTAACGGAACTAATGGAGTTTGGTAATGGAAAATTGCCGGATGTCAGATTATCCTCATGTTGAAAGAATTTGCATCCCAAAAATTGCGTTACATGGTTGTGTTACATCATTGGTCTACTGCATTGGCATAACGAAATCGAGTGAGTTGTCACATTATCCCCATGTTGAAAGAAATTTCGTCCCGAAATTTAATCATCACCTTCGCTGGTAATAGTGGCTGCTTCAATAGATAAGGATACTTGAGCTTCATCTGATCCTCACGTTCCAACGTGAACTCCGTCCACGTTTTGAGTTCCAGCAAACCATGACGATAGAAATCTTGCTTTGTTTCAAGTTCTTGACCTCTCGGTCCATTACCTCAACCGGTTCTTCAATGAATCGTAATTGTTCATCGACTTGTACTTCCTTGAGCGGTATAATTAAAGTGTCGTCAGCTAAACACTTCTTCAAATTCGAGACATGGAATACATCATGAATTCCACTCAACGAATCAGGTAGCCTTAATCGGCATGCCACCGGGCCAATTCTATCTATGATCTCGAATGGTCCAACATACCATGGGTTAAGCTTTCCTTATTTTCCACAACAAATTACACCTTTTCATGGTGAGACCTTTAAACAAGACTTTATTTTTGATTTGAAACTCTAAAGGTTTCCTTCGTTTATCAGTGTAGTTCTTATATCTGTCTCGGGCTGCTACCATACGGTTCCTTATCTGTACTATTTTCTAGGTGGTCTAATGTACCAATTTCGGTCCAGTCAACTGACTAGAACCAATCTCAGCCCAATAGACTCGTGACCTATATTTCTGCCCGTACAGTGCTTCAAACGGTGCTGCTTGGATACTAGTGTGGTAACTGTTATGATAGGAAAATTCCACCAAAGGTAAATGAACTTTTTGTGATATGAAAATTCCACCAAAGGTAAATGAACTTTCCAATCGTTCCCAAAATAAATTAAACATGTTCGTAACAAATCTTGCAACATTTGTATGGTGCGCTCACTCTGTCCGTCAGTCTAAGGACGATATATAGTACTCATATCTAAGCGTGTACCCAGGGGTTTCTGTAATGATTACAAAAATGAGAGGTAAAGCGGGCATCACGATCTGAAATAATTGAGATTGGTACTCCATGCCGAGAGACTATTTCTTTAGGTAAATTCGAGTCAACTTATCCATCTTATCTATTTTCTTGATTGGCAAGAAGTGAGCAGACTTAGTCAATCTATTCACAATCACCCATATCGTATCGCATGCACTAGGAGTCTGGGTAATTTGGTAATAAAATCCATAGAGACCTGCTCCCACTTCATAAAGAAATCTTTGATTGCTGCAGTAGCCCAGATGGCTTTTGATACTCAACTTTTACCTTAGAGCAAGTTAAACACTTACTCACATAGGTAGCTACATCCACCTTCATGTTAGGCTGCCAATAGTGCGCCTTAAGGTCATGATACATTTTGTCGGAACCAGAATGTATTGAGTATTTTGATTTGTACGCCTTACTCATAACCAAATCCCTCAAATTCCCATAGGAAGGCACCCAAAGTCTATCCATAAAGTAACGAATCCCATCAGCTTTCACCTTAAGCTGTTTATCCATTCCACATAACAACTCGGATCCAACATTTTATGTTTTTAGAGCTTCTATCTATGCTTCCTTGACTTGTTCAGGCAGTTGAGTGCTGATAGTAAGCTGTAAAGCTCACACTCGCCTAGGCTTAGCTATTTCCTTCCTGCTTAGAGCATCGACAACCACATCTGCCTTCCTCGGATGATACTTGATAGTGCAATCATAGTCATTCAATAACTCCACGCAGCATCGTTGCCTTATATTTAGTTTCTTCTACTCAAAGATATGCTGAAGACTCTTGTGATCGGTGAAATAGTGCATTTGATACTATACAAGTACTGTCTCCAGATCTTCAGAGCGAAAACCACTCCACCCAGTTCCAAGTCATGGGTGGTGTAGTTCCTCTCGTGCATCTTCAATTGTCTCGAGGCGTAGGCTATCACCATATCTCGCTGCATCAAGACACAACCACGTCCTTGGATGGATGGATCACAGTACACCACAAAATCATCTGTCTCTTTCTATAATGCCAGTATTGGTGCACTGTAGAGTTTCTTTTTCAACAACTAGAAGGTTGTTTCTTGACTTTATCCCCATTTAAACGTTGTGCCTTTATGTGTCAAGGCAGTGAGAGGTTGAACAATTTTGGAAAATCCTTCAATGAAGCATCGGTAGTATCCTGCCAGTCCAAGGAATTGACGTATCTCCCTAGGCATTTCAGCAACCGACCAATTCTTAATTTCTTCCACCTTTGCAGGATCTAGATGAATTCCTTTCTCATTCACAATATGATCCAGAAACTACCCCTCTTGTATCCAAAAGTCACACTTAGAGAATTTAGCATATAATTGTTCCCTCTTCAACAGTTCTAAGATTAATTGTTAATGCTCTTCATGTTCCTCCTTGGTCTTGGAATAGATCAATATGTCATCAATAAACACAATAACAAACTGATTAAGGTAGGGTTTGGACATGCGGTTCATGAGGTCCATGAATACCGCTGGTTCGTTAGTCAACCCAAACGGCATGACCAACAATTCATAATAGCCATAGCAGGTCCTGAATGCCATATTCGAGATGTCTTCTTCTCGAAATCTCAACTGGTGATATCCAGACCTTAAGTCAATCTTAGAATAGTAATTGGATCCCTGAAGTTAATCTAACAGATCATCAATACGTGGTAACGGGTATCGGTTCTTGACTATGACATTGTTCAACTCCCTGTAGTCAATACACATTTGAAATGTGCCATCCTTTTTCTTAACAAATAGGACAAGCGCTACCCAAGGCGATGAGCTAGGTCGGATAAAGCCCTTATCCAATAGATCCTGAAATTGCACCGACAATTCCTTTAACTCATTCAGTGCCAATCGATAAGGTGCTCTAGCGATTGGGGCTGCACCGGGAGTCAACTCAATATTGAATTCCACTTGGCGATGAGCCGGTAATCCAGGCAGGTCCTCTAGAAACACCTCTAGAAAATCACAAACCACTAGGATATCCTTTATCTTTCTCTCCTCTTGCTGCTTGTCGGTAACCAGGGCCAATATAGCTAGTCGACCCTTGCATAGCAGTTTCTGCGCTTTCATGAATGATATGATGCCTATTATAGCACCACCCCTTTCACCTTTGACCGAAAGAATTTCACCACCCTTGAGAGTAATACGTATAATCTTCTCATGACACACTACCTTTGCCTGCTTCTCGGATAGTCAATCCATTCCCACAACCACATCAAAGTCCCAAGTGTAATGAGCATAAAATCTACCGAATTTATGTGATGTGAATTTGTTTACCTTCGACTAACACTACGGTATATGTGAATTCCAAGGTAGAAGGCATATCGTTCATAAGGTTACTGAACTTAGTGGAAGTAAAGCTCCTATTGGCTCCAGTGTCAAATAAGACAGTAGCATATCGACCATTTATAGGGAATTTACCAGTAACTATAGCATGATTGTTTAGAGCCTCACATGAACCAATGAAAAATGCTCTCCCTTTTGCTCCACCATTGTTGCCACCATTGTTTCCACCATTTCCAGCTTTATTGTTGTTTCCATTATTCACAGTGTCGTTGCCATTCTTCTTCAACTGAGGACAGTTCCTTTTATAGTGACCTTCTTTCCCGTACTCAAAATAGCCCTTAGGTGTTTCTTGTGGTTGTTGTGGCTTTCTCAGCAGCTTGCCACGGCAGTCCTTCGTCGTGTGTCCCAACTTTCCACACCTTTGGCACTTGAAGTTATCACACATGTCGATGTGATGGTAATTGCAACAATTACACTTAGGATACCTCCCCACGTATCCTCTTTGTCCTTGGTTGGGTGGTTTGATTGAAACCTCGGTTGTTGTCGAACTTCCTCGGTTGTTATTGTTGTTGGTTGCCTGAAGTTGATCCCTTGTTTTTTGGACCGTCCCATTTGAGTTTGTGGTCCACTACACTTACCACCACTGGTACACTTGCCACCGCACCTTGTTTAGGCAATTTTTCCTGTTCCACTATCTGGTCGATCAACTTGTGAGCCAACCGAATTGCTTGTGAAATTTTGGTGGGGTTGGAGGCACTGACCATGCTTTGGATTTTAGGCACCAAACCACGTAAGTATAACTCTATTCTTTTGTGCATCGGGTTCACCATCCCGGGATAATGTCGCCCACTCATGAGACCTGGTAGTATAGGCCTCAATCTCAGAACCTTGCATTTTCAACTACTAGAACTCAGCTTCTAGCTTCTGAACTTCATTGCAAGGACAATATCCCTCTGGATCTTCTTTTGGTTTCTCCTTGGGTACCTCCTTAAGTACCTCCTGAGGCTCCTCAGTTGGGGCCTCTTGAGGCTCGAGTTGGTTTTTCAACTCGTGTATACGAACGATAGCTCATTGAGCTGATCACGCGTCGTGTTTAAAGTAGTTGTCAACTCAACAACCTGTCCACGCAGAGCCTAGATCTCACCTGTCGGACCATCCTGGCATCCTTTCATATCTAGGCATGAGTCTTCCATCTTTTCATACACTCTGTTGTTGTGTTGCTATCGCGTGTCCAACCTTTTAAATTTCTCCTCGACTACTTGTTGTAGTCGATCATATGAGACCACCAAAGCGGCGATAGCCCTATGAGGTGTGCAGGGTAGAGGGTATAATATGGCGTCGCTAGTCACGGTAGGGATCATACATGGAACATTATCCTTTTCTAGCATCCTAATCAGTGTAGTGCGATACCAGTCCCAATTGTCAGGATTAGTCATGTCCAGCTAAATTTTCAGCTTGTTAGAAAAGTACACATTAGATATAAATACGGAGGGTCTAGAACCATAACTCTTAGACAATGAAGGAACGATAGGACCCTAAAGTTCCTTTCCTGGTATGTGTCGAATAGGGGAT
Source organism: Flaveria linearis (assembly GCA_024085815.1). Taxonomy (NCBI): domain Eukaryota; kingdom Viridiplantae; phylum Streptophyta; class Magnoliopsida; order Asterales; family Asteraceae; genus Flaveria; species Flaveria linearis. The sequence goes on from CM044002.1 coordinate 90,816,955, forward strand.
GAAGATGATGATGATGTGTATGCCAATAAGTATACAGTAAGGGAATAAGCAACGAGTAACTAACTAACTGTGTGCGGTTATAAACTAGTGTGTATGCAACCTAGTTCCCTATAACCAATGGATCTGATACCAATCTATCACACCCTCAAAATCCATGCACGGGGTTATACCGTGATACGTGTGAACAAACTAGGATCCCAGTCATTAGTTACTCAGAACGACACTATATGCAATATATAAAATGAATCAAATTTTGTAACTTTAAAATATTTGGGGAAGCGTTTTATAAATAAGTTAAACTCAAAGTACTGAAAACGTAAATTGGCAAAACACGTGCCAAACCATAAAGTAACCAAAGTAACAATTCAAAATACTAATGTTATCAGTTTTAGGAATGTGTATGAGACCCGTGCGTGCTCCTACGGCTGCAGTCAAGCTTGACCTAAGAATAGCATACTAAAATGTCAACACAATGGTTAGTGAGTTCAAGAGTTTGCGTTAAACCAAATCAGTAACATTTACATAATCATAAGTTATGTGTTGAAACAGATAGCTAGTCTAGTTTCACAACTAGTAACTATAGTGATTTCGCGATCAAAGCTGACATGTGTTTCGTTTGTTTGCCTCCCTTCACAACCTACGAAGTTATGATGATGTTTGTGTTTAGGACAATATTGCACCCGTTTGACCTCGAGTCGCACAGGTGGGGCTTGTCAGGCCTACTAGTATTACCCAACATTTCCCGCTAGTTATATATATTAACGATCCGAAAATGTGAGGACTTTCATGGTAATGCTACACTACCTTAAACTAGCATAACTTATCTATAAAAGCATTTGTAAAAGAAAAAGTATGCTATCTCCCCCAAAAAGGAAGTAAGTAAAAACAGTGGAGCATGAACTCACCTGGTACGCATACGAGCAATGATAAAAGCTAACAGTAAGTAGAAAGACAACCTTCAGAAGTTACCTAGAACACGCAAGTACATAAGTACGTGTACACAAAATCTTTAACAACCCTAAGTGCTCTATAACACTTTGACACAAGGTTTTTGAAAAACAAGACACATTAGACACAGTTGACCGACCCGTTGGTGACATATCAAATTAAGTTCTTGTTTGATCAAGTGTAGAAATTAATTATTCAACATACCATTCTAGATTACTATGCAAGTTATTCTCATAAGTCATATTATATCACATAAGACTTATCGTGCTTGTCATGCTAATCCAGGTTATCATACAACATACATAATCCGGTTCATTATACAACATAACATGTACACTTGCACATTCTTCAAGAAACCTAGATTTTTCCAAATAGTCCATCAACCATCCAATTAACCAAATTAACATAATACAACACATTAGACATCATCAATAAATCTAACATGATCCTAGCATCATAAACATGTTTAACACAATATCCAATGATATTTAAAATTAAAGTTTCCCTTTTGAGAAAGTAATATCCCAAAATCTATTCTTCCGCCAATTTCAACACAAATTCATCAATAGCATACCCTATCTAGTTCACAACAATCATAAGCATTTATCAAACACTTACAATTCATCCAAACACAAATCTTTATGAATAAAAGTTTCCACTTTTGGCAATGTTTGAACTAGACTTCATAAATCATGGATTTCTTGTATAGTCTACATAGATTAACATTCATACAACATCATTAACATCATAACATCGTCAATTTATCATCAATTCATCATCAATTCATCAAGTTCATGCACAAAAGTTACTATTACTAGTAAGGTATGAACAACACATCAAAACCATGAATTTCTTGTATAATCCACGTAAACTAACAACAATATAATCTAACTAACATCATACAATCACAAACATCACAAAATTCGACATTCATCATAATTTTTGAACTGGGGTTTCGGCCATAATCGTAATTTCGTGAAAAACCAATAAAATCTAACCTTTAGGTGTGCAAGGATGATGATTAACACATGCTAATCACTTGTAATGCTTGATTGCCATAGAATTCGATGATTCTTGATGTTCTTGGCTCCAAAATCACGAAAATGGTGTGTGTGTGTATGGTTTTGGCCGCAAGGTGTGTAGGGGATAAACCCCTATTGTTTGTATTTTATAAAACAAAAACTAATCTTTTTAATACTTTTTAAATAGTTTTAACTTCTAAACTCGTATATTATTATTCAGCAATAATAATTATATATTTTTTTAACTAATAATAAAACACATGAACCACATAGGTATTACACGTAGTCACGCTATCAAGTAAAATTCAAAATAATACTTAAACTTTCATAAATCACCTAACCATGAATTAATAATCAACATTATTAATTAGGTTATTATTTGTTTATCATAGATAATTGTTATTAAGTCACCAATGTTCAACCACAACCAGTGTGTGCTCACGATATGTGTATGCAAGACCTAACGGAACTAACAGAGTTTGGTAACGGAAATTTACTGGATGTCACAGATTGTTCCATCTTATACTGTAGTTGGAGAGGGAGATGGATAAGTTCCATCAATGAACTTGAATAGATCAAGTCTGTGTAGAAGTGCCTCAACTTGCGTCTTCAATCCCAAAAAATTAGTCAACGTTAACTTTCGATTGCTAGGGAATGAGACTAAAGTTACGTTGTTGGAGGCGCCATTGATGGTGACGATTTGGGTTGATGGTGCATCGGCTGCAACCATGGTGTTTTAGAGAAAAAACGGGAGGTGAAGAGAGGAGTAATGGATCAGAGAGCTCTGATACCATATAACAAGAACTTGAATAATTCATTGAACATAAAACTTTCACAATATATAGATATACAAGTTCAACTAAATATCTAACTATTAGCTAATCAATATCAATATATAGGGATAAATACAACAATTTAAAATTCAAATAGGAATAGACTCTATCTATAAATTATATCATTATCTTTAGTGATAACAATCTGAATTGAGTGGGTTTAAGATAACACAAAATGATATTTTTTTAGAGAACACCAAAATTACAACAAAACATTCCTAAATGACAACAATTACGCGATCAAAATACTGTTCAAAGCAATAACCATATTAAAAGTCTAAACCACGTCACATTATAAACATGTCAAAATAAGGAAACAAAAAATTGACAGTTAATAATGTAAGCAACAAATGCCTAAATCACATCAGTGACACCATCAAAAAAACACAATGGAGGGAAATAACCAACCTAACAATCTCAATTACACCAGATAATAATGTCAAAAAATAAAAAAAAAGAAATCAGAACTTATATAAAAATGAACGAACCAAGTGAAGCATATTGTTTACAGTTGCATGCTATTTGGTGAGTGATTCATATATGCATTTTGTTTTATGCAATTTTATATGTTATGTCCTCTGTTTCAAACAATAAAGGTAGACAGTCTCCAACTTCCAGTCTTATTATAGTTATCAGGTTTTATCATTTGTGTGTGATTAAAAATAGGATCAACGAACAATACTATTTTTACGCATTGAAGTAGACTGGTTGAACTCAGTCGAGCAATAAAAAAAGCCTATGAAGTCTAACTTGAAACAAAAACACACCGAACACAAATGAGCTAAAAATGGTCCCTATAACCTTATCTTTAATATAGATGCATAATAAACAGAAGAAAATCTATGAAAAAAAAGGTAATGGAATGAGTAAAAAATAGGACAAAAGGAAAGTGTAGAGGAATCGTTAGAAGTGGAAAGCAGGTATAAAGCATGTAAACAAACAAACAAATATACCCAGTATATCCCACTAAAAAGCAGGGTCTGGGAGGGGTAGGTGGTGGCGAGTCTTTCCTCTATCTTGAGAGATAGAGTGACCTCTGCCGAAGAGACCCCCGACTCGAAAATGATAGCAAGCAGATTATAGAGCCTACAATACATAGGTATATATAAGGGTTTAGAATAAGCATAGGCATATTCATAAGTATATTCATAAGCAATATATACATCACAAAAGCATAAGCATATCCATAAGCATAACAACCCGAAGATAGTGCATACATAAAATAAGCAACATACTTTACCTATAAAGGGAAAATGTCGATAACCTACACATCACGCGGGGGTTCATGCATCAGATCTTCCTTTACACTTCCTACCAAGAGATCCCACTAGAAGTCCTTAATTTCAATTATACGCCTTCACGCACTCCTATCCTCGATCATGTGCTCTAAGAGATGCAACTCTACCATATCCCACCTAATTATCTCGTTTCAAGTCAATTTAGGTCTTCCTCTACTCCTCCTACCATCTAAGATGATGTTCTCTACTGCTCAAATAGACGCTAACATCGGTCTCCTATTTACGTGCCCAAATTATCTTAATCTTCCCTCTCGTATTTTTTCCGTGATACAAGCCACCTCTACCCTCTGCTGAAACACATCGTTCCTTATCCGATCCATTCTTGTGTGTCCACACATCCACCTCAGCATTTGTATTTCCGTGACCTCTATTTGTCGCTCGTGCGATTTCTTTATGACCCAATAGTCTGTTCCATATAACATAGTTGGACGTACTGTCACTCTATATCATTTTCCCTTTAGTCTTATTAGGAAACTCTTATCACACGAAATCCTTAATGCTACTCTCCACTTGCACCATCCTACTTTGAACACGGTGGGTTACATCACTCTCCGTCCTTCTTTACGTATGATTCCAGGTATTTGAACCTAGACGTCTGTGGGACCACCAGACCCTGGATACTGATTTGGGTGACCTCTTCATTCTTTCCACTAAAGTTACAATGCATGTATTTTGTCGTAGAGCGACTTATCCTTAAGCCTTTGCGCTTTAGTGCCACTCTCCACTGCTCTAACCCCTCGTTAAGCACCCTTTAGATTATGATATTAACACAATATCATTCGCAAACAGCATGCACCACGGGACTGGCTGCTTTATATACTTGGCCATCTCATCCAACACTACTATAAGAAAATGGGCTCAATGCCGATCCTTGATGAAGTCTCACTTCCACCGGGAAGAAGTCTATGTCTCTAACTGGGGCTCGGACATACATTTTTGTCATGTTGTATGAATCCTTGATTATCTTGATATATCTCTCTTATACCCTTCTATGTCGTAGACTTTCCCAAATGAGTTGTCGCAGAACACTGTCACAGGTTTTTTCTAGATCAATGAAGATCATATGGAGATCCCTTTTCTTTTCTCTATATTTCTCCATTATCCTACTTATAACGTGTATGGCTTCTGTTGTAGGGCGCCCTGGCATAAATCCAAATTGATTTATAGCTATCTGAGTTTCACGTTTAATTCTCGTGTCAATAACTCTTTCCCATAGTTTCATCGTATGACTCAAGAGTTTTATTCCCCTGTATTTTATGCAACCTTGGACATCTCATTTTTTTATATATGGAAACTATGACACTGCTTCTCCCCTGCTCTGGCATTTTCCTGGTCTTGAAGATAGTGTTGAATAACTCTGTTAGCCATTGCAGTCCCTCTTCTCCCAAACACCTCCACACTTCAGTAGGTATGTTTTCTGGCCCCACCGCCTTACCCCTTCCTATTTATTTTTGAATGTTTATAGCCTATTTATGTTCCCTATTACATATCTATTATCTGGCTTTAAGTGGAGTGATTATATTCATATACGTAAAGTATTATCATTAAAGAAAGTGAAAGATTAATGACTAATGCAGAGTGGAACATAATAAATGAATGAAAAGTCTTGGAAGTAAAATTTAAGGAGGATCACAACCCATTAAGGGTTTTTAGCTTAACTGTGTGTCATATAGCGTGTCTTCTTGACTAAACCATAAGGGTTCACACACAGGGGGATAAGTCTTGGTGATTGATCCATAAGTACAAAATGGAATCCTTATCACTTAACCCCGAGACTGAGGTGGCTTTGTGCCTAAAGATGGGGTGTAGTTATGACAAGATCTAGAAATATTGAAAGACAATGAAAAAGTATGAAACGAACCAATGCGTATGATAATGAAAGATAATAAGTTTATACTTTGATGTATGTACGATGAATGCTTATGTACGAAGGTAAAGGAATTATTTTATTCAATATATAAATTATACAAGGTATTTTAATACTTTAAAACTAGAACTCACTCTGCAACGTTGACTTTTATGCATCTTCAGTTGGCAGGTAATTATTGCTGAGGATGGCACGCGGGGAAAGCTACTTCGCGGGTAAGACCGGCATCCGTTCATGCTTAATGATTTTGTGGTATTATAATGCAACTAATTGATTATTTTATAACCCTAACTTACAACGATGTATTATTTTGCAACATTAATTATATGCATGAATGGTCTTTGTTAACTTAATTCTACTGCAACATTTTATGAAATGTGTATTGTTTTATAAAATAATATTATGATTGTCCAACTATGAGGTGTTCGGGAATGGGGCTTTACAAGTTGGTATCAAAGCCAAAGTTTAAGAGAATTGGGTAAAATATTTTCAAAACCTAAACTTAAACTGAGAATGGGACAAGAAAAGGGAAGTGATGCCAGCCCAAGTAGCAACGTGCCATCAGGTAATTTTCTTAAAGCTAACTAAAATTATGTGTGTGTGTGTGTGTTATTTGACTTATGTGCTCTTGGTGAATTTGAATACTAATGTAGTCAGGATAGGAAGTGCTAAGGGAATGAAGAGTAAAGTAAGTGGCTAATCACAACTGGCCACTGTAAATAGGGACTTACTATACTAGACATTAGCTGAGCTATTACCTTGACTGATCGTATTGGTGTTTAAATCTTATAGCGTTTAGAGATGGCGGGTGATAGATCATCAAAGTCCTCATGCGGTGGAGTGCGTGGTGGACGTGCTGCTGGAATGCGTGTCATGAGGAACAGGGCTTTAGTTGCCAAAACAGCACCTAAAGAGCCCAAGGTCCATCACCAGGAAGGTGGTGATGAGAGTGCGAACTTGAGGGCCTCAGTGAAAGAGGCAATAGTTGAGGAGGTTCATCACGTCATGCAGATGATTCTGTCATCTGTGGTAACTAAAGTGATTAGGGCTCTGAGTGAGAATGAAAAGAACGAAAAGAAGGAAAAGAGGAAGACTGCTGAGAGAGGAGAAAGAGAGCAACTGGAGACTGAGACGGTTGCCTCCAACGATGATGATGACGAGGAGGCTGTGCAGGAAACTGCACGGGGTTGGAACTACTGGGCATTTCAAAGGTTTAAGCCCCCGATGTCCGACGGAAATGGTAGTGCTGCTGCTGCTCACCGATCGATGAGGGAGATGGATGTGGTACTTGATATTAGCGAGTACCAAGAGGATCCGAAGGTGAAGTTCGCTACCTACTCGTTTATGGATTTGGCCTTATGCTGGTGGGACAACATCGTCCAGGCCGAGGGTAGCAGGGCGATTGGGAGATGAGGTAGAGTGAACTGAAGAAGCTGGTGATTGAGGAGTTTTGTCCTCACAGGGAACTTGATAAGATCGAGAGAGAGTTCCTGCAGCTGTAGGTGGGAACCATGACACACCAGCAATATACTACTAAGTTCAATGAGATGGCGAGGCTGGTGCCGGACTAGGTCACGCCGGTATCAAGGAAGATCAAGAGGTATATCCAGGGTTTGTCGACGGATATCTACAGGCACATGATTGCCACCCGGCCGACTATGTTTAGGTCGGTGGTTGATCAGGAAGGTAGATTGTACGACGAGAGAAGGGAGGTGACTGTGGTGAAGGCGAGTAGGAAAGGTGGTGGTGACAGAAACTAGAATGGGAAATGATTTGGAAGTCTGGTTTCACTCCCAAGAACAAAAAGGCAAGGGTGGATGACCAAAAGGTGGTGACGGCAGGTACAGGGACAAGGATGTGTAATAAGTGTGCGAAAGAGCACGCGGGAGAATATAGGTAGGGTTTGAATATCTGTTTAAAATACGGGAAGGAAGAGAATATGGCAAAGGATTGTGGGGTGAGGAGGTGTTATAACTGTGGAGAAACAGTTTATATGAGTTGGGAGTGCAACAAGCCGAGGGCTGAGAACTCGAAAGCGGGAAAAGAGGCTGAGAAAGGGAAGGAAGTGCAGATGGCCAGGGCGAGGGCATTTACTATGACCCGTGAGGAAGCCAGAGTGGACCCCGATGTTGTATCAGGTACATTTCTAGTTAATGACGTTGCTGCTTCTGTATTATTTGATTCTAGTGCTAGTAGAAGATTTATCTCTTCTGTATTCTGTGATAAGTTGTCTGCTAGGAGTAGAAAGGTTGATGAGCCCTTTTTCGTAGAAACTACTACTGATAAATCCCTAAGGATCTCTAATGCGTTAGAGGATTGTGTGATAGAATTGGAAGGTCATAGGTTCCTGCTCGACCGTTTGTCATGACCTTAGGAGTATTTGATATAGTCTTAGGGATGGATTCGCTAGCAGCCTATGAGGCAAATATCATGTGTCGCAAGAAGATGATTCGATTGATCACGCCTGATAGGAGTTTGGTGACGATTTATAGCGATAGAGTTTGCGTGGTTTCGAAAGTAATTTCGATGGTGGTGGCGGAGAACTGTATGAGGCCTGGATGTGGTGTCTATTTGGCATATGTGAATGATGTGGATGCGACAGTACCATGATTGTCAGACGTACCGATCGTTTGTGGTTTCCCAGATGTGTTCTCGGATGATCTATCAGGTGTGCCACCTGACCGCGAGATTAAGTTCCAGATTGATCTGATATCTGGTGCCCAACCTGTTGCTATGGCGCCTTATTGTCTAGCTCCCTATAAGATGAAGTAATTGATGACTCAGCTGAAAGAGTTGCTAGATAAGGGGTTCATTTGACCGAGTATCTCTCCATGGGGTGCCCCGGTCTTATTTGTAAAGAAAAAGGATGGTAGTATGAGGATATGTATCGACTACCGAGAGCTGAACAAGTTAACAGTGAAGAATAGGTATCCGTTACGGACTAATGACTTGTTTGATCAGCTTTAAGTTACCAGTTGGTTTTCAAGAATAAATATTCGATCTGGTTATCATCAGCTGAAAGTGAAAGAGCAAGACATCCCTAAAACGCTTTTCATACGCGTTATGGACACTACGAATTCCTCGTGATGTCGTTTGGTTTAACCAACACTTCAGCTGCTTTTATGGACTTGATGAATCAGTGTGTCGGCCGATGTTGGATAAATCACTGATTGTGTTCATTGATGATATCCTGATTTATTCGAGGAGTGAGGAGGAACATGCCGATCATATTCAGGGCGTACTGGAGATGCTTAGAAGGGAGAAGTTGTATGCCAAGTTCTCCAAATGCGCGTTCTGGTTATGCGAGGTTCAGTTTCTGGGTCATGTTGTAAATCCAGAAGGGATCATGGTGGACCCAGCGAAGGTTAAAGCAGTGATGCAATGGAAGTCCCCCAAGATGCCATCCGAGATCCGTAGTTTCTTGGGTTTGGTGGACTATTACAGAAGATTCATCCAAGACTTCTCCAAGATAGTTTCTCCGTTGACCAAGTTGACCCGTAAAGATGTGAAGTTCGTATGGGGTCTAGAGCAGGAGAATGTTTTCGAAGAGCAAAAGACGAGATTGACTCAAGATCCTGTCTTGACGTTGCCCGAAGGGAGCGAAAACTTGGTGGTCTATTCGGATGCTTCTTATTCGGGATTGGGTTGCGTGTTGATGCAACTGGGGAAGTTACAGCCTATTCTTCCGATAATTGAAGATCCATCACGCTAACTACCCTACTCATGATTTGGAGTTGGCGGCTGTGGTCTTTGCATTGAAGATTTGGAGGCACTACTTGTACCGGACGAAGTGCACTATCTTCACTGATCACAAAAGCTTGAAGTACTTCTTCACGTAGAAGGACCTCAACATGAGGCAAAGGAAATGGTTGGAGCTTATCAGGATTACGATTGCGAGATCCATTACCATCCTGGCAAGGCAACGTGGTGGCGGATGCCATTTGCCGAAAGGAGAGACCTGAGCCGATTCGGATGAAGGCTTATGAGTTGGTTATAACCTCCGATGTGATAAAGCAGGTCAAAGAGTTTCAGGATGAAGTGCTAAAGAAGATCAGATTAACTCTAAAAGGATGAAAGGTCTAGTCATCGAGTTAGGGGAGATGACTCTTAGTGTCAGGACCCGATCGGGGCAGATGTGGATTCCTCATTATGAGGATCTACATGGGAAGATTATAGATGAGGCTCATAAGACTCAATACTCAAGTCATCCGGTGCTACAAAGATGAATCAAGATATGAAGAAGGATTATTGGTGGCCGGGAATGAAGCGCGATGTAGCAGAGGTCGTGAGCAAGTGACTTACTTATTTGCAAGTGAAGGCAGAGCATCAGAATCCATACGAGAAGATCCAACCTTTGGATATACCTGAGTGGAAATGGGAGCATATCACCATGGACTTCTTTATGAAGTTGCCGTATACGACAAGAGGTTATGATGCCATATGGGTGATAGTTGACCATTTGACAAAGAGTGCTCACTTTCTACCGATCCGTGAGACGTATTCATCAAAGAGGTTTGGGAATCTTTTTATCAAAGAAGTTGTAACTAGTCATGGTGTACCGGTGTTTATTGTGTCTGATCGTGACACTCGATTTGCATCCAAGTTTTGGAAGAGATTTCACGATGCGATGGGGGACGAGGTTACATATCAGTACCGCTTAGCATGCTCAGACAGATGGTCAGTCTGAAAGGACCACCTAGACGCTAGAAGATATGCTTCGGGCATACGTCATCGATTTTGGTGGAAGTTGGGACGAAAACTTACCATTAGCTGAATTCTTATATAACAATAGTTATCATGCTAGTATAGGCATGCCACCATACGAGATGCTATACGGTAGGAGATGTAGGACGGCTGTATGTTAGGGAGACATTGGGCAGAAGGAGTTTGAAAGTATCAAGGTGATCGAGGCTACGACGGAAAAGTTAGAAAAGATCAATGCCTTTATGAAGGAGGTAAAGGATAGATAGAAGTCGTATGCCGACAAAAGGCGTAAACCGATCGAGTTCCACGTGGGTGATAGAGTTATGTTGATGGTCTCACCTGGAAAGGGGATCATCCGGTTCAGGAAACGGGGTAAGTTGAGCCCAAGGTACAAAAGGCCTTTCCGAATCATGGCACGAGTAGGAGTGGTGGCCTATCGATTAGAACTGCCCGATGAGTTAAATGAAATTCATCCGATATTCCATGTATCTGACTGAGAAAATGCTTAGCTGATGAAGACATGATTATACCAATGGAGGATATCGAGGTGGATGAACGGCTCAATTATGCACAGCAACCACTGGTAATCGATCGAATGGAGAAGAGATTGAGAAATAAAGTGGTTCCACTTGTGTGTGTGTAGTAGAAACACCGAAAGGGTTCTTAGTCTACGTAGGAGACTGAAGAAGAAATGAGACAACATTACCCAAAGTTACTTGAAGAGTGACAATCTTCAAGGATGAAACCTCTTTAACGGGGTTAGACTTGTAACATCCGAAATTATTGTCAAAATAAAAGAAAAGAAAATAAATAAGAAAAGAAAATAAAAGTATATTGTAAAAAGGGAAAATGAGCCAAAGTGGAGGAGGCCAAAGTGTAAAAGGTTCAAAACTCAAATATTTTAATATTACTTTGAGTATGGCTGCCCACTATATCCACTTCCACCCTTTTTTCCCGACCGAGAACAAGAAAGAAGAAGAAGAAACCTTCTCTCTCGGTTGTTAGTGGAAGAAGAAGCTGTGTTTGCTTTCGGTATGTATTTCTTGTATAATTGGTTCAGTTTTGTTGGGTTTTTGACCTTGAAACCGATTTTTATGTGTTATATGTGTTTGGTTGTTTATTTTGGTGTGTTTTAGGTGTTTGAACTCGTGTGCACTCAAGTTTGAACTCGTGTGCACTCAAGTTTGGAGAAGAACCCTTGTTTTTATGTGTTTTAAACATTTTTAGGGCTGGAAATGCATGTGTAAATGGTTTACTACTGTTATATGTATATCCGTATGTGTATATATATATATATATATATATATATATATACACTTATGCTCTTGTGTTTTATGGTTGTGTATGTGATATTATTGCTTAGAAAGATAGGAATAAGCTTTGAATATAATTCTGAAAAATGCACAACCGTTGGCCATGCGCCCAAACAGGGCCATGCACCTAGGAATTTGACTTAAAAAAGCCTAAGTGCTGACCATGCGCCCTAATAGTTCTCATGCACCTGGAATTTTGCCAAAATAACCTAAGTGTCAGCCCATGCGCCGGTATAGTGTCCATGCTCCTAGGTCTTTTCCCATGCGCCCAAGTTCCCCATGCGCCCACTGCTCAAATGCCTAAGTGTTGGACTCATGCTCCCAAGCAGTACCCATGCGCCTGGATTTTTCCCATACGCCCAACTTTCCCATGCTCCTAAGTACCTATGCGTCTGCATAGTGCTCAGGCGCCTACATAGTGCTCATGCGCCAAGAACACTTGGAAAATTTTCTAAAATTTTGGGAAAAATGAAATTTAAGGTTTAGCCTCGGGATGATTTGATGGCTTCATTTGTTTATGTTTTTGCATGTTTATGGCCTGTTTATGTTCCCATTACATATCTATTATGTGGCTTTACGTGGTTTGATTATATTCGTATATGTAAAGTATTTTTCATTAAAAAAACGAAAGATTAATGAGTAATGTAAAGTGAAACATAATAAATGAATGAAACATCTTGCAAGCAAACCTTAAGGAGAATCACAACCCATTGAGGGTTATTAGCTCAACTGTGTGTCATATAGCGTGTAATCATGGTTAACCCATGAGGGTTCACACACAGGGGATCAGTCTTGGTGATTGATCCACAAGTACAAAACATGATCCTTACTGAGGTGGCTTTGTGCCAAACGATGGGGTATAGTTATGACAGGATCTAGAAATAGTGAAAGATAATGAAAAAGTACGAAATGAACAAATGTGAACGATAACTAAAGATAATGAGTTTATACTTTATGTATGTACGATGAATGCTCAAGTACGAAGATAAAGGAAGTATTTTATTAAAAAGGGTATTTTCATATATAAATTAAGCAAGGTATTTTAACATTTTAAAATTAGAACTCACTCAGCAACGCTGACTATTATGCATTTTCAGTTGGCAGGTAATTATTTCTGAGGATGGCATGCGGGGAAAGCTACTTGGCGGGCAAGACTAACATCCATTCATTGTAATGCCACTAATTGATTATTTTGTAACCCTAACTTACAACGATGTATTATTTTACAACATTAATTATATGCATGAATGGTCTTTGTTAACTTAATTCCGCTGCAATATTTTATAAAATATGTATTGTTTTATATAATAATGCTATGATTGTCCTACTATGAGGTCTCTGGGAACGGCGCCTTACAGATTATATAGTTAAGTATTTAAATAAAATAATACTTCAATCAAATAGTACTAAGTTATAATATAAACAAAAATATATACATTTTAATATCAATTTAAAATATTACAAATAAGACAATACTTAAAATAAATATATATTAAATAATCTATTACTTGAGAGAAATTTATCAAATATGAGCAAATTCAAAACAATTATATATAGCACTTGTACATTCTGTTTAAAAAGTTATATTAGGTGTATTAAATTTTACTTAAAATTACAAGTGTGTTATCATCAAATGGTTTATATAATAGTATATATATATATAATTAGAGATAGATAATTATATCATCATTATTATAAAAGTATTTAATAATTATATAGTTAAGTATTCAAATAAGATAATAAATATTTATAAATTTAATTATTAAATTATTATTATTATTATTGTTATTAATATTAATATTATTTTATTATTATTGTTATAAAAATATTTAGTAATTACATATTTTAATATTTAAATAAGATAATACTTATTAATAAATTTAAATCTTAATTTAAACCAGAGTAAATTACTATTTTGGTCCCTATGACTCTTTCTGGGTCCAAAACAAATTTTTTAACAAATCAAGCCCCATGGTTTGTATTCTATAACACTGTCAATTCAGGGCACTAACAGAGTTAGATTTTTCAATAATTTTCTAACAAAATAACCAAATGCCCTTGGACTAAAATCGTTACTTTTAATAACTTCAGGGACCAAAAACGTAATTTTTCTCTCAAACATATACACACACACACATGAAATGTTTTTATTTTTATTTTTCAGAGGTTTTAAAATTTATTTTTAGACCGTTCTTTTTTAAACGTCGTATTTAACCGTTATATCATCTAACAAAAAATTTAAAACCATTTGGCTTATTAAACTTCTTATTTAAACTACTAGACTTACTTAAATATCCATTTTAATCTATTTTTTTTATTAAACAAGAAAAGTCTTTTTAACTGTTATTTTATTTAAACGTTTTTTTAATCGTTCAATTTTATTAAGCGTCTTTTTTATTTTTATTTTATTTATACATGTTTTTTAACTATTTGGATCGTTTAAACGTAATTTTATGCCGTTCTTTTATTTGAACGTATTTTTAGCATTCGTTTATTAAAAAGCTTCATTTTTAAACCATTTATTTTATTAAAATATATTTTTCTCTTTTCGAATTTTTTATCGCACTCTATTTAAGTTAAATTGAAAATGATTTATACTTATACATCATTGTATTTTTTAGGATTAACTTGGGTTTTGATTATTACAATTAGGGCTTCTACGATATTAAAATTACTTTGCTTAGTTTATTTAAACTTTCTTAAGTCATTCGTTGCATTTGAATAACCAATCGATTTAAAAAATGTTTAATAAGGCAAACAAACTTATAAAGACGTTTAATTAGTTGAACGGTTTTAAAAACCATCAAAATAAAACATTTGAAAAACGTAAAGATTTTAAAAGACCTTTAAGTAAGACGTACGATTAAAAAAATAAGTTTTTAAAGTTGAACGATTATAAAAATAAGTTTAAAAAGCTGAAAGATTTTAAAGTCTAACGGTTTGAAAAAGAATGATATTAAGAATTGTTTAAATAATCAACCTTTTAAATAATATTTTTAAAACTAATTGTTTAGAAAGGGGGCAATTGCATATATCCCCCTCTAAACTTATGAAATTTGATATTCCCCAAAGAATACTTAAAGTGCATTGTATTTGTACATTGAAAACTTGTGTTTTGGGAAAATATGTAATTTTAAGGGTGGAGAGGGTGATATATATAATTCTCCCTTCACAAAATGATTTTTGGAAAACCAAATGGTTTAAAACACTTAAAAGATATTTTTTAAAAAAAATTACATTATCGGTTTGAAATCCAAACATGTTAAAATATAGTTTTAAAAACTTTAAAAATAAAAATGAAGATATTTTAGGCTAATGCAATCAAAATAATCAAAGAGCTTCCAGCATGCATGCATGAAGTATAGAGTAGAGTTACGCCGGAAGTTTTACACAATTCAGAGAAAATATTCTAAGTGCAAATCTTTCGAAGCCAAACACCAAATCTTCCAAAGCCAAAGATGAAGTCCTCCGAAGCTTCAAAAACAAAGTCTTCTGATGCCATAAGACTGAAAACTGATTTTCTTCGGAAGATGGTAATGAAATCAACAAACAATAGCAACAAGATGATGATATTGATGATTTCCCCAACGATCTTTTCAAATATCTCAATGAATATAACAACAGATTGTTATATCAATTTCAGCAAAGAATAATCATGGTGCGGAAACCTATGATTAATGCTATGATATCAGTGTGTGTTTGAGTGTGTGTGATTGCTAGTGATTGAATGCTTAAATGAATAATAACTGTTTGTTAGTATTGATTGTTCAAAAGCATACAAAGGATTTGGGAATTATGCTATTTATAGTCTATCAGATAGCTATATACAATTACAAAAATACCCTTATATAAACGAAAAGTACATAAAAATCCTAAGTCTAAGTCGTCCGCTGTGGATGATAGACAGTCCACAATGGATGCTATGTCATCCGCTGTGGATGTTGAATAAGCCGTCTTCGGTGTCTTGGATGATGTCTGCCGTAAACACTTGTTGTATGCTTATCTTGTTAACTGTCTGTTGTGGAGTGTTCATCCGTTATGGGTTGAACATCCGCTATGGACTGTTCATCAGCTGTGGACTTTGTTCATCCGCTGTGTGTGTTTGTTCATCCGCTGTAGACACTTGGAAGTTGTTCTTCATCCGCTACATAGACTTGGTCATCCGCTGTGGGCACTTCTTCATCCATTGCCGACACTTGTCAAAATTTCTTTTATCTGCAAACATGAAAAAGAAATTTAAACAATAATTAGTGTATGTTATGAATGTTAATGATATTAATGTGTTAGTTAATGATTGCTTGAATGTTAGAATGCATTATGTTTGATTATGGCAAGCGTTATCCTTCTTAATGTACTTGTTGAGTCCAACAATACTCCCCTTAAGGACGATGTTGCCATCTCTTAAGTTTGCTTGTTTATGTTTTTTTATTAGTGATAATGTGTGTGTGTGTGTTTGATACGAATGGTTTGCTTATGTGTTTGACTTATACTATTTGATTGGTTGTTTGTATGTTATGGATGATTGTATGATTGTATGTTATTCATGATTGACTTGATTTATTGTTTGTATGCTTGCATGATTGTCTGTCTATCTGATTGTATGTTTTCATGATTGTTTGATTGTATCTTATTCATGATTACATATGAGTAATCAGATTGAAATACATGTTTTGATTTGTATGTGTTTGCTTGTATGTCTTGTTGATTACCTCATTGTTTGATATGTTTGATGATTATGTGTGTTATACATGTATAATTTTATGATTGTCTGTTTATGTTTGCTAGGTTGATTTATTATGCTTGTTTGATATATTAGACATGTTTGTTTGTTTGTTTTATCTGTTTGTATGCTAGTTAACCTTTAAGAATGAGAAGGACCAGCTTCTTCTACACTTTTCTAAATTCTTCTGTTTCTTTCAAGGATTCTTCAATATCTCTTTTAATTGCTTGATCGTATTCAGCTTCTTTGATCTGATCTGTCAATTGAGTGATCCTTAACACATTTCTATAGTTAAATATGTGCTTGATAAAATAGTTAACAACACTCTTCTTGTTATCATATTTTCTTTCAATGGTGAAATGAAGCAGTTGTTCAAGTGTTGTTGATGTAAGCTCTGTACATCAATGTTACTAACCCGTATGGTTACAACATGATTCCCCTTCAGAATCTCATGATTGTTATTTTCTGATATTTTCATGCCTATTATGCTCGTATGTGTGTTAAGGGTTGCTGTTTGGTTTCCAGTGTTACATACACAGTGCCTAAAATTCTTAGCATGTGTATAAAATAATAGCAATCTCTCTTGCATAACACATTTCTTATGGTAGGGAATGTCTTTGTCTTTAATAATGATACATATGATGGATGGAGAAGTTTTATCTCAACAAGGTTAAAGAGCCTTATATCAGCTGCTGCTTTGTCTTCTAGCTTTCTCTCTAACACCACTTCAAAGTGGGTTTCATCATAACACCATTTTGTTATTGGATAATTGTATTGATTACCATTAATTTTTTTCATAGTCAACTTCAAGTCTGGGGGCCTCAAAGTATAGCCAACCCTTGCTAAAATATCATAATCAATCTTAGATGATGATTCTTCACTTGTTTTCTGTTGTTTGCTTGCCAACTGTTGCTCTCTTCTTAGCTTGGCAAAATGAAGCTTATATTCTCTGTCTGCTTTAGCCTTCATTTCATGATGATGTTTGTTCATATAAGCTCTCATAATATGATAAAAGTCTGCTCCTCCGGGTTTGTTAGTGTGATTGACCATCCTCAATTGCATCAGGTCAAGTCTGTCTTCATAGCTCAGAGATCCCAGTTAGGATATATATGATAAGTACTGGACAAGTCCAGATACTCTTTTGATCATACTCTTTTGATCATCACTACATCCCAAATCTCATCATACTTTCATGCGATAATTTTTCTCTCATTAGTATCAACAGTGAATGTAATTTTGTCATAGAGCTTCACAAAATTTGTTTCCTCATTTATCATCTCTCTGACCTTATTGCCTTCAGGTCGTAGCCTGTGTGGCATGAATTGCCCTGGTTCCTCAATTAGGTGAAGCTCAGGTGGAGCTTGATGATAGGTTGATAAAGAAGATGCAGGATGAGGTCTGAATGTCTATGGATTCAATGCATTAGCAAGCATGTTCTTGTATATCTCCCTAGCCATTTCTTTCATTTGAGATACAGACCTGCCAGACCTATATGGTACTCTTATATGACTCAACTATCTTTTAACCTGGGAGTGGGTCATCTTTTCTATATGAGGATCTTTAGGTAGATTCTTTTGGAGCTCTTATTGATTCTTGATTCCCTTACATCTTCTGTATGTTTGCTCTTTTTCATCTTTCATGATTTCCTAAAAGTCTTTGAGCAAGTCTTTAACCTCAATCAGGTTAAGATGTATGAACAAATCATAAGGAAATCCTCTTGTTGTTAACTCTATACCCATTAAAGTTTGAGGATCATCTGTATAGAGTTCTTGTATATTTTGTTTGTTTTCATCATCGTCTTTTTCTTCATATTTTTTTATCAGAATCACTGAGGATGATAATAGACTCTTGTTGCTGATCAAGAGATTGATCTATCTCTCCTTCTTCAAGATCAGCAGCCTCATATGTTAGCTGCTTTGGTTTGTCTACATCAACTAGTTCAACTTTTACTTTTAACAGCTTGAGAGGAGGAGAATAAGGTTTTTCTTGTTCTTGAACTGGTTGTTTTCCTTTCATCAAAGAGGCTAGATACAACCTCTTTCTCTTTCTCTTATATGTTTTTAATTGATGCTCTAATGATAAAGAGGCTTGATCTTTGATTGTTTGGATGGTGTTGTTACAGATTTAGCAAATTGTATGATTAGTTCTTTTTGTTTATCAGAAAGTGGATTTACATGCACAATGCTTGTTTCAGCAGTTTGAATTTTTGAAGTATGGAAATGGTGTTTGAGGATGGGCGAATAGTGTATGCTTTCAAAAGGGTTCACCTCTCTAAAGAGTTCATCCATTAAAAATGATTCTTCAGGAATGATTATTGCTTGCTCAGATTCCCTTGTGCTTGTTTCCTCACTTTGAGACACTGTTTGATCAAAGAACTATTCACTCACATTTGGTTCTTGATCTTCTGAATGTTCTAACTCACTCAAATGAGAATCAACATGATCTAGTTCTCTGTTTAGTCTTTTTATATCTTCTACTTAAGCATAGATTTTATTTTTCAACTTATCTATCTCAGCATCTTTGGAATCTATCTACTCAGTTAGATAGGCAACATCTGATCTGATGTTGTTCAAATCTTGATCTTTTGCTTTATTTCTTCCTTTGATTGTCTTAGTTGTTGTTCTAGGACTTTAACAATCAACTTTTAAGCCTTCTGATCAGCTGTGAGCTTCTCTATCTCTTCATTTTTGTTCTTAAGCTTCTCTTTTAATCTTTTGGCTCTGTTGTTTGACTTCTCTATTAACTTGTTATACTCATTGAACAGAAACACTTTTAAGTATTCAATTTCATCTTCTGTAGGTATGTCACTACCTTGTTCATCAGTTTCTGTATGCTAAACATGAGCACTTTGTTCTTCTTGTGTCTGCTCTTGTTGTGAAGATATGCCAACTTCTTCTTGTTAACTTGTTTGTTCAGCCAAGGATGCATCAATATCTCTCAATAGAGAGGACAATGTTTATTGATCAGATAAAGTTGGGCTGTGTGGCGGTGAATGCATGTGAGGTTCAAACTAAAAATGATCCATTATTTGTGTTTCTTCTATGGCATGTTCTTGTTCTTGTTGAGTGATCGGTTCTGGTTCAGGAGCAGCTTGCTCTTCTTGTATGACAGGGACTATTTGAATGATTGGTTGTTGATGAATAATGTTTTAGAACATCATGTTTGGTTCTCCCTGACCAGGAATCCTCATGAGCACATCAAGAACAAGAAGGTCATGGTCTATCATATGAGGTAGAACAAGAAGCTCATCTCTATGATAGAGGCTTGACTTGATTCTAGTAAATACATGTTCATTGAAATAAACAGGTTGCAAAATTGCACCTTCTCTTAGAATGTTTGGTAGGAGACCATCAATGATCATCTGAAGGAATCTTGGAAACATCAGGAACTTGTTCCTCACCTCAGTCAAGTTGTAGACCATTCCATTTAATACTTGAGCAACAAAGTTAAATAGTCTTCTAGCTACAATGCTGCCAATAGCTGATGAACTCCTTAGAGAAGTGGCATCCCAGCCAGTCTTTCTGTTTGTCATAGTTTTCTGGTAAGTGTGCATTAGAAATCTAAATTAAGCACACATGTACGATTTCTTGATTTGCTTTCTTTCAATAGTACCAGTGTAGCCTATCTGCCTAAAAATATGTAACGCATAGTTTTCATCAAATTCTACTGGTCCTTGAGCATCTTCATCTCCTAGTTGTAATACTCTTCTTATAATCTCTTCTGTGATGGTAATCTGATGGATATGCACAGTAGAAACTATTACTTATTGGTCATTCATCTGCTTTAGATGAGCATGAGTCCAAAATTGAACTATGTGATCCTCATATATTTCAGGCCTAGCTGTCATAGCATATAGTAGCCTTGTTTGTCATATTGCATGAATCATATCTCTGTATTTACCAGCCTTGGGAGAATCTAGATTAAGAAAGGCATAGAGATTATGATCTCTGAAAAATACTAGATTTTCCATATCTATAATAAAGATGAGAATAAGTTGGTCACTTGTGCAATGATGATGTATGATGTTTAGACTGATGAATGTTGATAAAGTGTTCAATAAGTTTATATGTTTGCTATGAAATGATGTTATATGTATGCTTAACACTTGTGACTTGTTTAAATTGTATCGTTGAATGATATTAACAACTACGTCAGGTTGACTTATACAAAGTCAATTGCTTGGTTAACTTTGGTCATGAAAATCTTGTTTGATTCAATTTGTTTTGATCCAAATTGTATTTGCATTGTGTTTGTTTTATCACAAATAGTTCTTTTGATCAAAATCATAAAGTAATTTCAACCTACAACAACTTGTTTATGAACTCAATTTGACAATTCAAAGTCAAAATGATCATTTAATGCATATTGAATGAACATGCATTTAATGTTTGTGTGTTTAATGCAATGCCAAGTTAACTAATTTTACATGTTTATTACTGACTTTTGAACATGTTTACAACGTTATAACAAGTTTCAAGATGTGTCAAACATTTTTAAAGTTCAAAATTAGTTTTTGTATGATTTTGGCATGAATATCATGGCTGTTCATGAACCCGATGAACACTTAATCAAATTTCTTCAAAATAACAGTCCTAACACATTCGACTAAAGTTGTTAAACATGTGTTCAATGTTTGATTTCATTAAAAATATCAACAGATTTGAGTTTGATCTTGGTTCATTGTTCGGCTTAGGTCACGACAATGTCAGATTCAAAATCCATGAATCGAATGTTTTAAAGATTATATGATGATTAGATTCTTGATGTTATACCTATTTGAACAACAATTAGTGATAGAATCAAATAGATATTGGATTTTTGATTGAACAATGATTTAAGGGTTTAGTGGATTTTTTTAATGTTTTAAAAATTTTATTTTCTCTCTCACACTCGTGATGAATGAAAATCACAAGTGTTGGATTATATATACAACGGACAAAATGTACGTCCGTTGTATATACAGTGTGTGTATCCGTTGTGTAAACAGTAGACCTAAAATTTAAGTTTAAGAGTCCACCGTAAGTTACACATACACTATGTGAACAATGTGTTCGTTGTACAATCTTAAACTGTACGTGTGTACCCTTTGACTATTTGACTAAGTATACAACGGATGACTACTTCGTCATGCTCTGTGGATCCTTTGTTTATTTGACTGAGTATATAGCGGATGACCACTTGGTCGTGCGCGTGAATCCTTTGTTTATTTGATTGACTATACAACAGATGACCACTTGGTCATTCACTGTGGATCCTTTGATATTTTACTAATTCACAACTGATGACTAAAAGTCATATGTTGTGGTTGATCACTGTTTCCAGAGTGGGTGAACATTTGTCCATGCGCTATCGAAATTTGAATGTTTGTTTGATTGTTCATAGTGGATGAACATTTGTTCATGCGCTATGGACATTTGAATGATTGTTTTGCTGTTCACAAAGGATGAACATTTGTTCATATGCTGTGGATCCTTTAAATTTGTTTGTTTGGTTGTTCACAGCGGATGAACATTTGTTCATGCGTTATGGACACTTGAATGTTTGTAATATTCACACCTGATGACTCATTGTCATGGGCTGTAAATGTTTATGATGATGTACATCGTATGTTTACCTGTGTACATACGTTATGGACACTTGTACTATGAAAGGATCTCAGAACTTGTTTGATCAATTAGATTAAGATTTGCAGCGGAATTGTACATGAATTAGACAAATTCAAGCAAGAACATAAATGATAATACAATGGAACAGTACGGTTATAGAGAGAAAAGGTATTTCTGTAAAAAGGAATATTTCATTCAATCGTAAGCTTCGGCCATTACAAAATTAGGTCATCCTCCCTTATATAAGGAAGGTGACGTCAGCTGATGTCACTTGATGGTGACATCTAACCATTATTACAACAACTACTGAAATATAACTAAACTACTGAAGATGTCTTACAATAGCTGACATCTTCTTACAAAAGCTATGTGTAAGCTAACATAACTACTGAAACTTGTAAATACTGAACTACAACGTTTGAAGAACATGCTCTTTAGACGTTTTACAATATACTGAAAGAAAGAAAACTACTGAAAAGGAAAACCATCACAACAACTGAAGAATACTACTTTAGCTGTTGTGATAACTTCTGAAGTCTTCAGTACTTGTAGTCTTCAGCACTTGAACTTCAGCTGATGTCTTCAGTACTTGAACTTCAGCTGATGTCTTCAGTACTTGAACTTCAGCTGATGTCTTCAGTACTTGAACTTTAGTACTTGTAGTCTTCAGATGTTGTCATCAGCTGATGAAGCCTTCAGCAGTTGTTGAGATGTCTGTGGGACTTAAAAGTTTTTCTGACTAGGCTCATTGGTTCTTTTGGTCCAACAAACTCCCCCTGAACCAATGCAGCCAAAACCTTTAACTTTATTTAAGTCCCACTTATTTGGCAGAAAAGTTGTCTTTTTCTTCTGGATCAGCTCAGAAATGACCACTATAAGCACAGGCCAGGGAAGAGGTTTCAAAGATCTGATTGGCAAAGGATGGATGGGAACTCTGTCTTGGGGAACTGGACACAGAGCTGTTACCCCATCCATTGAACCTACTTCCTAACTATGAGTCTATAAGGCTCTCTCACATAAGCCTCAAGCAAGACAAGTTGATCCTCCCTGGTAAGGTCTTCGGCTTCTCCCTCAAAAAATGATTCAGGCCCATAATATTCAGAGAGGTATTTGACATGCTTCCCATTTCTTAACTCAACAGTTGTGATTTCTCTATAGGCAAATTCATCAGGGTGATTACCCTCTAGTAGCAACTGGAGTTCATTTTGTCTGACTTCCTCAAGCCTCTTGTATACTAACCTCTTTTTCACCATTTTGTTCTCCAACAGCTTTTGTGGGGGAAGATTAGCTTTATAGCCTTTCTTGAAGTCTTCTAGGATATCCCGGGGTGAGACTACAATGGCCAGCATGATCACTGCATCTACGATCTTTTTCACTTGGCTATTGTATCTGTGTGGAATGTTTTCCTTGTGAATCCTATGACTCACCCTTGGATCAGGCCAAAACCTTAATCGCTCTTTCTCATATTAAGAAGTCTGTTTAAGAGCACATAACCTCTAAGCATGTTTTCTCATGGCTACAATTGATGAAGTTTGAGTGTAAACTTTGTCAACCATCCTCAACACCTCCTCATCATGTAATCTATGCTGTTGTTCTTCTTCAATTTTGACTTTCACTGTTTCCATTTGTATGGCAGGAGTGATTGTTGAGGGTTGACTTTTGGCCTTAGGCATTGTAATGACAGCTGAAATAGGCAGCCTGTCCTCATCCCCATCATCATCATCATCTTCTTCTTCAAGCCTCAACACCCTTCTCTTCCTCTTCTGGGGTGCATCATCGGTTATTGGTTTCTTGGGAAAGGGAATTGGTTTTGAGGGTTGTGATGTGGGTTGTTTAGGTGTGGGAGATTGAACAGGTTGTTCTAGCATTTTTGTAAGAGAGGCTTTGGTTTGCTTGGCTATATCAGTCCTGCTCCCAGCACCAACTTCATTTAGGGCTTCTATGATCATCCCTTTGGTGAATACCTCAGACGAACATATCTTGTTGGTTATTTCTAAGATACTGTCCCTGGACCATGATTTTACTTCAAGGACTGATCTCCCCAGATACTTTGAAATGAATCTTGCCATAGCTTCAAGTCTCTCCTTCCCCTGATCACTATAGCAAGACCATCAGAATTCGATCTCCTTAATTTCTAACCTCCTGATCTCTGAATCAAGCTTTGCTGTATCAAAGCCTTGCCTAAATAGCTGATCAATGATTTTATCCATTGACCTGCTGTGTTGGTCATCAGCTTTCTTGATCATATCATCTAGATTCTTCTCAATAGGAGTTTTCTCACTTTCATCACTCTTCTTTTTCTTATAAGTGACATGAAAGTCCTTCTCTTTCTTAGTCTGCTTCTCCATCTCCTTCTCCTTCTCCACCTCTTTCTCCACCTCTTTCTCTTTCTCTTTCTCTTTTACCTCTTCAACTCTTTTTCTCTTGATGACTTTCACTGACTCCCCCTTTTTGGTTGTATTGGTTGTAGGGGTTTGAATGTCAGAAAGTTTCTTTGACACAGCATCATCAATCATGGTTTGAATGTTTGAGGAAAGCCTCTCATCAAGGGTTTTATTAACAATATCAGCGATGATGGGAATGATGAGAGGCAGGGATGTTTGAAAGATAGCAACCATTTGCTCAGAGGGGTGCTGTCCCTGAGAAATGGTGCCAAAAGCAGAGGCTGGTGGCTGAGTATATGGGAGTGGCTCTGTGTGTGGGAGACCTTCAAAAGAAGGTGCCATCTGTGGGTGAATAGTGGCAGATGGACTTGATTCTTGAGAGAATTTGGCAGGTAGCTCTTTTAATCTACATACCTCTTCCTCAAGAATAGTGTTCTGGGCTAGAACATCATAAAAGAAGCCCAGGTCATCATTAGTGTTAGCTGAATCACCTGACCTCCTGATTGTATCAGGATGAACATGTGCTGAGTATGGATCAGTTTGCACATGTGCCCTTTTGTCTTGGAACTAGGGACTTCCTGCCTTAGGATTAAATCCTTCATCGGCAGTTGCCTCTGTTGAGGTCTTAGAGATGTTACCAACCTCACCCTATTCATGTGCTGAAGTAGGAGAAGTGGCAGCCTCACTAGATGTTCTGATCTCCTCTTCCACACTAGGAGATAGAACGTTGTAATCCTTATACTGTGGGCTCTCAGTAACACTTGGATCCTCCCTCTCAGTGGTTGAGGTTTGCCCAGTTGTTATATGTTCCTGGGGAGAGGGTGGAGTGTTGAGCTGAGTCAGCACTTTTTCAATTAAAATGGTTGGACTTTGAGGGGCGGTTGCAATGGGAGATTGGGGTGAATCTGTTTGCACCTGGGGAGAGTGGTGCTCTTCAATGGTAACCTTCTCAAGTGAGATAGGTTCCAGAGATGTGGCTGCCCCGAAAGTGGTTGCTTCAGGATCCTGTTGAGAGGATGCCTGAGCGGTTGTAGCTGGTAGAGTCCTTGTAACTACTGGGGGATTAATACTAGTAGCTACTTCCTGCCTTTGTTGTGCAGGGGCATCCTCAGGGGACTCAACTCCCTGAGTAGCCGTTTTGGGGTTTTTTGCTCTTGGCTTGGTGGGGACTTTGGATTTGGAGGAGGAGGCTGTGGGTTCCCGCTGCTTGGGTTTTAGCAGCTTGGCAGCCTGTTTAAGGTTGGTGTCTGAGTTGTGCCTAGAGTATACTTCAGGCAATACAGCCAGAGCAGGGACTCCTAGGCCAACAAGGCCCTCAGATTTTAGTTGTTTTTCGATAATGGCCATGAAAAACCTTGGATATAATATCCATATGTTAGCCACAGGTTTCATAGCCATATCTTTTAATCCTAAAAATATTATTTCAGAAAAATTAAGATTTTGTTGCTCAAGGATAGAGAACAATACCTGCTGCTACCTTGATGACATTTGATCCCATGAAGATGATTTAGGGGCAAGACAGACATTGACCATGTGGAAGATAAGTCTTTTAGGATCATGGAAGTGCTTCTTTAGGATTGTGGAAGCACGGAGGTCGCCTTCATATCCATACTGGGCGAAAGATAGGTCAATGGTGCCCTTAGGATATTCAGTGGCGAAGGTGGCATCATTCAGGTTTAGAGTTTGGCGAATTATATTGGAAGTGATAACCACCTTCTGTTGGTTGACAAACAACTGGAAAATGACCTCGGTGTCATTTTCACCAGTGGTAATGGTGGAGTTTGTCCAGAACTGTACGAGGGATTCGGCGTGGATGATGGGATTGAGAAAAAAGGCCGTTTTGTAAGGAGAGGTAACCATCAGATCGATGGCGGCATCGAACTTGGTCCAAAAGGGTGATTTTGTGAGGTAGGCTACACAATTATGGCGTGGTTTGAGCTGCATGGTCGCCATTAATGTGAGAGAGAAGTTTCAAAGTTTTTGAATGTTTAGGTTGTGAGAATGAAAAACTTTGAAGTTAGGGTTAGGTATTTATAGGGTATGGTTATGAAACGGCTGATAGAAAACGTCTGAAGGTTTTAGTGTTAGTCATCAGGTGTTTGAAATGACCAATGACATGGTTTGAACCATCAGAGGTTGTAAACGAATGAAGACTTGGTGTTAGTATTCAGTAGTTGTAAACTACAGAAGACATGGTTTTCATCTTCAGAGGTTATAAACAACTGAAGACTTAGTGTTAGTCATCAGTAGTTGTAAACTACTAAAGACATGGTTTTGGCTTCAGTTGTTTGCATATGAAGCAACAATAGTGTGAATCAGCTGAAGAGTAAGTGTACTCATCAACTGTTGTCGTCAATTCAGATGTTTCATTCTGACCTCAACATGTACTCATCAGACTTTGTCTGATTTTCAGTTGTTTCATTGGCCATCAGCTCTTTGGAATATTTATTCTTCAGCTCTTGTGAACAAATGTTCAGAAGATCTGTTAAAATAAATTATTCTTCAGAACTTGTGAACAAATATTGTCTTCAGTACTTATGTGGAAAATTACACATCAGTACTTTTGGACAAAATTTGTTCTTCAGTACTTATTTGTTAGAAAAGGCATCAGGAGTTATAACCACATCAGTAGTTGTAGTTCATCAGTTCTTTTCACCAAAAATATACTTCAGTACTTTGAAGTATTTTAGTCTTCAGTAGTTATGAAAAATACTGAAGACTAAATAACTCATCAGTACTTATTTTTGACTTTTGTATACTAATGCTCATCAGTACTTGTTATCTGAGAGCATTAGTATTAGTCATTTGACTCCAGCTGCAGCATACCAAGCCTCAGTACCAGATTTTGAAAAGTAGCACTGTCCAAAGGCTTAGTAAATATATCTGCAAGCTCATCAGCACTAGGAAGAAACTTGGGATCAATTAGACCTTTTAATAACAATCCTGAATAAAATGATGTCTGATCTTAATGTGTTTGGTCCTAGAATGTGACATCCGTCACTTCAAGGTCCGTCATTTAACATGAAACTTCGTTAACTATCCTTAGAGCATTCATT
This sequence comes from Flaveria linearis, assembly GCA_024085815.1. Taxonomy (NCBI): domain Eukaryota; kingdom Viridiplantae; phylum Streptophyta; class Magnoliopsida; order Asterales; family Asteraceae; genus Flaveria; species Flaveria linearis. The sequence goes on from CM044002.1 coordinate 90,844,706, forward strand.
TTTCATCTTCATAGATTATTCGTGAGGACATCATGCCTGATTTGTTTTCTGTTTCAGTGGTGTTAGCAATAATTGCAATCATATCATCCAAAACGCTCACGAATATCACAACCAACATCACAAATTATATTATGTTATATAATATAAACAACACTAAACACACCTTATAATTAGTATGACGCGCGTATCTACGTCGTTATCAACCGAAACATGTTTGGGGACTCGGGGGCTAAGTGCAGGGACTAAACCTAACAAATTGCCAAACTAGGGCTGGGTATAAATACCCCACACCAGCCCTAGCCTTCACACTTTGCTTCTTCTTCTTCCTGATCTTCATCTTCATCGCTCTTCTTCATCCTTGCACCTAGGACTGCCCCGTTTTCTTCGTGTTTTCACCGATTAGACTACTACCACAGCTTAGACATCACATTTCAAGCAGGTAGACACCCTCGGTTGCCCATTTTTGCTCATTTTACAGCTGTGATTTCTAGGGTTTCGGGTGCTCGGGTTCATCCGAGCACATGAGGTCGTGTGGGCCTGTGTGTTGCGTTCCAGGGTGTGTTTCTTGTCTAGACATGTTAGATGTGTGTTTCTAGAAGTTCTTGGGGTGTAAAACGAGTTCCCGGAGCAACTGGACGCTGCTCTGTACTTCAGCAGTCGCGAACTTACTGTTCAGGTGACTGGGTCATCCAGGCGACTGAGCGGTGCGACTGAGTGAGTCGTGCGACTGAGTGGTGCGACTGGGGTGAGTCATGCGACTGAGTCCATGCGTATGTGTGGGTCGTGCGATTGAATGCATACGATTGGGAGTGTGTGCGACTGAGTTAATACGGATTATTGTGTGCGACTGTGTGTATCGCACGACTGAAGATCCAGTCGTATGAATGAGAGTTCAGTCGTACGAATGAAGCTGATTCGTACGACTGAGGGTTTAATCATGCGAATGGAAGGCTGAGTCATGCGATTGGGTGCTGTATGGTACGACAGAGTGCTTAGTCACATGAATGGAGTTCAATCGTGCGAATGAGGCTGATTCATAAGACTGAAAGTTGATTCGTGCGAATGGAGTGTCCAGTCATGCGTCTGGTTTTTTCGTGCGAATGGAATCATTATGTGTGAATTTTTCCTGTGTGTTGTGTGTGTTGCGTGCAAGTGTTACCCACGATCGAACCGAAACTGCCTGAACCTATTGAACATCATCTTATACCTTATGCTCATTATTAATGCTTGTCAATAACTGTCAATAGGGGTTGACTGTTCGTAGCATTCTACTCTTGGGATACTTTCATCATTAGTGCTTATCATTTATTCAGTGAGTTTCGTGGCCCCTTTTTACGCTTATATAACTTTTAAACATTTTCAAACTTGGGGGAAAAGAATGCTCGCATAATTAACTTGATTCAAGCATCTTTCCTAATGGAAGACTGCCACTACTTTGATGAGTATGTTATCTTGCTTAACATGTTGATTGATGCTATGGATAAGCGGATGTCACGTAACTGGTTTAGGCCATCGTTCTAGGTGTAACGCGGATGTGGTGGGAACGCTGCGGGTAACCCTATATATAAGCATCCCTGGTTTACTAAGAATGTGCTTAAGCTGGGCTACGTGATGATCCCGATTGACTGAGGCATGGATTGTTGGAACTTGACTCTATGCTATGTTACCCCTTGTATGTTACTTGGTGGCTTTACATTACTATGTGCTATTACTTGATGCTATGTGTTGTGTGATGTTACTTGTGAATGCTATTGACCTTGGATGCTCTCGGCGGTGTGGTTCTTCTTTGTGGGTCTACTTCGTGGTTCTTCTTTGCCGAGCATCCATTACAACCATTAGTTCCGGTAATGGGACCTAAGGATTGCTTTGGTTGTAACCTATGCGTATGCGCTTTGTGGATCTTGCTACGTCATATAAACTAAACGTATGCGCTTTGTGGATCTTGCTATGTCATTTTAAACTTGTGAAATAATGGAAAATCTATCAATACAACCATTAGTTCCGGTAATGGGACCTAAGGATTGGTTTGGTTGTAAACTAAACGTATGCGCTTTGTGGATCTTGCTACGTCATTTTTAAATATTTACACCTTGGAAATGTTTTCTTTACAGCCATCAATTCCCGTGAGGAACCGATGAATAGGCTTGACTATAGCTATTTATAACTGGTAAAACCGCCTATGCATAAGTGTAGTTGCGGTAGCTCTTAATAAACCTACTTACTATTTTCATCTTATCATATTTTAATACTTAAAACGTGCAAAGCTCACCAACAATTATGTTGACCGTTTTGAGCATTTCTTTTCAGGTGATCAGGGTATTTGAGGTTCTAGGAGTGCTGCCTTTTAGTGGAGACCCTAGGAAGCATATTTTTAAGACTGAACATACATGATGAACAATTCTTTTGTACGTTGTTGCAGTCCTCTAAACAATTAATATTCTTTTTAACACTTGTTCCCGGGTTGTGGGAATTTACATTACAAGTTATCAGTAATGTTTATGTGATCATTTTATATTGAACTTATGACTATGCTGTCGTGAACATTGACTAAACACGGCACATGTCTTCATTTGTGTACGGGTGTCGTCATGGCACGCTTGTCATCATATCTATATTGCATCTCTATTGTTAACCATGTGTTATGACGATCCCGTCTAGCTCGCATCCCCGTGTTTTCGCTATCAGCGGGGGTGTGACATAGAATGCTGGACTTTATTCTTAACAATACAAAGAGCTGAAGCACTGTGGATTAGTAATGGAGTCTTAGTCTCTGTAATGCCATAATCCAATAATTGATTCTGAAGCCAGAGTACCTGAGATGTACAACTTGCAGCAGCAATGTGCTCTGCTTCAGCAGTGGATGTAGCAATTGAAGTTTGTTTCTTACTCTGCCATGAAACTAAACAATTGCCTAGAAATTGGCATCCACCAGAAGTTGATTTTCTGGTGACTTTGCACCCTGCATAGTCACTATCAGAGAAAGCAACTAATTTGCAAGAGTGCCCAGTGGAATACCAAAGTCCTAGAGATTGAGTTCCTTGCAAGTATCTGAAGATCCTTTTAACTGCAATCAAATAGGATTCTTTAGGTGCAGCCTGAAATCTAGCACAGACACCAGTTGCAAACAAAATGTCTGGTCTAGAAGCTGTAAGGTACATCAAGGAACCAATCATACATCTGTAAAGGGTTTCATCAACCGCTTTACCTTTCTGATCAACATCCAGTTGTGTGGTGCTGCTCATGGGAGTAGAACAGGGCTTACAGTTTTGTAAATCAAACTTTTTCAAAAGATCTTTTGTATATTTGGACTGATGAATGAAAGTTCCATCAGCCCTTTGTTTGATTTGCAAACCCAGAAAGAACTGTAATTCTCCCATGGCACTCATTTCAAACTTCTGTTGCATTAACTTTGTAAATTCATCACACAACTGTGGATCAGAGGATGCAAAAATAATATTATCAACATAAATTTGAACAAGTAGCTTATGTTGTCCAATTTTCTTTATAAATAAAGTTTTATCTATGGAGCCTCTAGTGAAATTATTTTGAAGAAGAAAATTTGATAATGTTTTATACCAGGCTCTTGGAGCTTGTTTCAACCCATATAGAGCCTTATCAAGCTTATACACCCAATCTGGATGTTTATTATCCTCAAAACCTGGTGGTTGACACACATAAACCTCTTCTTTTATTTTACCATATAAAAATGCACTTTTGACATCCATTTGAAAAACTTTAAGATTATGGAAAGCAGCATAAGCTAAGAACAATCTGATTGCCTCCAGTCTAGCTACAGGGGCAAAGGATTCATCATAATCAATACCTTCTCCTTGTGCAAACCCCTGTACAACCAGTCTGGCCTTGTTCTTGAAAATTTGACCCTTTTCATCTGTTTTATTCCTAAACACCCATTTAGTGCCTATTGCAAACTTACTTTGGGGTAGAGGAACCAGCTCCCACACTTGCTGCTTTTTGAACTGAAGAAGTTCAAGTTGCATGGCTTCAACCCATCCATTGTCTCATAATGCAACATGATAGTTCTTTGACTCTTGCTGACTAATGAAGAGAGCATAGAAGCAGAAATTGGACAACTGACTTCTGGTTGAGGCTCCAGTATTGATATCACCAATGATCTGAGACATTGGATGATTCTTCAGCTCTTGATAGACAATGAGATCTATGCAAATGTTTATAGGAGATCCAGCAGCAATAGATGTTGATGGAGATTCTTGAAACCATATAGGAGATGGCAACTCAAATGAAGTAGATGATTCAGAAATTTCATCAGTGTTTGTTGTGGATGGAGCTGCTGAAGCTACAGGAGTGTCTGGTTAGATGACTCAGGCAGTTGATCACTCAACCTGAAAAGGTGAGTACTGTCAGCATTATCATCAGTACCACCAGGTGGAGAACTGTGTGTAGTTGGTGATGAAGTATCAGGAACTACAACAGCTGGAGACTGGGAAGGAACATATTGCAGTATGTCCAAATCAAATAGCTCCACAGGGTTTTGTGGGATTTTATCCTTTGGAGATTCATTAAACTTCACATGCAAAGTCTCTTCAACCATCTTTGTTCTGCAGTTGAAAACTCTGTATGCCTTGCAAGTAGATGAATAACCAACAAAGTACCCTGCATCCACCTTTGATTCAAACTTCTGGAGTGGATTCTTTGTGTTGAGAATATAACAGGGACACCCAAATGCTCTAAAAATGAAATCAAAGGGGCCAAATAATGTAGCACTTCATAAGGAGTCTTCATCAACCTCTGATTTACTAATACTCTATTCTGAACATAGCAAGCTGTGTTGATAGCTTCAGCCCAAAAGATCAGTAGTAGTCCTGAATCAGCCAACATTGACCTAGCAGCTTCAACAAGTGTCCTGTTCTTTCTCTCCACCACTCCATTTTGTTCAGGAGTTCTTGGAATGCTAAACTGCCGCTTGATTCCCTTTGACAGGTAGAATTCATCAAGTGTGTGATTTCTAAATTCTATGCCATTATCACTCCTCACACACTTGACTGGAAGGGAATACTGTTTCTCAACATACAACACAAAGTTCATAACGGCTTGTGCAGCTTCATTTTTGGAATGCAAGAAGAAAGTCTATACAAATCTGGAGTAATCATTCACAATTACCAGACAGTATTTCTTCTTTGCTATGCTCATTACTCTTACAGGACCAAAAAGATCCATATGCAACAATTGCAAGCAGGCAGTGGACTTTGGCTCTTCTATTGGAGGGAATGAGACCTTGTGTTGCTTCCCTTTTAAACAAGCAGAACAATTGTCATCACATTTGAACTCCTTCAGTGGCAATCCTCTTACTAAACGATGGTGAATCAGCTGGTTCATGTTTTTGAGATTTACGTGACCAAGCCTTCTATGCCACAGAGTAGATTCCTGAGGAGAAGCCTTGGAGAACAGGCAAGGATGGCCTTTTAGATCGATTTTCTTTGACAAGTCCAAGGCATAGCCTATCCTGTTGGCCTTCAGGAGAGTATGATCATCCAATACCTTGTCAATCAAACTCAGAACTTTGGAAGACAGATTCCTACAGTTCTGACTGGTGAAAAGGGCAACAAGACCTTTATCACATATTTAACTGACACTCAAGAGATTATACTTGAGATTCTCCACATGGTTGACATCATCAAACCTTATTTCACCATTGGAAACAAAGCCTTTGCCAATGATGTAACCCTTAGCATCATTGCCAAAAGAAACAAACCCCTTCTTTCCTTGAGTGTAGTCATTAAGAAGAGAGTTGCTCCCTGTCATATGCATGGATCCTCCACTGTCTACATACCAGATGCTTCTTAGGCATGCTGAAGAACTCTGCATTCATCACAAGAAACTAGTTAGCTTTTGAGACACAAACCATTTTGGTTTTGGGTCAGTTCTCATCAACAGATTTCACACTAACTAGTTTGTCATGAGTTGCAGCCTGTGGTGATGGAGATGGTGCAGAAAAGGATTCCCTTGTTTTAGGCTTAGGTTTCCTTTTCTGTGGTTTAATCACAGGAACATCTATTTGGTTGACTCTCCCCAATAGATGTTGAACCATCATAACAAGTTGTGTCTGATTGTTTGCTTGAGCCTTCAGCTTATCAGACACATCAGTACTTGATTTTGATGGATTCCTGTGTTGCACCATCTTCCGATGAACACCTTCAGATGTTTCCTGATTAACCCCTTCCTTCTTTTTGGATTTCTTTAAGGCTTTTGGGGTTTCAGGTTGAGATGCTGCTGGTACAAACTTGGTTTCAAACTCAACTTTCATTTTGTTAATTTTCTTTTTAATGTTCTTATCTTGGTTGAGTTTGGAACCCTTTCTATACCATCAATTATCAGTGAGATGATTGAATAAGTCACATATTTCACGTGGCTTTTTCATCATTTTTTGTTGATCAACTGCTGGAGAAGATGAAACTACTGAAGATTTGTTCTTCAGTACTTTCTTCCTTTCAGTACTTGTGGTAAGTACTGAGGGGTTCTTAACTACTGAAGATTTGTTCTTTAGTAGTGTTCTATCAGTACTTTCAGCTTTCTTCCTTTCAGTACTTGCAGAGTTCCTGATAGAATATTCAGCAGTTTTCAAACCCTGTCTACTTTCAGTAGTTTGGGTTTGTTCTTCAGGTGTTATAACTTGCTCTTCAGTACTTTCAGTACTTTGTGAGACAACACCTGAAGTGATCAACTCTTTCTTGATATGTGACTGTCAGCATTTGACCTCTCAATTGTATCAATATCAGCTGATTGGTTTTCTGAGGTAGTAATACTGACTTCATCCTCTAATTTTGGTGCATTTTCAGAGGATGAATCACATGATGAGGTGGATTGGTTATTGCTTTCTCCTTCAGATTCTACTTCTAACCTAGGAGTAAAATCTGTAGGAGGAGCAGTGTGATTATAACCAATTCCAAACTTCACATTGGAAGCTAATTGCTTGCTGAGAAGCATTTCAAAACCCTTACAGGAAGTTACCCAGCATTCACACTCTACCTGGGTAGATGCAAGAGTTTTTTGAGGTCCATATACTTCCCTGAAAGTACCTCTTCCTTAGCCTTATCATCAGTGATTTGACATTTTAATTTATAAATCTCATCATTCTTTTCATTTATCACAGACTCAAACTCAGCTTTTCTTTTGGAAATTATATTCTCTAGCTCAAGATTTTTGTTAATTAAAGCTACATTTGCTTCTCTAATAGATGTAAATGTGGCTATGCATGATTCAGAACATAACTTGGCCTTGGCCTCTGAAGATACTTGTGATGTTAGAGCATTTGAAGTTGAACCATCAGTAGACTCTAGGGCCATGAGAGTAAGATTTCCAAAAGGATTATCACCACCATATTGACCAGCACCAGAGAACAGTTGTTCATGATGACCAGACATATCATCTGGTAAACTGCTCCAGTCAACAACATCAGGAGTGAAAAAGCTGTGATGTGGTTGAGATTGAGATTGTTGATGAGATTGAGATGGTTGAGGCTCAGGAAGGGCATGTGGTTGTTGAGCAATGGGTGGTTGAACCTGACTTGTCTGAGGCATGTAGAAGCAAGGGTAAGGATATGGCATAGGACTTTGAGGAACAAAATATGCAGGTGATGATTGAGCTTGTGATGGATGACCAGAACTGGTGGAATGTTGCCCTTTGTTTTGTGAGTTATTACCTGGGAAGGTCATAAAGGGTGCAGATGAGTTAGATCCAGATGATCTACACTCTCTTGCAAAGTGTCCAAGCCTATGGCACTTGTGAAACCTTAACTTGCTCTTGTCAAAATCAACTTTGGTTTTGCCAGAGAGACCTGGGAATTTCCTACCAGTTCTTTTGTAGAACTTTTGAGATCTGATATTGATCATTGCCATTTGGCTCAAAATATCCATCTCTTCCAGATCATCATCCGGAATTCCTTTCAAGTCCTCCATCAAAAAGCACAAATTATCACCACTACCACCTGAACTACCATCCACACCAACAAAAACATGTTCTCCAATGTTAGTAGAGAAATCAATATGCTCATCATAAGAACCATCTGATGCAGCATACTCTGACTCCTGACCTATCAATGCAGTATTGCCTGATACAAAGTCATCAGTGAGCTTTCCAGATAAAGACAACTTCCTTTTCTGTTCTATCTCTCTTTCAAATGTCAGCAGTTTCCCATGAAGTTGGGTTAGAGATAGAGTGCTCAGATTTGCACTGGAGCGTAGGACAATCATGTATGTGTCCCATCTCTCAGGCAGGGATCTGAGGAATCGGTTGTTCATCTGGCTGTTTGTATATTCTTGTTTGACCATTTTCAGCTCAGAAATCAAACAGGAAAATCGCCCAAATTGTTGAGTTAGAGACTCACCCTTCCTATAATAGAATGTCTCATATTGTTGGGCAAGGATTTCCCTAGTATTTGCCAAGACCTCATCAGTTCCTCCAAATTGTTCTTTCAAAGCAACCCAGAGGTCATGAGCAGTTTCATGATGCATAAGCCCTGAATAGATTTCATTAGGCAGTGCCATGGCCAGAATTCCATGGGCTTTAGCATCAATTTCGAACATCTTTAGATCTTCATCCAAATACTGATCAGGTTTCTTCGGAACTCTCTCATTTGTTTCCAGAGTACTCATCATAGGCTTGTATGGTCCATGCACCATAGATTTCCAACATCCTGCGCTGTTGATAGACAGGTGATGGAGCATATGACGTTGCCATATGTTATACTCACTCCTAACTAGCATCGGGGGCTTTGTTGAGGAGCCAGTATTATGAGGATCATTGGTTGGTGTCGACATTTCACAAATTCAGGTAAATTCAAAGTAATTTCAACAATTCTAGCTCAAAACCACGTAGAACCTCAGATTAATTGACCAGAAGCAACATAAATTAAAACTCTATGACCGATTCTTGCAAATTTGCTAATTCGATCAAACGTAGATACCAAACGAGCAGTTTCAATGATCAATTGTTAAATCGATCAATGATTAACTGGCTCTGATACCATTTGATAGGATCTCAGACCTCGTTTGATCAATTAGATTAATATTTGCAGCGGAATTGTACACGAATTAGACAAATTCAAGCAAGAACACAAATGATAATGCAATGGAACAGTACAGTTATAGAGAGAAAAGGTATTTTTGTAAAATGGAATATTTCATTCAATCTCAAGCTTCGGCCATTACAAAATTAGGTCATCCTCCCTTATATAAGGAAGATGACGTCAGCTGATGTCACTTGATTGTGACATCTAACCGTTATTACAACAACCACTGAAATATAACTAAACTACTGAAGATGTCTTACAACAGCTGACATCTTCTAACAAAAGCTAAGTATAAACTAACATAACTACTGAAACTTATAACTACTGAACTACAACGTCTGAAGAACATGCTCTTCAGATGTTTTACAATATACTGAAAGAAAGAAAACTACTGAAAAGGAAAACCATCACAACAACTGAAGAATACTACTTCAGCTATTGTGACAACTTCTGAAGTCTTCAGTACTTGTAGTCTTCAGCACTTGAACTTCAGCTGATGTCTTCAGTACTTGAACTTCAGCATATGTCTTCAGTGTTTGAACTTCAACTGATGTCTTCAGTACTTGAACTTCAGCACTTGTAGTCTTCAGATGTTGTCATCAACTGATGAAGCCTTCAGCAGTTATTGAGATGTCTATGGGACTTAAAGGTTTTTCTGACCAGGCTCATTTGTTCTTTTTGTCCAACATACTATGTCTACAACTGATGACTAATACAAGTCATGTGTTTTGAGTTTTAACACTGTATTCACAGCGGATACCTTACCAACATCATGTGCTATGAACACTTGTTTGTTGTGATGATTATTGTAGCTATAGCAGATGAATGTTTGTATGTCCGTTGTGACAACATTTGTCAAAATTAATTTTAAAATTTTGTTTGCCTTGATTTGGTTTCTTCCGAAAGAAAAGTTTGATAGAATTTTTTTCCGAAGCCATTTGTGATGATTTTCTTCCGAAGCTAGTTTTGTTAAACATTTCTTGTAAAGCTTTTATTGATTTTCTTCCAAAGCAAATTTTGTTAAAAATTTCTTCCAAAGCTATTTGTGTTGATTTTCTTCCGAAGAAAACTTTAATAATAAAAATTTTCTTCCAAAGTAATTGTTAATAAATTATTTTGAGAACAACTATATTCTTCAACCCTTGAAAAATATTTTGAATTGTTTTAAATTTTGAATGTTTATTAAAATCTAATATTTTAACATGATCAATATATGAATGGTTAAGATATCATCATAAACAATATTATGCAATAAAATGCATATGTATGTGTGTCAAACTACTGTGTTTGGGTGTTTGCTTGACTTGGGTTTATTTAAAATTTAAAATTTTAAATTTTAAATTTTAACATGTATGATTGTGTACTTGTTCTGCTGACATTGATATTTTCATGTTTAATTCCCCCCCCCCCCTAAATTTTTGTATATTTATAAAAACATATTATAAAATGACAAAATTTTAAATTTATTGGAATGGAAATTATCAAAGTCCAATCTGATTGCTTGCATGATAAAAATTTAGACAGAATACACTTTATCTAACTAATAAAGGATTGCTTTTCATGATTTGACATGAATCATTTGTACATAACATGAGATCATACTAATCTTAAATCTGTATTGGGTTGTTTGTAGTTTAAGAATAGACATAGGCTAATACAATATTATTGTAATATTTGGATCCACTTAAAATCATGCATGGTATTAATGATTGATTTAAACAATGAGTGATTATCATGTTTTGGGTATATTAGGATGATTTGTATGTACCCCACATTGGATTATATGTTAAGATCAATCCTCCTCAAGATATACTTGAAAGCACTTACAATACTTATGACCTAGTTATTTAGGAGCTAAAATGCTCAATTTGATCCTGTTATTTGATCCACATTGGGATTCTTTTGCACTTCACTTTGGAAGGTGATCCTCTTGAGGATCCTTTTGAATGTTCATCCTTAATGGATGTGTTCCTCATTGTGAATCTTTTTGGATCATGATTTGGTCATTCAGGTATGTGCTCAGCACAACAAAGAATGCAATGATGTACTTTGGGTCTATGATAATCATAACAAATGATACACTTGTTTGATCGAGCAATTTATAAACTGTTTCACATCGTGTATTGTATTTACTTTACACGTAATCTATATTGGATAGACCAATACGTATCATAAACTAAGATGTGTTGTTGACCACACAATCATGATAATTTAGTTCTTCACTGTTGTATGTGATGTTAGGTGTCCCATGCTGATCCTATACACATATTAAATGAAGTATTGTCAGTCTTTATTAGTGGAAAATAACTATAGTAAAGAGATAATCTAGTGTACTATCATTTCTCATGAATGTTTATGTGTGATTTCAAAATGCTTGTTAATTGAAAAACATGAATGTTTGTATGATACTTTGATTTTGAAAGATGCTTTTTTGATTTAAAGTTGGACTTTAACAAATTAAGTTTGTATGACATTAACGTTTTGAAAACATTACTTGTTTGATTCATAGTTGATCATGCCAAGTGACTAAACTAAAAATTCAAATCTTGTTGAATCAAATGGTTTGGTAAACAGGTCAGCCAATTGATTGTGTGTATGGACTTTGATCAACTCTATCAGACCCTTTTCTGAGCAATCTCTTAGGAAGTGTTAACTGATATCTATATGTTTTGTTTTTGAATGTTGAACTGGATTGTCAGTGATAAACATGGCAGAAGAATTGTCAATGTGCATAGGTGGTTTAAGAAAATTAAAGCCATAATCAAGCATTTGGTTTTGAATCCAAAACACTTGAGAACAACATGCAGAAGCAGCTACGTATTCTGCTTCAGCTGTTGACACAGAGACATTTGTTTGTTTCTTACACTGCCAGGAGATCAATCTTAATTCAAGAAACTAAGGACCTCTAGTAGCGGATTTTCTATTGTTTTTGCATCCACCATAATCATTGTCCGTGTATGCACATAAAGAGAAATCTCCATCTTTTGGATACCATTGGCCAAGTGCTTGTTTGCCTTTTAAGTATCTAAAGATTTTCTTTATAGAATTGATGTGTAATTCTTTTGGATCTGCTTGGTATCTTGCACATATGCAAACTGCATACATGCTGTCTGGTCTACTTGCAATTACATACATCAGGGAGCATATTATAGATCTGTAGAGCTTCTGATCAACTGATGTGCCTTCTGAATCTAGGCCAAACTTCAAGCCAGTTGCAAATGGTGTTTTGCTTATTGTGCAATCAGACTTTTTGTATTCCTTCAATATCTGCTGAACATACTTTCTTCAATTGATTAAATTCCATTAGCAGATTGCTAAACTTGAAGACCAAGGAAGAAAGTAAGATCTCCCATTGAACTTATTTGGAACTTTGGTTGTATAAGAGTTTCAAACTCTCTACAAAGTTGGACGTTAGTGGAGCCAAAAATGATGTCATCCACATAGACTTGAACTACTAACAATTCTTGTTCTCTCCTCTTTAAGAACAATGTCTTATCTATTTTCCCTCGGAAGTAACCATTCTGTAGTAGAAACTTAGACAAAGTTTTGTACCACTTCCTAGGTGCTTGATGAAGACCATACAAGCTTTAACTAATTGTAGACTCTGTGTGGGAATTCTGGGTCTTCAAACCCTGGTGGTTGAGCAACATATACCTCTTCGTCTATCATTCTATAGAGGAATGCACATTTGACATCCATTTGCAAGACAATGAAGTTTTAGATGAGGCATATGCAAGGAACACTTGGATGGCTTTTAGTCTAGCTATGGAACAAAGACATCATCATAATCAATGCCTTCCTCTTGATTATATCCTTGGGCAATTAGCCTTGATTTATTTTGAATGAAAATTCCTTTGTCATCTGCTTTGTTTCTGAATAGCCATCTTATGCCAATGGCATATTGACCTTCAGGTAGGTCAACCCACTTCCATACCTCTTACTTTCTAAATTGATGTAATTCCTCCTATATTGCTTCTATCCAAATGTTCTCTTTAAGTGCTTCTGTGATGTTTTTGGGTACAATTAGGGATAAGAAATAGGAATACAGACAAATGTTTACTGCGACTGATTGATTTCTTGTTAGTCTGATATTGAGGTCACATATGATGTTTTCTAAAGGATGATCTTTGTGAACTCTGGTTGATTTAACTTGATTAACAGGGATTGTTGAATCAAGATTGGTGATTTTTTGATCTGGTGTTGAATGATGAGCAAGAGTATTTAAAGTTATAGGATAATTTCATTGTGTGGGTTCATTGAATGTTTAGGGAGAATCATGAAAGAAATCTAATATTTCATCTTCATGATGTGTGTCTGATAAAGAATGCTAATCATCATCTTTTTCAACTGTGTTTTGTTAGTGTGACTTTGGTTGGTTGGTTGGTTGGTTGGAGTTAATTGGTCTTGTTAGTGTGACTTTGGTTGGTTGGTTGGTTGGTTGGAGTTAATTGGTCACATGTGTTGATGAAGACGGAGTGTTTGTTGATGTTCCTTTTGAGGCGTTTGTTTGATCTGGAGGAGGTGTAACTATGGTACTTGAAGGAGAAATGGTTGTTCTCCTTGGAGGATCAATAGTTAACAAAACATCAATGGTTGTTGGAGGAGGTACCATAGGGTATTCAATATTTTCCTTCATACCTGAACCATCAAAATAAGATGTGTCAAATGATTTTGTAAGCGAGCCAATATCAAATAACAGTCTGATCCAATTACGTTCTTCGTGAAAGAATGTTCATTGAAAACAACATCTGTTGTTTCTTCCATAATATTAAGTCTTGGATTGTATACTCTGTAAGCTTTTGAACTTCCAGAATATCAAACAAAGAATCCTTCATCTACTTTTGGAGCTAATTTGGATAATTGTTCTCTGGTGTTTAATATTGAAACAGAACATCCAAATGCTTTATGAAATCCAATGAATGGTTTTTCTTTTGAACATTAATTCATATGAAGTGTTTGAATGTTCTTTGATTATTAATGTTCTATTTTAAATTTAACAAGCTATATTGATTGCTTCAGCCTAAAAATATATGGGCAATAGAAAGTTAGCTAGCATAGATCTGGCTGCTTCTATCAATGTTTTGTTCCTCCTTTCAGCTACTCCATTTTGCTAAGGAGTTCTTGCTACACTGAATTGATGATTGATTCCTATCTCCGCACAAAAGGAAGAAATAGAGTCATTTTTTAATTCAGTTCCATTATCACTTCTTAAAGATTTAAATTTAAGATCTAATATATTCTCAATATTAGTAATAAATATTTTGATGATATATGATCTTTCTGACTTGTGCAGAAGAAAAATTACCCATGCGAATCTTGAGTAATCATCTACTATAACAAGTCAGTATTGCTTCTTTCCTATGCTTAGGATGTTTGTTGGGCTAAAAAGGTCCATGTGAAGCAATTTGAGTTGTGTGTGATTAGAGTTTGCTAATTTAGACTTATAAGACACTCTATGTCGTTTGCCTTTCAGACATGTAGTTTAATGGTCTGTACAGAAAAATTCTTTTTGTGGTAAACCTATTACTAAGTCACCTCTCACAAGTTGATTCATTCTGTTATAATTAGAGTGTCCCAAATGTTTGTGTCATAATTAGGAAACATCTTCTGATGATTTTGATAGTAAACATATTTTAGGGGTTGATACTGAAACAATGTTCATATCAAGAATGTATGTGTTGTTATGACGTGGAGTTTTCAAAAGGATACAATCTTCAGGTATATAAAAACATGTCTTGAGGATGTAGCAGTTGTTAGATTCAAATAAAGTGGCATATCCCTTATCAGATTTGGGATACACTTAGTAGATAAACTGAAGGTTGGAGCAGTAGTTGACATTTTTAAAGCTGATCAACGTATTTGATACCGTTCTAAAAGGATCTCAGCCTCTAGTTTGATCAATTAGATTGTATTCGCAGCGGATTTAGCACGATAATTAAACAGATAAGCAAGAACACAAATGATTTTTCATGTAACAGTAAAATTATAGAGAGAGAGAACAATTCTGCGAAAAGGTGTTTTCTATTGAATCACACTCTTCGGCAAGGATTACAATTAGGTCATCTCCTTTTATAGGAAGAATGACGTCAGCTGATGTCACTTGATAGTGACATCAAACCGTTATTCTAACAAACTACTGAAAACACCTAAACTACTGAAGATGTCAAACAACTGACACCTTGTTACAAAATGCTAAGTGTTAATACTTATTACAAACTACTGATAAGAAAAGAAACTACTGAAAGCTACAACAACTGAAGAACAAACTCTTCAGTCGTTTACAAACTACTGAAAGGAAAATTACAATTACTGAAAATAAAAGACTGAAAGGTAAGCCATCACAACAACTGAAGAATGCTTCTTCAGCTGTTGTGACAAACTCTGAAGCTTCAACACTTGGTCTTCAGACTTTGAACTTCAGATGTTTCATCAGCTGATGACTTCAGTAGATGTCATCAGCTGATGTCTTCAGTCTTTGTCTTCAGACTTTGTACATCAGTTGTTGATCATCAGCACTTTAGTTCTTTAGCTGTTGATCTTCAGTACTTTATCTTCATACTTGAGGCTTCAGTACTTGAGTCTTCAGTACCTGATGCTTCAGTTGTTGAGTCTTCAGTACTTGAAGTCTTCAGCTGTTCATCTTCAGTTCTTTGATCTTCAGCTGTTGAAATCTTCAGTCTTTGTCAAACTACTGATGAAGCTTTCAGCAGTTGTTGTGATGTCTTGTGGGACTTAGAGGTTTTTCTGATCTGGCTCATTGGTTCTTTTGGTCCAACAATCTCCCCTTGAACCAATGCAGCCAAAACCTCTATGCTTATTATTTATCCCACTTATTGATGGCAGGAAGATTGGTCTTTTTTCCTTCTTGATCAGCTTAGAAAATGACCCAATTAAGCACTGGCCTGGGAAGAGGTCTCTGAGATTTGGTTGGCATAGTATGGATGGGAACTCTGTTTTTGGGGAACTGGACACAGAGTTGTTGTCCCATCTATAAGACCTACTTCCCAACTATGAGCCTGTAGGATTCTCTGGTTTAGGCTTCTAAAAACATCACTTGTTCCTCCATGGTAAGTACTTCTGCCTCACCATCAAAGAATCCTTCAGGCCCATAGAGCTCTAAGATGTATTTGGCCTCTTTACCACTTTTGAGCTCCACAGTTGTTATTGCCCTATAGGCGAATTCATCTGGGTGATTACCCTCTAAGAACAACTGGAGCTTATTTCTCTGAAGTTTCTCAAACCTCTTGTAGACTAACCCCTTTTTAACAACCCTGTTCTCCAACATCTTTTGTGGTGGGAGGTTAGCCTGATAGGTTTTCTTGAAATCTTCTATGATCTCCCAGGGTGATACTACAATGGCCAAGGAGATCACTTCATCTACAATCCTTTTCACTTGGCCATTGTATCTCTGTGGAATGTCTTTCTTCATGATTCTGTGAGACACCCTGGGATCAGGCCAAATACTCACTTTGTCCTTTTGATATTGAAATGTATGCCTTAAAGTGAATAATCTCAGAGCTTGTTTCCTCATATTTGTGATTGATGAGGAAGCAGCATAGGCTTTATCTACTCTTTTCAACAGCTCTTCATCATGTAGCCTATGCTGCTGTTCTTCTTCAAGCTTAACCTTCACAGCTTCTATCTGTGAGGCAGGAGTGATAGGAGTGATGGGTAAAGTTCTGGGTTTAGCCAAAGATAAGACTGCAGAGAGAGGCAGCCTATCTTCTTCATCATCATCATCCTCTTCTTCTTCTTCTAGCCTCAACACCCTTATCTTCTTCTTCAAGGATGTATCATCGGCAATGGGTTTTGATGGTGAGGGGGTTGGTTTTGTGGATTGTGTTTGGGTTTGTGTTGGTGTGGGAGATTGGGCAGGCTTTGCTAGCAGTCTGGATATGAGTGAAGGTTTGGTTTGTTTTGCTAGCAAAGTCCTGTTCCCAGCACCTACTTCAGACAGGGCTTCTATGACCAGTCCCTTTGTAAATTCCCCAGCCGAACAGATCTTGGTGGCTATAGCCAAGATACTGTCCCTGGTCCATGACTTAACATCTAGGACTGGTCTCCCTAGATACTTCGAAATGAACCTAGTCATAGCCTCAAGTCTCTCTCTTTCCTCTTGGCTATAACTAGTCCATCGGTAGTCAATCTCATTTATCTCTAATTTCCTTATCTCCTGATCTAGCATGGCAGTGTCAGTGTCAAAGCCTTGCCTGAACAGCTGATCAATGATGTTGTCCATTGATCGGCTATGTTCAGCATCAGCCTCCTTGACAAGGACAGCTAGATCAGTCTCCCTCTCCTTCTCTCCCTTCTTCTTCTTGTAAGTGACATGAAAGTCCTTTTGACTTTCAGCCACTTTAATCAGTTCAGCTCTCTCTTCCCTCTCCTTCTCCTTCTCAGTCTCCTCAACTCTCTCCCTCTCGTTTTCCACCTCTACCTCCACCTCTTTCTCCTTCACTTCCTCCTCTATTCTCTTCCTTTTAGCTTTCACTGATGTCTCCCCCTTTTTGGTTGCATTGGTTGCAAGGGTTTGACTATCAGAAAGCGATTTGGCCACAGCAGCTTCCACCAAGGGCTGTATTGTAGAGGGAAGCCTCTCATCCAAGGTTTTGATCACAATGTCTGTTATCATGGGTGTGATGAGAGGCAAGGATTGGTGAAAGATAACAACTAACTACTCAGGAGGGTTCTGTTCCTGAGAAGTAGTGCCAGAAGCAAAGGCAGGTGGCTGAGTTTTTAGGAGTGGTTGAGTGTTTAAGAGACCTTCAGGTGAAGGTGCCATCTGTGGGTTCATGGTGGCAGATGGTCTTTGATCCTGAGACATTTTGGCGAGCAGCTCTTTGAGTCTGCTCACCTCATCCTCAAGGATTGTGTTTTGAGCAACTACGTCAAAGAAGAAGCTCAGGTCATCATCAGTTTGCACTGAATCACCTGACCTCCTGACTGAGTCAGGATGTACATGCACTGAGTGTGGCTTAGTAGTTGCATGTGCCCCTTTTTCTTGGTTCTGGGGACTTCCAGCCTCCGGATTGGATCCATCATCGGCAGTTGCCTCTGGCGAGGTCTTATTAATGGTACCAGCTTCTTCCTACTCATGTGCTGATGCAGGGGAAGTGGCAGCCTCACCAGAATATCCCATCTCCCTTGCCACACTGGGAGATGAGACTTGTGATTCTCTGTGTTGTGGGCTCCCATCAACACTTGTTTCCACCCTCTCTTCAGTTGGAGTTTGCCCAGTTAAGATTGGTTCCTGGGAGAGGGTGGAGTGTTAAGATGGGTCAACACTTCTGTAATAATAAATGTAGGGCTTTTAGGGGCGGTTGCAGTAGGAGATAGGGTAGAAGCTGTATGCACATGGGGAGGAGTGTGCGTTTCAATGGCAACCTCCTCAATTGAGAAAGGTTCCAGATATCTGGCAGCCCCAGAAATGGTTGCATCAGGCTCCTGTAAAGAGGAAGCCTGTACGGTTGTGGTAGGTGGAGTCGTGGTGATTGCTGGGAGAATCTGGCCAGCAGTCACTTCCTGCGTTTGTTGTGCAGGCGCATCCTCAGGGGACTCATCTCCCTGAGTAGCCTTTTTTGGTTCCTTTTTGGTTTTGGTTTTGGTGGGGACTTTAGACTTGGAGGTGGAGGCTGTGGGTTCCAGCTGCGTGGGTTTGCGCAGCTTGGCAGCCTGTTTTGAGTGTCTGGTCTATGTTGTGCCTGGAGTATACCTCAGGAAATACAGCCATTACAGGGACTCTAGTGCCAACTAGTCCCTCAGCATTAAGCTGGTCCTCTATCATAGCCATTATAAACTGTGGATATAGTATCCAACGGTTAGCAAAAGGTTTTATGGCCATGTCCTTGAGTTCCAAGAAAAGTATTTCAGAAAAATTTAGTGGTTGTTTTTCAAGGATAGAATACAACACCTACTGCCACCTTGTGGACATC
The DNA here is from genome assembly GCA_024085815.1 of Flaveria linearis. Lineage (NCBI taxonomy): Eukaryota > Viridiplantae > Streptophyta > Magnoliopsida > Asterales > Asteraceae > Flaveria > Flaveria linearis. The sequence goes on from CM044002.1 coordinate 90,863,684, forward strand.
TGATCCCATGAGGATGTCTTCGGGGCTAAAGAAACATTGACCATATGAAATATGAGGCGTTCATGGTCATGGAAATGTTTCTTGAGCATGGTAGAGGCTGATAGGTCACCCTGATAGTCATGAGCAGCAAAAGAAAGATCAAGGGTGCCTTTGGGGTAGTCGGTGGGGAAGGTGGCATCATCCAGTTTTAGGGTTTGTCGGATGATTGCTGGAGTGATGACCACCTGTTTGGTGTTGACGACCGACCGGAGATTGACCTCGGTGTCGTTCGCTCCAGTCTGGATGGTGACATTCGTCCAGAACTGGGATAAGGAATTGGCATATATTGTGGGATTGAGGAGAAAGGCTGTTTTAAGTAGGGAATCAACCATGAGATCAATGACATGATCAAACTTGGTCCAAAATGGTGACTTTGTGAGGTATGCGACATAGTTGTGTCGTGGTTTTAGTTGCATGGTCGCCATTAATGGTGTATGGGAGGTTTGAGAGTTTTTGAAATTTTAGGTCAAGTGAGAATGAAAAACTTCTGAAGATAGGGTTTGATATTTATAGAGTTTAGGAAACAGCTGAAAGAAAACGACTAAAGGTTTTGGTGTTAGTCATCAGTTGTTGAAACGACTGATGACGTGGTTTTAACCTTCAGAGGTTATAACATTTGAGGACTTGGTGTTAGTATTCAGTAGTGGAAACTACTGAGACCTTGGTTTTGTCCTTCAGATGTTGTGAACGACTGAAGACCTATTGGTCATCAGTAGTTATAAACTACTGAAGACATGTCTTCAGACGTTGTAAACAACTGAGACTTGGTGTTAGTCTTCAGTAGTTGTAAACTACTGACATTTCAGTAGTTGTGAACTACTAAAGACATGGTTTTGCTTCAGTTGTTGTAAACAACCGAGGACGTGGTATTAGTCATCAGTAGTTGTGAAACTACTGTAGACATGGTTTTGTACTTCATTTGTTTGGTTATGAAACAGCAGATGTTGAAATCAGCTGAAGAGTAAAATTACTGATCATCCGTTGTCGTCAATTCAGTTGTTTCATGCTGACCTCAACATTTACTCATCAGCTCTTTGGCTGACTTTCAGATGTTTCATTGGCCTTCAGCTCTTGTGAATATTTATTCCTCAGCTCTTATGAACAAATGTTCATTACTTGAGGAAGTAAATTATTCTTCAGAGCTTGTAAACAATTTTGTCTTCAGTACTTATGTGTAAGATTACACATCAGTACTTGTGAACAAAATTTGTTCTTCAGTACTTATTTGTTTGAAAACTATACATCAGTAGTTATAACTACATCAGTAGTCGTAACTACATCAGTTGTTTGCAACAAATAATATACTTCAGTACTTTGAAGCATTTTAGTCTTCAGTAGTTGTGAAAAATGCTGAAGACTAAATTACTCATCAGTACTTATTTTTGACTTATGCATACTAATGCTTACCAGTACTTGTTAGCTGAGAGCATTAGTATTAGTTAAATTATTCTAGCTGCAGCATACCAAGCCTTAGTACCAGATTTTGAAATGTGGCACTATCTAAAGGCTTAGTAAATATGTCTGTAAGCTCATCAGCACTAGGCACAAACTTTGGATCAATTAGACCTTTTTCATAGCAATCCCTTATAAAATGATGTCTGATCTCAATATGTTTGGTCCTAGAGTGCTGGACTGGATTTTTAACAATACAAAGAGCTGAAGCACTATCCATTAATAATGGAGTCTTAGTCTTTGTAATGCCATAATCCAAAAGTTGGTTTTGAAGCCAAAGTACCTGTGATGTACAACTTGCAGCAGCAATGTACTCAGCTTTAGCAGTGGATGTAGCAATTGATGTTTGTTTCTTACTCTGCCAAGAAACTAAACAATTGCCTAGGAATTGGCAACCACCAGAAGTGGATTTTCTAGTGACTTTGCATCCTGCATAGTCACTATCAGAGAAAGCAACTAATTTGCAAGAATGCCCAGTTGAATACCAAAGACCTAGTGATTGGGTACCTTGCAGATATCTAAAGATCCTTTTGACTGCAATCAAATTGGATTCTTTAGGTGCAGCCTGAAATCTAGCACATGCACATGTTGCAAACATGATATCTGGTCTAGAAGCTATAAGGTACATCAAGGACCCAATCATACATCTGTAAAGGGTTTCATCAACCGCTTTACCTTTCTGATCCACATCCAGTTGTGTGGTGCTGCTCATGGGAGAAGAACAGGGCTTACAGTTTTGTAAATCAAACTTATTCAACAAGTCCTTTATATACTTGGACTGATGAATAAAGGTTCCATCAACCCTTTGTTTGATTTGCAACCCTAGGAAGAACTGTAATTCTCCCATAGCCTCATTTCAAACCTTTACTTCATGAGCTTAGTGAATTCATCACACAACTGGGGATCAGAGGATGCAAAATTTATATCATCTACATAAATTTGAACAAGGAGCTTATGTTGTCCCACATTCTTAATAGATAAAGTTTTATCAATGGTGCTTCTAGTGAACTTATTCTCTAGAAGAAAAGTTGATAATGTGTCATACCAAGCTCTAGGAGCTTGTTTCAGCCCATAAAGAGCCTTATCAAGCTTATGCACCCAATCAGGATGTTTATTGTCCTCAAAGCCTGGTGGTTGACACATATAAACTTCTTCTTTTATTTTACCATATAGAAAGGCACTTTTGACATCCATTTGAAAAACTTTAAGATTGTGAAAGGTAGCATAAGCTAAGAACAATATAATTGCCTCCAGTCTGGCTACAGGGGTAAAGGTTTCATCATAATCGATGCCTTCCTCTTGTGCAAACCCCTGGACAACCAGTCTGGCCTTGTTCTTGACAATTTGGCCCTTTTCATCAGTTTTGTTCCTAAACACCCATTTAGTGCCTATTGCACACTTACCTTGGGGTAAAGGAACAAGCTCCCACACTTGCTGCTTTTTGAACTGAAGAAGCTCAAGCTGCATTGTTTCAACCCATCCATTATCTCTTAGTGCAACAGGGTAGTTCTTTGGCTCTTGCTGACTGATAAAGAGAGCATAGAAGCAGAAATTGGACAATTGACTCCTGGTTGAAACTCCAGCATTGATATCACCAATGATCTGAGACATTGGGTGATTCTTCAGTTCTTGATAGACTATAAGATCAGTGCAAGTGTTTGTAGGACCTTCAGCAGCAGCAGATGTTGATGAAGATTCTTGAAACCATGTAGGAGATGGCAGCTCAAATGAAGTAGATCATGCAGAAATCTCATTAGCATTTGTTGTGGATGGAGCTGCTGAAGCTACAGGAACATCAGGTTTAGTTGACTCAGGCAGGTTGTCACTAAACCTGAAAAGGTGAGTACTGGCATCTTCATCATCAGTACCACCAGGTGGAGAACTGTTGACAGGAACAACAGCTGGAGGTTGATAAGGAACATATTGCAGTATGTCCAGATCAAATAGCTCCACACGGTTTTATGGAATCTTGTCCTTTGGAGATTCATTGAACTTCACATGCAAAGTCTCTTCAACCATCTTTGTCCTACAGTTGAAAACTCTGTATGCCTTACAAGTTGATGAATAACCAATAAAAAACCCTGCATCCACCTTTGATGCAAACTTCTGGAGTGGATCTCTTGTGTTGAGAATGAAGCAAGTACACCCAAAGGCTCTGAAGAAGGAAATCAAAGGAGCCAAATGATGAAGTACTTCATAAGGAGTCTTTATCAACCTCTGATTCACTAATACTCTATTTTGCACATAGCAAGCTGTATTAACAGCTTCAGCCCAAAAGGTCAATGGCAATCCTGAGTCAGCCAGCATTGACCTTGCAACTTCAATGAGAGTCCTGTTCTTTCTCTCCACCACTCCATTTTGTTCAGGAGTTCTTGGAATGCTAAACTGCCTTTTAATTCCCTTTGACAAATAAAAGTCATCAAGTGTGTAATTCCTAAACTCTGTGCCTTGTCACTTCTTACACACTTGACTGGAAAGGAATACTGCTTCTCCACATATAACACAAAGTTCATTATAGCGTTTTCAGCTTCATCTTTGGAGTGCAAGAAGAAAGTCCATACAAATCTGGAGTAATCATCCATAATTACCAGACAGTATTTCTTCTTTGCCATGCTCATTACTCTGACAGCTCCAAAAAGATCCATGTGCAGAAGTTGCAAGCAGGCATTGGAGTTGGATTCTTCTATTGGAGGGAATGAGACTTTGTGTTGTTTTCCTTTTAAACAAGCAGTGCAGTTGTCTTCACATTTGAACTCCTTCAAAGGCAACCCTCTTACTAATCCATGGCTTGTCAGCTGATTCATGTTTTTGAGATTAATGTGCCCAGCCTTCTATGCCATAGAGTAGATTCTTGAGGAGAGGCCTTGGAGAATAGGCAAGGATGGCATTTTAGATCTATCTTCTTGGAAAGATCTAAGGCATATACTCTTCCTGTCCTGTTAGCCTTCGGGAGAGTATATTCATCCACCATCTCGTCAATCAAATTCAGAACTTTGGATGACAGAATCCTACAATTCTGGCTTGTGAAAAGGGCAACATGGCCTTTATCATACTTTTGACTGACACTCAAGAGATTGTACTTGAGATTCTCCACGTGGTTGACATCATCAAACCTTATTTCCCCATTGAAACAAAGCCTTTTCCAATGATGTAACCCTTTGCATCATTGCCAAAGGAAACAAATCCCTTCTTTCCTTGAGAGTAGTCATTAAGAAGAGAGTTGCTCTCTGTCATGTGCATGGATCCTCCACTGTCTACATACTAGATGCTTCTTTGGCATGTTGAAGAACCCTGCAATCATCATAACAAGTCAGTTAGTTTTGGAGACCCAAACCTTTTTGGTTTTGGGTCTGGTCACATCAACAGATGTAACACAAACAGGTTTGTTATGTTTGACAGTCTGAGGTGAAGGAGATGATGTAGAAGAGGAACCCTTTGGCTTGGATTTCTTTTTCTGTGATTTCAACACAGGAGCATCTAACTGGTTGACTCTACCTATTAGATGTTGAACCATCATCATAAGTTGTGTCTGATTTTGAGATAAAGCTTTCAACTCATCAGACACACTAGTGCTTGCTAGTGATGGATTCATGTGTTGCACCATCTTCTTTTGAGCAACCTCAGCTGTTGCCTGATTAACCCCATCCTTCTTTTTGGAATTCTTTTTGGACTTAGGGGTTTCAGGTTTTATGTTGCTGATACAAACTTGGACTCAAACTCATTTTTCATTTCATTCATTTTCTCTTTAATTTTCTTTTTTTGTTTGAGTTTGGATCCCCTTTTGTACCAGCAATCATCAGTAGGATGATTGAACAAGCCACATATTTCACATGGCTTCTTCTTCATCTTATGTTGATCATCTACTAAGGAAGATGAAACTGCTGAAGACTTGTTCTTCAGCTGTTTGCTGTCAGTACTTGTAGTTTTCTTCCTTGCAGTACTTGCTTTCCTGACATCCTCTTTAGTACTCTTCAAACCCTTTCTACTGACAGTTTTCTTCTCTTCAGTACTGATAGTAGTTGGGGTTTGAGCTTCAGGTGTTATCACTTGCTCTCCAGTACTTTCAGTATTTTTAGAGACAACACCTGAGTTGATCAACTTTTTGATCATGTGACATTCAGCATTTGAACCATCAGCTGTTTTAGAATCAGCTGATTGGTTTTGTGAGAAATGAATGCTGACTTCTACTTCTGATGATGTTGTATCAGATAGTAGGTCATATGATGAGAATGATTGGTCATTGCTTTCTCCATCAGATTCTACATCTACTCTGGAAGTATAATCTGTTGGAGGAGCAGTGTGATTATAACCAATGCCAAACTTCACATTAGAAGCTGATTGCTTACTCAAAAGCATTTCAAAACCCTTGCAGGATTGTACCCATCGATCATACTCTACCTGGGTAGCTGTAAGTGTTTCCTTGAGGTCTCTGTACTTCTCTATAAGTACCTCTTCCCTAGCCTTACCATCTTTGATTTGGCATTAATGTTTATAAATCTTATCATTTTTATCATTAATCACAGGCTCAAATTCAGCTTTTCTTTTGGAAATAGTTTGCTCTAGCTCAAAGTTTTTATCAATTAAAGCCACATTTGCCTCTCTAATATAAGCAAATGCTGCTATGCATGAATCAGAACAAAGCTTGGCTTTAGCCTCAGAAGATACCTGTGACGAAGCATTGGAGGATGACCCATCAACAGAATCCAGGGCCATGAGAGCAAGATTTCCAAAAGGATGATCACCTTCATGTTGACCAGCACCAGGAAGCAGTTGTTCATGACCAGATAAATCATCTGGTAAACTGCTCCAGTCAACAACTCCTGGGGTGAAGAAGCTGTGTTGTTGAGGTTGGGTTTGATGATGAGATTGGGAAGGTTGAGGCTCAGGGAGTGCATGTGGTTGCTGAGCAATGGGTGCTTGAACTTGACTTTGCTGAGGCATGTAGTAGCAGGGGTATGGGTATTGCATATGACTCTGAGGCACAAAGTATGCAGGTGATGCCTGAGCTGATGATGGATGACCAGAACTGGAGGAATGTTGCCCTCTGTGCTATGAGCTATTGCTTGGAAAAGTCACAAAGGGTGCAGAGGAGTTAGATCCAGATGTCTACACTCTCTAGCAAAGTGTCCAAGCCTGTGGCACTTGTGACACCCAACTTGCTCTTGTCAAAACCAACTTTGGTTTTGCCAGAGAGACCAGGAAATTTCCTGCCAGTTCTCTTGTAGAACTTTTGAGATCTGATATTTATCATTGCCATTTGACTCAAAATATCCATCTCTTCCAGATCATCATCTGGAATGCCCTTCAAGTCCTCCATCAGAAAGCACAAGTTATTAATGCTACCTCCTGAACTACCATCAACACCAACAAAAGCATGTTCAGAATTGGTAAAGATATCGATATGCTCATCATAGGAACTCTCTGATGCAGCATATTCTGACTCTTGACCTATTAGTGTAGCATTGCCTGATACAAAGTCATCAGTGAGCTTGCCAGATGTGGACAACTTCCTTTTCTGCTCTATCTCTCTCTCAAATGTGAGCAGTTACCCATGAAGTTGGGTGAGAGATAGAGTATCCAGATTTGCACTGGAGCGTAGGACAATGGTATAAGTGTCCCATCTCTTAGGCAGTGATCTGAGAAAACGGTTGTTCATCTGACTATTGGAATACTCTTGTTTAACCATTTTCAACTCAGAAATAAGACAAGGGAATCGCTCAAACTGTTGAGTCAGTGTCTCACCCTTCCTATGAGAGAATGTCTCATATTGTTGGGTGAGGATTTCCCTAGTATTTGCTAGGACCTCATTGGTTCCTCCGAATTGTTCCTTCAGAGCAACCTAGAGATCATGAGCAGTTTCATGATGCAAAAGCACTGAATAAATTTCATTTGGAATTGCCATAGCCAGAATTCCATGGGCTTTAGCATCAATTTCGAACAACTTAAGATCTTCATCCGAATATTGTTCAGGTTTCTTCGGAACCTTCTCATTTGATTCAGGGACGCTTACCATAGGCATATGTGGTCCATGTACCACTGACTTCCAACAACCAGAACTGTTGACAGACAGGTGATGGAGCATACGACGTTGCCATATGTTATACTCATTCCTCACAAGCATCGGAGGCTTTGTTGAGGAACCAGTATTATGAGGATCATTAGTTGGTGTCGCCATTTTAGTGTTTTTAAAGAAAATTCAAGGTAAAACAAAACAAATCTAGCTCAAAACCACAAGAACCTCAAGTTTAATGGCCAGAAGCAGCAGAAACTCAATCTCTATAACTAATTCTTGCAAATTGCTAATTCGATCAAACGTAGATAGCAATCGAGCAGTTTCAATGATCAATAGTTAAATCGATCAATGATTAACCTGCTCTGATACCATTTGAAAGGATCTCAGCCTCTAGTTTGATCAATTAGATTGTATTCGCAGCGGATTTAGCACGAGAATTAAATAGATAAGCAAGAACACAAATGATTTTGCATGTAACAGTAAAATTATAGAGAGAGAGAACAATTCTGCGAAAAGGTGTTTTCTATTGAATCACACGCTTAGGCAAGGATTACAATTAGGTCATTTCCTTTTATAGGAAGAATCACGTCAGCTGATGTCACTTGATAGTGACATCAAACCGTTATTCTAACAAACTACTGAAAACACCTAAACTACTGAAGATGTCAAACAACTGACACCTTCTTACAAAATGCTAAGTGTTAATACTTATTACAAACTACTGATAAGAAAAGAAACTACTGAAAGCTACAACGACTGAAGAACAAACTCTTTAGTCGTTTACAAACTACTAAAAGAAAAATTACAATTAATGAAAATAAAAGACTGAAAGGTAAGCCATCACAACAACTGAAGAATGCTTCTTCAGCTGTTGTGACAAACTCTGAAGCTTCAGCACTTGGTCTTCAGACTTTGAACTTCAGATGTTTCATCAACTGATGACTTTAGTAGATGTCATCAGCTGATGTCTTCAGTCTTTGTCTTCAGACTTTGTACATCAGTTGTTGATCATCAGCACTTTAGTTCTTCAGCTCTTGATCTTCAGTACTTTGTCTTCAGCACTTGAGGCTTCAGTACTTGAGTCTTCAGTACTTGATGCTTCAGTTGTTGAGTCTTCAGTGCTTGAAGTCTTCAGCTGTTGATCTTTACTTATTTGATCTTCACCTGTTGAAATCTTCAGTCTTTGTCAAACTACTGATGAAGCTTTCAGCAGTTGTTGTGATGTCTTGTGGGACTTAGATTGTATTCGCAGCGGATTTAGCACGAGAATTAATTAGATTGTATTCGAAGCGGATTTAGCACGAGAATTAAACAGATAAGCAAGAACACAAATGATTTTGCATGTAACAGTAAAATTATAGAGAGAGAGAACGATTCTGCGAAAAGGTGTTTTCTATTGAATCACACGCTTCGGCAAGGATTACAATTAGGTCATCTCCTTTTATAAGAAGAATGACGTCACCTGATGTCACTTGATAGTGACATCAAACCGTTATTTTAACAAACTACTGAAAACACCTAAACTACTGAAGATGTCAAACAACTGACACCTTCTTACAAAATGCTATGTGTTAATACTTATTACAAACTACTGATAAGAAAAGAAACTACTGAAAGCTACAACGACTGAAGAACAAACTACTTCAGTCGTTTACAAACTACTGAAAGGAAAATTACAATTACTGAAAATAAAAGACTGAAAGGTAAGCCATCACAACAACTGAAGAATGCTTCTTCAGCTGTTGTGACAAACTCTGAAGCTTCAGTTCTTGGTCTTCAGACTTTGAACTTCAGATGTTTCATCAGCTGATGACTTCAGTAGATGTCATCAGCTGATGTCTTAAGTCTTTGTCTTTAGACTTTGTACATCAGTTGTTGATCATCAGCACTTTAGTTCTTCAGCTGTTGATCTTCAGTAATTTGCCTTCAGCACTTGAGGCTTCAGTACTTGAGTCTTCAGTACATGATGCTTCAGTTGTTGAGTCTTCAGTACTTGAAGTCTTCAGCTATTGATCTTCAGTTCTTTGATCTTCAGCTGTTGAAATCTTCAGTCTTTGTCAAACTACTAATGAAGCTTTCAGCAGTTGTTGTGATGTCTTGTGGGACTTAGAGGTTTTTCTGATCTGGCTCATTGGTTCTTTTGGTCCAACACGTTCCATCACCACTTATCTTTCCACCCGTCTTATCACCTCCAAATGATAAATTTCCTCCATGTTTGCTTTTAAAATCCTAAAGGAGGGAACAATTGCCTATCATGTGTTGGGAACATCCACTGTTAACATACCAGATGTTCTCTGGCCTTTTTTGATGTCCCTGTTAAAGCAAAGAAATTAATTGGATGGTGCAACCCAAGCCAAGATTGTCTTGGGTTTTCCATCTTTTCCCATAATGTAAATTTCTTCTAAAGTGGCATTGTCTGATGGCTTAGAAATTCTAAGTATACTAGATTTCCTTTGATTTATTTTATCTCTATGAGGAGAAGTACTTTGAGCTCTTCTCCTTCGAGCGTTAATGCATGTTTGTTGCTTCCTTTAAGACTTATGACTCTTGTTTGATTGTTTAAAGGTGTCATAAAATGTTTTGTCATTGTTTAAAAAAACCTTTTGATGAGGAGTTTGTCTTGGTACTCCTATTTTGTTCTTATTAGGAACAACTGTTTGTTTTTCAGTTGGTTTCTCAACTTGAGGCTGTATGTTTTGCCTTTTGTTTTTCTTGTTGACAAAGCAATTAGCAGTGCTATGATTGTTCCTTTAAAGATTGAATAATAATTATGAAAATGGCAAGATTCAGTACTTTGATTGTTCATGTTACAGTACTTAAAATGTTATATTTGCATTTGTCAGTCCTGTGAGTGTATTGATCACACCACTCACAGTATGGTAAATTTGCATTGCCTTGTTTGTTTATAACATTTGACTTTAAATTTAATTTTAAACGAATATCAAAAGTTACTGTTGTTTGTTTTTGCTAAATTGGAGCTTTGCCTTTTCTATTATTTGCTTGTTTAGGAGAGACAGTGGACGATCCAGCTTTTCTTCCACCAGAGCAGATATTAAACCCTTGAGTCTGCTTTGTGTGTTTGATTAGTACATCAACCACACCTAAAACTTTTGGAATTTTAGTAATTGGTTGAGTTGACTCATCATCCAGTAAATCAATATCATCTTCATCGATTGTCTGTTCATCAAATTTGTTATTCTCTCCTTGATAAAAATCTGTTTATTTAATTTGTGGCGGTGCTTAACTTTTAACAAATTTTATCAACGGTGATTTTGATGGTGATTTTGATGATGATGATGATGATTGTTTTGAATCATCAGTCCTGTCATGTGGGTCAAGAGACTCACCGTGTTTGTTGGTCATGGAATCAGGTGAAGAAATATAATTATCATTGTATGGTGGATTAACTTTATTATATCCTAAAGGAGAAGGGTCTTTAAAGGCTCTTTGTTATGCAAGAAGTTCTTCAAACTTCTTGTTGCTTACCTGAAACTTCTGAAGTTTCACTTCAGTTTCAGCTTGCAATGTTTTTTATTCAGTCAACAATATAGAAAGCTGCTCTACTTGAGCTGCAAGTGTTAATTTTTCAGATATTAATTTGTCCAAATCATTTTGTAATGAAAGAATTTTGATCCCATATTACTTTTGTTCTGATTTTAGACTTTCATTTAAAATGTTTGTTTCAATTACTTTCTTTAAAAGTTTGTCTGCATGTTCTTTGAATCTGTTGACTTCATCTATGCATGCTTGTGTCCAAACATTTTCAGTTACCTCTTTCGAGATTTCTAAAATTTTATCTTCTATATTTGCCGTGAGGGCATGATCTGGTGATTGAATTTCAGCCTCATACATGCTCCAATCACACTCGCCATCCTTTTTTATGATTGTTGCTAATGATTTGGAGTGCTAATTCAGGTTGTATCGTGTGATTTATGGTGGGGTTGGTGCATCAGGGATACTGATTGGAGATGGGATTTGTCTGTTAGAATGGTAACTGCCGGATGTTGGGGTTTGAGTGTTGTTTATGTCAACTCTTGTTTGTGGCATTCTCTTGAGAAATGACCATACAGCTGACAATTATAGCATCTCACCTTTGCCTTATCAAACCAAATTTTGGTTTTCTTATCCATGCTCAACCCTTTATTTCTTTGAAGAAACCTTTTTCATCTATATGCAATCATAGCCATAGACAACTGAAGATCCATTTCTTCAACCATGTCTGGTGGTAACTCATCCAAATATTGTTGGATGATTTGAGATGGTGTAAAATTTGCACCCAATATGCTTCAAAGCTTGTGGAGAAAGGGTGCATAGGCTGCGTTTTGCTCTTCACTTTGTAGAATGATAGTGAGAGCGTCCATAAGTTTCTTAAATTTATGTATGTTTTGAGACTTTGGTTATTGTTGTTTGCTGGAGCTTGAAGCATAATGATATTGATGTTGCTTCCTCTGTGGTGTTGCTTCATGAGAAGCATGAATACCAGTCTTTTTGGACTTCTGTTTGTTATTGGATGAAACAGGAGCAGAGAAGAAGGAAGTTTTACTAGAGTCCAGAAATTCCTCATCTTCATCTTCTCCAGTGCAAGTCAAGAATGCACTGTTTGTTTGTTGAGGTTCCTTGAACCTATATGATTTCACATGTCTGATTATGTTATTATTCCTGGACCTTTCATCTAGTTCTAGTGCTTTAATTTTAGCCACTAGAGAATCTAGAGTTAATGCTTCAAGATCCAATGTCGCTTTCATCAGAGACATTGACTGTGTCCAGCTCTCTAGCATTGTTTGCAACATCTTTTTGTTGATCTCCATAGATTCATATTTGTGTCCATAAACTATCATCTCATTGACGAGTTGAACGGATCCATGAAGCTGTTGTTGAATGGATTTTCCTTGAATATGATGGAAGGTTTCATATTAGGTCCTCATTTTCTCCTTTTTGATATCCCTAATCTCTTCACTTCCTTAACACATGGTGTGAAGTACTTTCCATAGTTCAAATGGCAAAGTCATTGCCAATATATTGTATGCTTTCATGTCTGTTTTGACCCTCTTAAGGTCATCACCAGCTAGGCTTTTCAAGCTAACTGACTTTTGTATGTTGTAATCAGGTCCAAGAGTCATAGGAATATAAGGACCCTCGGTTATGCATGTCCACAAATCTGGGTCTCGGAAGATGATCCAATTTCTAAACATAATCTTCCGTTGTTTGAAATCAGAATTATTCTTCAGCCTTGGTGGTTTAAGACCATTGTTTGTTCCTGATATTTTATCAGACATGTTTGGTAAATTTTAACTTAATGTTTTAAGTCAAATTTGATTGAATATTTAGCTTGGTGCTAAATTTGTTTTTATCCTGAAGTAACTAGGATTTGTTTGTTAGTGATTTTGTCACTTTTTACAATTTATCAAATAAAGAAATTAATTAATTTTAATTTATAAAATTAATTAATGTCCAAGGTATTGTCAGTGTTAAGGCATGGTTGAAATAAGGGAATATTTTGTTAAGAATGTCAAATCAGTCAAAACAGTCAAAACCCTTTAAATGAATCCGGTCAAAAAAGTCAAAACCCTAAAAACAAATTGTTTGTTTAAAAAGTTAACTTTTGTGGATCAAAAAGTGACTTTTTCAAAAATTCAAAAAAAGATTATGATTTTTCTTTGATTTTAATGATGAACCAACACAATCACCAGAAATTATGATGGTTTGTGAGTGAACAAAAACTAGGGTTTATCCTAGGATTTGTTGGCAGTTGTAATGATTTCAATAAAACAACAATCGGTTGTGTTTGTTGAAGATTTATTGCCTTATTTGAGCGAAAAACAACTCAAATATGATGTTTAAACACAAAATGGATTCAATGTATTCAAATGAGTGTTTATGTGATGAAAACATGATAGAACAATGTCCGTATACTGTTTTATCGAAAACCTCTTAGAAACCGATGATGTTTTAAAGAGTTTTGTGATGAACACGTTTGAACACCGTGTATGAATGATATTTTGAGCTTTAAAATCACAGAATCTTCTTCACAATGCACAAAAACAGATTAAGACATCATGTTTTAAGCATTTAATGAATGAGAGGATTGAAAATCAATGATGATTTGAGCCAAGGCCCTGATACCACCAGATGAAATCAACAAACTACACCAGCAAGATGATGATGTTGATGATTTCCCCAAGGATCTTTTCAAATCTCTTAACAAATATAAGAACAGATTGTTATATCAAGTTCAACAAACAATAATCATGGTGCGAAAACCCATGATTAATGCTATGATATCAGTGTGTGTTTTAGCGTGTATGATTGCCAGTGATTGGATGCTTGAATGAATAATAACTGCTTGTTTGTATTGATTGTTCCAAAGTTTAAAAAGGATTAGGGTATTGTGCTATTTATAGCCTATACAGATAGCTATATACAATTATAAAAATACCCTTATGTAAACAAAAATTACATAAAAATCCTATGTCTAAGTCGTCCGCTGTGGATAATAGACAGTCCGCTATGGATGCTAAGTCGTCTGCTATGGATGTTGAATAAGCTGTCCATTGTGTCTTGGATGATGTCTGCTATGAACACTTATTGTATGTTTGTCTTTCTAACTGTCCGCTATGAAGTGTTCATCTGTTGTGGATTGAACATCCGCTGTGGAGTGGTTAACAACTGTGGACTTTGTTCATCCGCTGTGTGTGTTTGTTCATCCGCTGTACACAATTGGAAGTTGTTCTTCAACCGCTACATAGACTTGGTCATCCGCTGTGGGCACTTCTTCATCCGTTGTTGACAGTTGTCAAAATTTCTTTTATCTACGAACCTGAAAAAGAAATTTAAACAATAATTAGTGTATGTTATGAATATTAATGATATTAATGTGTTAGTTAATGATTGCTTGAATGCTAGAACACATTATGTTTGATTATGGCAAGCATTATCCTTCTTAATGTACTTGTTGAGTCCAACAGATGTAGAAGACATGCTTTCCGCTGCCACTCTGAAGACTCACCAACTTGTATAAGTTGGTGAAAAAGTCCATGCTTTTGTCAACTGTGGGATAATGGTATTGGTCTATATCTTTCTACTTTTTACCTTTTATCCTTTTTGTAATATATTAGGATGTGAACTATGGCATATCGTAGTCACAAGTCAAAAGTCAATTTAATTTTCCTTTTGACTATACATTGATCTTATTGTCTGGATTAGTATTTCCAACTGGCTTTCAAAGTATAACTCGCTGTAGGATGTAGTATAAAGCATCTCAAGATCTTGTATTTATCTTTATGCTTTGTAACACTTGTAATAGAACTTGAGAGCAATATACAACATTCTTGAAAATCATACTTATCTTGTTCTTGTTCTTAGTTCTATCTTATTACTTACTTGTGTTCTTAGTATCATTTACATACACCCGGTTCCCTATTTGATTTGTTAAGTGTTTTAACACTCTCCTCATATGAAACTGATTGTATTGATCATCCCTCACTCGGTCCTCCAATTGGTATCAAAGCTCTTTAGGCTCTTGATTGTACAATCTCACTATCTTAAATCCATTCAGTTTCACAAATCACTTAACAACTCAAATGCCAGCTCTCATAAAGGCTGATATGGAAACCGATACTATGAAAAAATCTCCACTGATCTCTCCTAATAACTTTGCTACTTTGTGCCAAATAATGGAAAGCTTCATCAAGTCCGAAGATAGCAGAATGTGTGGATTTATTGTCTCTGGACCTCATGTGCCATGCACATCTTTAGCTGCTACTGGAGGTGGCATAATACTAAAGAAAGTGGATGACTATTGTAAAGAAGACTGGAAGAAGATTGATATAAATCAAAAAGCAATGACTGCCCTCTAAACTGCTCTTCCAAACTCTATCTACAGAGGCTTCAAGAAGTGCAAAACTACTAAGCAACTATGGCATGCACTGAAGCTGATGTATGAGGGGTCAAATGAAACTAAAGAGAACAAGAAAGAACTTTTGAACCAGAAGTACGAGAACTTCACATTTAAAACAGGTGAAATCATGACTCAACTATAACTCAGGTATGTTTAGATTATGGATATTGTGAGGAAGTTCATGTCCTCTCTTCCAAGACAATGGACACACTATTTTATGGTCATTAAAAAGACTAAAAACCTTAACACCCTTACTCTCACTGAGTTGTATGGTATTCTCAGTGGATACCAGATGAAAAATGAACATGCAAAATCCATCTAGCAACTCTAACAATCAACAGAGCTCTATCCTTCATGTGGTTGAAAGGGATTATAAAGAACCATAATATCATGTTATTTGCTACCCTAACAATTCACAAAAGGGTCCTTTCATCACCTTCCCGGAGACACCAAAGGAGAGCTACAACGAATGAAGCCCATTCCAAGAGACAAGCTCATCATAAGCCTTTGTGTCCGCTGATGAAAGCAGTGGCAACTTCCTCTTCACCCTTGAAGACATGGATTGCATCCATCCAGATGATCTGGAGTATATGGATATAGTCCAACAGATGGCTCTTCTGACTGATAGAGCCAAGAAGTTCTACAAGAGGACATGGAGGAAGTTTCCTAGCAATGTATCTAGTAGAGTGTTTGGGCTGGACAAAAGCAAGGTGAAATGTTACAACTATAACCAAATGGGACACTTTTTTAGGGAGTGCAAGGAACCAAGGACAAATGGTGGCCGTGCATAACCCAGACCAAACTGCACTAATGGATCTCCATACACTTTGAGAAGATTAATGGAGGGTCAATTGCTTTTTGAGGAGATGCAGGTGGATACATTACTAGAAGGGGCAGGGTCATAAATGGTAAGCTTAGCATCAAAAAGGTAAACTTTGTTAAGGAGCTTTGGTGCAATTTACTAAGTGTGCTAATTTTGTGATCAGAGACACACCATGCTCTTCACTAAGCATGAGTGCATTGTTCTCAAGCCTAGGGTGATCATTCCTTAAGAGCATATCCTGCTTAGAGCCCCCAGGAAAGGGAACATGTACAAGATGGATTTTCTGGAAACATTTCCCCTAGAGAAATTTCTTGTTTTCTATCTAAAGCAAATAGTGATGAGTCTTTCCTTTGGCACAAGGTGTCTCACAAACCAAAGGAAAGGAACTTTACAATTACTCCCCTACACTCATTACACATGGATCTCTTTGGTCCCACCAGTGTAATGAGTAGGAAGGATCTC
The DNA here is from genome assembly GCA_024085815.1 of Flaveria linearis. Classification (NCBI taxonomy): domain Eukaryota; kingdom Viridiplantae; phylum Streptophyta; class Magnoliopsida; order Asterales; family Asteraceae; genus Flaveria; species Flaveria linearis. Next base: position 90,880,370 of record CM044002.1, read on the forward strand.
CTACTGTTTGATGATCACATATGATTTCACAAGATTCACTTTCGTCTTTTTCCTTAGAACCAAGGATGAAACTCCTGAGATCTTGAAGAACTTCATTTTGAAAATGGAGAATCGATATGATCACAAGGTCAAGACCATATGATGTGATCAATGAACTGAACTCAAGAAGCAAATCCTTAACACATTTTGTTATGAAAAGGTATTAAATGAAAATATAGTGCTTTTAGGACTCCTTAGCAAAATAGTATTGTTAAGAGAAGGAGCATGTCACTTATTGAAGCTGCAAGAACCATGTTGTTTGACTCTAAACTGCCCATCACCTTCTGCGAAGAGGCAGTCAACACTGCCTGCTATGTGAAAAACATAGTTTTAGTAGCTAAGACTCATGATAAGACTACTTATGAGATGTGGCACAAAAGGAGATCTTTCATTGGTTTCCTCAGATCATTTAGATGTCCTTGCACCATCTAGAATATCAAAGATCAAGTAGCCAAATTTGCTAAGAAATCAGATGATGGACACGTTATTAGATACTCTTCTCAAGCTAAGGCTTAGAGAGTATACAATCTCAAAACTAGAGTAGTTGAAGAGTTAGACAATATGACCTTCAATGAGCACCCTCCTAGTGTGAAAGCTTCTGGTCCTGATTGGCTGTTTGATTTTGATTTAGTTATCAACTATTTTAACAAATCTTGTGAGAATGTTTTAGGATCTACAGATAATTTATTAACAAGAGAACCTGATCCAAGGTTTTAACTGAGAAAGTTGATGAGGCTTTGAAGGATGGAAGTTTTATTGAAGGATGGAAGTTCGACTGAAATGTTTGTCTATACTCTTGCTTCTTATCCCAGATAGAGCCAAAGAAAGTTGATGAGGCTTTAAAGGATGGAGGTTCAATTGAAGGAATGTAGGAGGAGCTGCTTCAATTCAGAAGACAAAAGGTTTGGCATTTGTGTCTTTTTCTTCAAGGGAAGACCACTATAGGTACCAAATGGGTGTTTATGAACAAGAAAGATGATAGAGCGTTTGTCATCAAGAATAAGGCTAGACTAGTTGTTTAAGGATATACACAAGAAGAGGGGATTGACTACACATATGTTTTTAATCCAGTGGCAAGACTTGAAGTTGTTAAGATATGATATTCCTTGCTTTTGCTGCATCCAAGGATTTCAAGGTCTACCAACTTGATAACACATGTGCTTTCTATGTAGGGTGATCGATAAGGAGGTGTATGTCAAATGACCACCTGGCTTTACAGACCCAGATCATCCCGATTATGTCTGCAAGCTTGATAAAGCTCTTTATGGGCTGCACCAAGCTCCAAGGAAGTGGTATGAGATACTATCTCAGTATCTCTATCAGCACAGCTACAAGAGAGGTACTATAGATGGAATAGTATTCATTAAAGGAACAAGAAATGACTTGATGCTGGTTCAAGTTTATGTAGATGTTGGAGCATATATTGTCATATATAGCTTCTCCGTCGCTTGATGAATAGTCTAGGCTTAATGTAATATACCTGATATGTTGTAAACACATGAAACTGAGTCATTCGCAGAGCATATGCGAACGGAACTCAGTCTTACGACTGAGCAATGCTAATGGACCAGTCGTGCGACTGAGAGATGCTATTGGGCCATTCGTAAGACTGAACCATAAGTATGGTCCAGTCGTACGATTGCACCATAAACATGGTCCAATCATACGAATGGGCTCCGTCACATCTGATATGGGCTGAGGCCTATAAATACCAGTTTTATTGTGTAGAGAGTTAAGGTTTTCAGAGAGTGCCCGACACCCAGGGGCGGCCGGATGAGAGGGGAGATCATGCTTGATCTCCCCTTGCGAAAAGTCATGATTCTTATGTTTAACGAGCTTGTAATCATTGGGTTTTATCAATGAAATCATTCGATTATGGTTCGTTCTATTGTTTGTCTTTTGGTTTTTCTCCTTCCTTCAAGAACACGCTCGGATGTCAAACGATCCAGCGACTTTATAATTGGTATCAGAGCCGGTTACTGCTAGAATGATCTAACAATCATTCTAGCAACCTGAGCTCTTGATTTCTGGATCTATTTCATGTTCTTTAACATTAAACCCACTTCGTGTTCTTCATGTTTTGGTCACATTTTGTTGCGTACGTTGTTTCTCTACTAAAATCGAACCCACGATCACGTTCTCATCACCCTTGGAATCTTTTGATGTCTATCTTGTTTTGGTTCATGTAAAATTCATCAGATTAGGTTTTTTGGCAGCCATGGTGGCTACAGATCTAAAAATCTATGTGCAGATCCGCTCATGCGACTTGACCATGCTAATGGACCATTCGTACGACTAGACCATGCTAATGGACCATTCGTACGACTAGACCATGCTAATGGACCATTCGTACGACTGGACCATGCTAATGGACCACTCGTACGACTAGACCATGCGACTGGACCAGTCTTATGTCCAGTCGTACGACTGGACAAGTCTTATGTCTAGTTTTATGTTCAGTCGTGCTACTGGACCAGTGTTATGTCCAGTCGTACTACTGGATCAGTCTTATGTCCAGTCATGATACTAGATAAGTCTTATGACCAGTCGTACGAGTATATCATTCGTATCATCCAATCACATGAATGTGATATTTGTCCTCCATGTCATACGAATGAACGGTGTTCCAGACCAAAAAAAATCTAGAACGACCTCTTGCACAGATTTGAGGATGAGCAAAGCACATTCACCCTGAGGTTCTTTTGTCAAACAAGTTCGATGGATACCCTATTATTCGTTGGACTTCCAGAATAGGTGAATGTAGTTAGAACACAAAAGAGAGAAGATAAGACGTTAGTAGTCGGTGCTGATTTTGTGCGGTAGTCAGGAGCATCTCACTATTTATGGGCCAATCAAGTCATATTTATTCACACAGAGAGGATTCTGATTCTTAGGGGGAATCCATGTCTAGAGAAAATGAAGACGTAATAAGAAAGTGATGATGTGAGCTAGTTTCTGATGATGAATCTACATGCATGCTGATTTGTTTGAGATTGTCAACCATGAATTGGAACCTTCTACTTTTTGCCCAATACACTGTATGAAGACGCAAGGAAAGCACAACTTTTATATATTGGGATATGCTGAATTTGAGGGGGAATTTCTGCAGTTGTTAATGTTAATCAGGTTAGCCTGTGTGAAGATTAGAGCAATGGAAAACTGCTCATGTCATTATCAGGAAAAATCAGTCAAATGGGGAATCTTGTTGCTATGATGGTGTTCTGCAAAGTAAACGAAAGCTATTATGCCTAAATTCATTTTTAGGGATACTGTAGCAACCTGACGGATCAGCAATGTTGGCTAATATAGTTTTTTGTTTGATTCTATTAGAAACCAGAGCAAAGATTGACTGAAGATTGTAAGAGGTGTTATCTGCTATTCACAAGCAACGTCCAAGGGGGAATTTGTTGGAGCATATATTGTCATATATAGCGTGTCCATCGCTTGATGAATAGTCTAGGATTAATGTAATACATCTGATATGTTGTAAACACATGAAACTGAGTCATTCGCAGGAGCATATGTGAATGGGACTCAATCTTACGACTGAGCAATGCTAATGAACCAGTCGTGCGACTGACCAATGCTATTGGGTCATTCGTACGACTGAACCATAAGTATGGTCCAGTCGTACGATTGAACCTTATGCATGGTCCAATCGTACAAATAGGCCCAGTCGCATCTGATATGGGCTGAGGCCTATAAATATCAGTTTCATTGTGTAGAGAGTTAAGGTTTTAAGAGAGTGCCCGGCGCCCAGGGGTGGCCGGATGAGAGGGGAGATCATCTCGATCTCCCCTTTCCAAAATTCGTGATTCTTATGTTTAACGGGCTTGTAATCATTCGGTTTTATCAATAAAATCATTCGATTATGGTTAATTATATTGTTTGTCTTTTGGTTTTTTCCTTCCGTTAAGAACACGCTCAGATGTCAAATGATCCAAAGTTCTGCAAAAACATTGAGAAGCTGATGAAGCAAAAATTTAAAATGACTGTCATGGAGGAACTTAATTTCTTTTTAGGAATTCAAATGAAGCAGTTTGACAATGGCATCTTCATAAGTAGTCAAAGTATGTACAAGACATACTTACAAGATTCAACATGATTGAATGTAAGGTTGCAAAAATACCCATAACCAGAGACCACTCCCTTGGAACTGATCTTGAGGGGGAGTGTGTAGATGAACATCTCTATAGAGCTATGATAGGGTATCTTATGTACCTCACAGCCAGCAGGTCTGATATCGTGTTTGCTACATGTATATGTGCAAGATATCAAGCCAACCTCAAGATGTCACACCTTGTTACTGTCAAGAGAATTCTTAGATATCTCAAAGGTGCTTCTAAACTAAGCCTTTGGTATCTAAAGAATTCTAACTTCAATTTGTATGCCTATACAGATAGTGACTATGATGGATGCAATATGACTACAAAGTCTACATCTAGGAGATATCAATTCCTTGGTGGGAATTGTAAGAACCGAGCCTTAATGGATTAAAATATCAAGTGAAAAGCAAAAACTCAAATCATGCAAGAAATACAAGGATGTGAAAACTCCAAGATGATGGATAAAATGTTATCGCTCGAAAGCTTGGAGTTACGCGCGAGAACTTAAAGTTCTCGTGTGAGATCATCTAGATAGTATAGATAGATCTTTTTCTTTTGTATTTCCTTATGTGTGTTGATTTGTAAAGTTGCTCTGAGTGTGAGAGAGCAAAGAGAGTTGTGTGATAGGCCACTCGAGGGGAGCTCACTTTAGGTTGATCAAGTTTAAACGATGTAAATTCCTTTGGTATTGTGATCATTTGATTAATATTATTCGATTGAGTTTGTTTAATATTCGTTGATATCACACACATCTGTCTTAATTTGATTATCAAGTGCAACATTATGTGGAGTCGATCGAGATGAGGACTTTACACATTGGCTAATTCTTCAACTACTCTAGTTCTGAGATTGTATACTCTATAAGCCTTAGCTAGGGAAGAGTATCCAATAAAGTGTTCATCATCTGATTTCTCAGCAAACTTGGCTACTTGATCTTTGGTATTCAAGATGGTGCAAGGATATCCAAATGATCTAAGAAAACCAATGAAAGGTCTTTTTTTGTGCCATAGTTCATAAGGAGTCTTATCATGAGTCTTAACTACTAAAACTCTGTTCTCCACAAAGCAGGTAGTGTTGATTGTGTTTGCCCAGAAGATAATGGGTAGTTCAGAGTCAGATAGCATGGTTCTTGCAGCTTTAATAAGTGTCTTGTTTATCCTCTTAGCAACACTGTTTTGCTGAGGAGTTCTGGGAGCACTATATTGTATTGTAATACCTTTTTTATCACTAAATGTGTTAGGGATTTGGTTCTTGAATTCAGTTCCTTGATCATATCTTATTGTCTTGACCTTATGATCACTTTGATTCTCAATTTTCAGAATGAAGTTCTTCAAGACCTCTAGAGTCTCATCCTTTGTTTTAAGGAAGAATACCCAAGTGAATCTTATGAAATCATCTATGATCACTAAACAATATGAGGTCCTTCCTAGACTCATTACACTAGTAGAACCAAAGAGATCCATGTGTAATAAGTGTAGGGGAGTAGTGATAGAGTTCTTTTCCTTTGGTTTGTGAGACACCAAGTGTTGTTTCCCTTTCAGGCATGCAATACAGTGATCATCAATTGTAAACTATTTATTTGGCATTCCAGTTACTAAATCATTATTAATTAATTAATTTATGTTCTTAAAGTTTGCATGACACATTCTTTTATGCCAAAACAAAGACTCATCACTAATTTGCTTTAAATAGAAGGCAAGAAACTTCTCCTGAGGGAGACGTCTCCTACAAATCCATCTTGTATATGTTACTTTTCCTAGAGGCTCTGAGCAGGATATGATCTTAAGGAATGACCACCCCGGGCTTAAGAAGAATGCACTCATGCTCAGTGAAGAGCATGTTAAGTCTCTGATCATGAAATTGGGATACACTTAGTAAATTGTACCCAAGCTCCTTAAAAAGTTATCTTTTCAATGCTGAGCTTACCATTTATGACCCTGCCCCTTTTAGTGATGTAACATCCTGCATCTCCTCCAAAAGCAACTGGCCCTCTATTATATTTTTCAAAATTTTAAAATAAAGGGCCATTGCATGTCATATGCCTGGAACAGCCATTGTCAATGATCCATATATTCCTCTTAGTCTTTAGTTGTTCTACATAAGGAGAAAGTTAATTACATGTGGAAAACTAATCCTCATTGGTCTTGGGCTTTTCAAAATGGACTGAAGACAATGTAATAGTAATTGACCATATGTTAAGAATTTAGGAATCATTTGCTATTGTTAATGAAGAACTTCCAATCACTTGGTCTTTGTTTATCTTCCATAACATCTTTGAAAGATTAGACTTGAACTTCAATACTTTGGAAATTTGACAACTTCGCAAGTTTTGACAACTTGGAAGTTTTGGAGACTGATCCTTTGGAAGATCTTGCTTTCGCTGCAGCAAGTTTCAATGCTTCGAAAGCATTCTTTTCTTCCGAGACCAAATTATCTTCCTAAGGTAAGTTTTCACTTGTCTTTATTTCTATTTCGTAGCTTCCGAAAGAAAGAGATTTTTCTTCCAAAGCTTTTCTTTTCTCTCTCAGAATTTTTCTTCTTGGTTATATGGACAGTACTTTTAGGATTTTAGTTATAATCCTTAGCAAGATGAAAAGTACTTCCACATATAATGCAATCAATTGGCTTCCTTCTGAATGTCTTCCTTTGACTGGACGACTAAATTTTGATGACTTTCCATCTCCATCTTCATCTTCTTAAATGCTGCAACAAGCTTCCTAGGGTGAGGCTTGCTTTTGGAGGTGGATGGTTCAGGTTGTGTAGCAGTGGTACATAGCTGATCAGCCTTCATTCCTTCACAGGGATGAGTTGGATATGAACTTTAAATCTTAGTACTAGAGTTTAGAGTTCATTCCTCAATCTTCACCATTTCAAATCATGTAGAGATAAAGACTTGTTTCTTCTTGCAATTAAAGGTGGCCTTGATCTCTTAAGCTTTCTTTGATCCTCTTTTAACTACTCTGATCAAGTTCTTCTTCTTTGAATTTTTCATCACTAATTTCTTCCCCTCCTCAGGAGAACAGTGACCCTTGTTATGATGATCTTCTTCACTGATCTCAAATCTATCTTTCACTATCTTCTCTTCATCCTCTTCTTCAGTGGGGTCTATGAAAGGAAGCTCATCTTAACAAGTTCCACACCTAGGAGATCTTAAAGACAATAGAGTGTGTGGATAAGCTATTTCACTAGATCCCAATCCCTGCTTGTTCTGATAATACACTTTTGCATGCAGGGATGATGATAATATATTCTTGAAGGTCTCTTCTTCAAGAACACATTTTTCTGCCTTGGCTTTACTGATCACAAGCTGAACCTGGCACTTAGTTAACTTAATGATAAGATCTTTAATTTGAGTCCTGTCGTTGGTATGCTCATGCTTAAAAGTTGAAATGGTTTTCTTTAAATCTTCAATTTAGAGTTTAGACTCATTTTCAACTTATTTTGAAAACAGCTTTTAAGATATTCAAGGACTCAAGGTCAGATCTCAAATCTATGTTACTAGACATATATTTGTTTACTTTAGCAATGCATTCTGGGCTACAAAGGTGTTCCAGTACCTTGGCTTCTTCATGATCTACCATCAGTGCTTGGTTTAGAGATACATCTTCAACTTGAAAACTCCAATCAAAGCCTCCTTCTTCAACAACAACTAGAACTTGCTGCTTGGGCTTCTCAGTGTGTGGAGCTCCCTCAGTGTAGTTTGGCATGTGTTATGCTTGGCGACCATTAGTCCTTGGTGCCTTGCACACCCTAGCAAAGTGTCCCATCTGGTTACACTTGTAACACTTCATTTTGCTTTTGTCCATCCCAATCTTTCCACTACACACATTGCTAGGAAAGCTCCTCCCTGTCCTCTTATTAGTTTCTTGGCTCTATGAGTGTGAAGAACCATCTGTTGGACTATCTCCACGTACTCCAGGCCATCTGGATAGATACAATCCAAATCTTGAAGAAAGAAGATGAAGTTGCTTGTGCTTTCATCAGCAGACATAAAGGCTTCTGATGAGCTTGTCTTTTGGAATATGCTTCCTTAGATGTAGCTCTCCCTTGGTGTCTCTAGGAAGGTGATGAAAGGGCTCTTTTGTGTGTTGTCATGGTAATAGATGAGATTATGTTGTGGTTCTCTATAATCCTTTTCAACCGCTTGGAGGGCAGAACTTTGCTGATTGTTGGAGTTACTAGATGGATTCTGCATGTTCATCTCCATCTAGCAGCCACTAAGTATGCCATACAAATTAATGAGAGTAAGGGTCTTAAGGTTTTCAGTCCTCTTAATGACCACACAGTAGTGTGTCTATTTTCTTGGAAGAGAGGACATGGACTTCCTCACAGTATCCCTATTCTACAGCTTTACTCCAACATCTATTGGAGTATCCACAATCTCAACATAGCTCAAGTATTGTTGAGTCATGGTTTCACCTGTTTTGAAGGTGAAATTTTCAAACTGATGCTTTAAGAGGTCTTTCTTGTTCTCTTTAGCTTCACTATACCCCTCATACATCAGCTTCAGTGCATCCCATAGTCGCTTGGCGGTTTTGCACTTCTTGAAGCCTCTATAGATGGCATTCGGAAGAGTAGTTTAGAGGGCGATCATGGCTATCTAATCTACATCTATCATCAGCCTATCTTTTTCAGAGTAGTCAGCCACTTCCTTTAGAATCATGCCACCTCCAGTAGCAGTTGAAGAGGTGCATAGAATGTAAGGTCCTGAGGTAACAAACTCTCACGTCTTACTGTCTTGAGACTTGATGAAGACTTCCATTCTTAGGCACCAAGTTTCAAAATCATCAGGAGTGATCAGTGGGGACTTTCCATTGGTACTGTTTTCCATACCAGCCTTGGAAGCTACCATTTGAGATGTTAAGCGATTTGTGAAACTAAGAGGATTGAAGATGGTGAGATCTTACAGTCAGTCTCATAATGAAGAGAGTGTTAGAACATTTAACAGATTAAATAAGGAACCGAGTTTTAGTGAATAATGCTAAGAACACAAGTAAGTAAGAGACAGAATAAAGAACAAGAGCAAGAACAAGAACAAGATAAGTATGGTTATCATGAATGTTGTATATTGCTCTCTAATTCTATTACAAGTGTTACAAAGCATAAAATGAAATACAAGAACCAGAGATACTTTATACTACATCCTACAACCGACTATACTTTGAAAGCCAACTCGAAACACTGATCTAGACAACAAGATCAATTTAGAGTCAAAAGGTAGATTTCCATTTGACTATTCACTATGACATGTCATAACTCTCATCCTAATATATTACAAAAAGGATAAAAGGTACAAAGTAGAAAGTTACAGACTCGAGACCTTAATCTACAGTTGCAAAAGCGTGGATCTTTTCACCAACTTACACAAGCTGGTGAGTCTTCAGAGTTGCAGTGGAAAGTGGGTTAGCTTTATGCAAAAATTGATCAGAGAAAGCATGTCTTCTCTATCTTTCGGAAGAAATCAGTCTTCACTTCATTGGCTTCGGAACAGTTTGTCTTTGAAGCTTCGAAAGACTTCATCTTTCGCTTCGGAAGATTTGGTCTTTGTCTTTAGAAGATTTTACACTTAGAATATTTTCTATGAAGGGTGTAAACTTATGAAGTAACTTCTACCTTGTATGCGGTGCATGAATCTGAAAGCTCTTTGGTTGCTTTGGTTGCATTAGCCTTTGAAATATAACCTTACACTTATCTTCCTTCACCATAAAGCTACCTTACAAATGGCCAACCTTGATTGTAGAAACCAACTAGATGTTTCCATGCACTTACACATGCAACACAATCAAGTTGCTCTGTTGAACTCTAAGAAAGATCCTGGTTTCTCAAAGGTTTGTCAATTCTTGAATCTATCCAACTACTTCACCTCCCTTACCATAAATCCTCTACTTTACAAAGTTCATCTCTTGGAGTTTTGGAGGATCTTCCAAGAGGTCACCATGGATGCGGAGAAGTCACTATCTACCATAGTGCAGGGGAGGACAATCTTCATCACTCTAGCATCCATAAACACTCATCTTAGGCTGGATGATATCAAAGGTGATTTGTCCTTCCCCAAGTCTGCTATCAACCAGTCCTTCAGGCAGATGGGTAATGAAGGTTACCACTCTTTAATAACCTTAAGAAAAAGAAAGGTCTCCTTCCAGTGGAAGTACCTCGTCCATGTTGTCATCCACTGTCTATCTAGCAAGCATGGAGGATGAGACCAAATTCCTAAAGACATTTTCTACAATCAATGGGATGGTTCAGGGGGTCAAGTTTAGGTTGTATATAAAAATTTACTTGCTAACTTGGACTCCTTAGAATATTATATATTGCCTAGATATGTCCAGCACATTCTTAACTGTGAATTGGACTCATAATTAAGGAGAACAGGTAATGTTCTAAAAATGCGATAGATGAAGCCCTACATCTTCCAGACTATGAGAAAGCCTACATGGGCTTCTCAGGGGTAGAAACATCCTTTGTTCCAAAAATGTTAGAGCTCATTTCTCAAGGTGACAACCTAGCAGCACCAACTAATGTTGAGCCCAGATCTTCTACTTCTCAACCATCCACACAACCTCAAATAATCATCACGTACTCAAGAAAATCCAAATGAACCCTTGCAAAAGATACTGAGCTTGTGCATGCCCCACATCCTCACCCATGCAACAGGAAATGGACATTGGAGCTCCCACTTCCCCTAAGGAGCAAACCACTCCTATATCACCAATGATCAGTGCTGAGGTTCCTCATGCTCAACCTGATGAGCTTACAACCTAAACAACCTTAAGCCTTCACTCAGAGTCTTAAAACTATAGTGCACAACCTTCAAGGAAAAGTTATCATCCCCAGCCTCTAGACCTTAACCAACCCATACCTAACCAAGAATTCTATGATGATGAAGACATGCGATTCAGTGAGTAACTTTAGTCTCTTTTATCCACCCCTACTTAAGGAGTGATGAGTACTACTGCATCACCCATGTCTAGCCCACATCATCCACCCATTACTGAGGTGGATCTCCTTGAACAAGTTTAGAAGATCGATATGAAAGAGGCTCTCACTTCAGCAAGTGAATACATCATTATGATCTCAACCATGGCAACCTAACCCTTGACACTTCAACGAAAGCTATCATGGTGTAAGGGAAATCCAGCAGCTAAGAACATAGTGCTGGTGATGAGGAAGAAGATTTTGGTCCTATTCTCTCACGCCCTTGTGATTCTTCTGATGAAGATGAGGGGAGTTGGAAACTAAAGGTGTAAAAACTGACTCAAACCTGCACCTATTTAGTCTTAAAGGTTAGTCACCTAGAGTTTTAGGTGACCACCTTAAAAAGAGTGTCAATGACCAGCAACTTCAGATCACCAATCTCAAGGGCAAGTTAACTGAGAGACCACTCAGAAGAAATCAACGAGGTCCACAAGAACATGTGGATATGATGGACCTAACCTTTAGCTCACCTATGCAAGAAGGTGACGCTACCAAAATGGGGGAGAAATTCCTAGCAATCACAGAACCTGGGAGTTCTTCTCAGAGTATGGACATTGAGGATTCACCACCCTCACTTGTAATTCTTTATATTCAGTAACCTCCTCAAGCCCACATTGATGTGGACTCACACATATAAATTTTTTTTGAGGAGGGTATCCCGAGGGCTATGTCTACCCCACCCTATGATGTTAAGAATGAAATACTAGGGTGGAGGTATGATGCTGATAGGAGAGCCCTGATACTGCATAGACTTCAGGGGTAGCAAGAGTCTTTAATTTCAGACCCTGAATTACTATAAAAGTCTTCCTCTAGTCCACGTTTCACTTTCCAATCCTAGTCAAAACAAGCAAGCTAACAAACTGCCTGAGAGGATTCAAGATAGGATTATTGAAGAGTTTAGACATAGAAGAGGACAAAGGCTAACAGGCAATGTCATTGGTCAACTGGATGTTGAGGTGGACCCTAAGATTAGCTTCGAAGGGAAACCTTGACTGAAGACCCAATGATAGACCCTATGAATATGATAGACCTTGTTAACCTTGTTACGAGAACTACTTCAACATCCTCTACCCTCAGTGAGACACCAGCTGGTGAAGGTGCTTCACAACCTCTTTCTGGCTAGAGCTTAAGTACTGAACCAATCAATAAAGGCCAAAGCTCTCTCTACCCTAACTCACCAAGGCATGTGAGTGACAAATGGAAGAGAAAACTAACTCCTAAGGAGATTGAGAAGGATGAAAGAGAGAGGAAGAAGAACCTAAGGGAAGAGAGTTCAAAAGGGTCCCCAGGCTTTATGGAAGCTGGAATCAGGGCTGCCTCCAGGACAAACACTCAAGATGATAAGTTAAGGACAACCAGATTAAACTACTTAGGGACCAGGAACTACAACATAGATGACCTCATCTCTTTTCCCTTACAAGATCTTATTAAACTGGCTGACACTGAATTATCAAAGGATAGGAAGGCAAGAGAGGATGTAGAATTGCCCCTTAAGATCAAAGAAGAAAAGAGGAAGAAAAGACTCTGCAAACATGCTACTACCCTCTTCCCAGTTCAAGAAATCCTTAAGATAGAGGCCGTGGCAACTACCGGTAGTTAAGGAAGCAGACAGACAAAACATGACGAGCTACCTGAGTGCCACAAGCCTCAGGCATCTGCAATTTTTCCCTTATCATATGAATACATAGAATTTGAGTACCTCAAGTAGCTAGAGCAACAAGTGATAAAAGAACAAAAGGTTGCCAAGGGGAAGATGAGCGAAGAAGCTGCAATGTCAAAAGCCATTATCCAAAAGAGCCAAAAGAAGTCTTCTAATAGGCCGAGGATGATGAGCTTCTTGAAGCTGTCTGGATTCTTCGGAAGGAGGCTTGGTCCAATGTCTCTATCCACTATGGATAAGCACATTAGAGTAATCAAGCAGAATATCAAAATGGGGTAGCTTGTGGACTTTCATTTTCCAAAAAGTCAAGCTCCTCCTGAAGTTGAGATGAAGGTTGAACCCAAAGAGACAATATGTTGGAGCTGTACAAGATAGTCTATATTATCAACATAGTAAAAGTCAACAAAAGTCAACGTCTCAGTCAAAGTCAACAGAAAAGTCAAACGTGAAGTTCGAGATGAAGAACCAAGTGAAGATATTAAAGATATATTGTGTTTGAGACTTTATTGTATTAAATATATTTTATGTGAACAAAATATATTTTATCTTGTTTTAGTCTTGTTTTAGTCAAGTTTAATAGTCTAGGGGGCCAAATGTAAATAGTGAAAGTTAGTCTAGACTATAAATAGCCTAATTGTAATTAGAATTGGTTAATGGTTGAATGACCAATTGATTGGGGGTTTCCATTTGTACAAATTATATGCAATCAATATTACATCAAACTGGGGATTTTAGTGTGTTCATCATTATTTTGATCTAATTCTTAATGATTTGATTCAAGTTTATTTATTCTGGAGTTACAATTTGGTATCAGAGCCTTATTGGATCAAATGCATTGAAGAATTGAAGAAGTTGTTGCTGATTTTGAAGGTGTTCATCAGAAATTTAGAGAGAGAAAGTGGGGTTTAGAGAGAGAAAGTAGATCTGAAATTCATATTTCATCCCAAACACAATCAATTCATCAGATCTACAACAATCTACTACGAATTTGAAGATATACAACATAAAATCCTGATCTACAACATATTTTATATAAGAAATCGAAAGAAAAGTTTCAGATCTGAGATTTTCTCTCATATACACTAGTGTGTGTGTTCTTGGGGTTCTTGAGGGCTTTAAATCTTCAAGGGGCGAAACTAGCATCATTCTAAATGAAAGTTCAAAGTTTCCGGCGAAATTACAGCCGAAACTAGCAGTTTCGCACGTTTTCCGGCGAAACTGTACTTTTTCGGCGAAACTGCAACTCCGGGGAAACTACATATTTTCCGACGAAACTAAGTGTTTTCCGGCGAACTTATCTTTTCGGCGAAATTTCCGGCGAATCTATCTTATACACTGCCCAGCGAAATTATAAGTCTTCCCATCACCAACCAGATCCACTGCTGCCTAAGTCAAACCAATAACCACAACTCAAACCAGACCATCAACTGCCTAAGTTAAGTAGTACCAACAACAACCCATCATCGTTGCCCAGCTACTATTACAGATCTACCACCACCAGAAATCCCAACCCCACCCCGACCTTGTGACTCATGTGTTGACCACGGCTCACTGTCCATCGGCAACCGCTTGTAATCACTTTAAAATCACCATTGCTGCCCAACCAACAATAACTACTACAATCGACCTTCACCATCCACAAACACTCAACCAGCTGACCGATCCCTCCCGACAGAACCTAACACCACCATCACAATTGACCCGCAATCTCTTCCACAGCCATCCCCCTACCACCTGCACACTATCGTCCGAAATCATAACCCACCCCGGCACCTCTGTTCAGCACCACATAGTCACTCGTCTGCCTTCACAACCCAGATCTAACACCCAGATTTACCTTCTCCCACACATCCATCGGCCACCTTCACCCGTCCAAAATCACAACCCACCCCAGCGTCACATTCACCGCAGCCTGCACCATCACATCCACCTTCAACCCAGCTAGAATCCCTAACTCCACCGAACCTCCACCACCACCGCCCTCCCAAAGCCTCTCCTTCATCCGAACCCAAAATCCAACCGCCGACACTACACCACAAATCACCAACCACCGTCAAAATCGAACCAAAAAAACAAAGAAATGTAGAAGAAGAATCATCACCCTCGACCGCAACCCCAACCCCTCGTGAAAATACCACCCGAACCACCTGCGACCGCGACCCCAACATCACCACAGCACCACCATCCCACCTTCACCTTTGTCGGCCATCGAAAGTTTTCGAGGAGAAAAGATCCAACGAGAGATTGAGATTCACAGATTGAGAGATTGATGAGATTTGAATGAAAGGGAATCAGTAGAGAGATTTGATTATTAGGGCTTGAAAACTGTAATCGAAAGTCGTATGAGAGTAAGCAGAGAGATAGAATGTTGAAGGGGGTTTGGAGCTGAACTTTGACTGTAAATAGGGAGTTGTGAACTTGGATTTATTCAGTTCATGTGTTTTCCTTGTGTTTGACTTATGCAAGAGTTATTGTTTTTTAAAAAAACCAAAGTAGTCATTAAGTGTTAAGGTTAGAGTTCACATTGTTAATGGACTTTTCTTATTAAATTGGGTTTGGATCAGAAAATTTTGGGCTAGTTAAAGGTTAATACTTAGGCTAACAAATAATAGTTTGATATATGGACTAATTTTAATTGGGTTGGAATTTTTTTTAAAAATTTGTTGTGTGGGTTCATTAAAAACAAAAATAACAAAGTTGGGTTCATTTAAACTAAAAGAAAGTGTTTATTTTTTAAAAAAACCCGATGAAGAAATCTTTAATGATTTTAAAAGATTTATAAAAAAATTCAGCTTGACCCCAGTTGCTAAGAGTGTACAGAGTGACATTTAAAAAAAACTATTTTTCCCGGGGGAGAATTATTCTAAATTTTTTGGGAAAAATATTTTTGGGGCGTTTAATTGTTCACAATTAAACAAAAATTTAAAAGAATGGCTTTTGCAGGACTGTTTAAATCCTTCGAATCTGATAATCTCACAATTGCACAATGTCAGTTTGATAATTTTACAGCTTTAAAGAATGAAAAGATGTCTGATTTTGTTGATTGTTTTCTGTTGGTGGCAAGCAATCTGGAGAAGTTTGATGCTCAATTAGGAAATCATGAACAAGTTCTGAGATTGCTTGATTCCCTCCCACTAGAATGGAGTTCACAGGCAAGTCGATTAAACGAGATAGAAATTTTCAGGATTACAAACTGATGGAGGTGGTCAAGAAACTGAAACAAATTGAGTTGGATATCAAACGTTGTGAGTACTATGAAGCGACATATCCAACTCCAACGATCACTTCAAACTCCAAAGAGAAACTAGAAGAGAGATTAGATTCTGGAACTGAAGAGGTACAAGAGGAGCTTAAGCAGACATCAATGGATAAAGGTGGATCTGAGTTGAATGCTGAAGTTTGTTATGCTGAGAAGGAAGAGGAATGAAAGCGAAATACCAGATTTTGCAATTGTGAGAAGGCTCTTACTGCTGGAAGAGTCATCCTGGATCTTCCATACGAGACAGTTCAGGATATGTGTTCTTCTGCTTGTAAAATTTGTTTATTTGGTGTGTATAAAGCTAATAGGTTACTTTTAGATAACCAAAAGGAGTTAACCACCATAAACGCAAAGCTTAAAAAGAATGAAGCCAAGTATTTAATAAAATTAAATGAAGCTTTAAAAGAAAATGATCATTTAAAACGAACTCTTCTTGAAAGAAATGTTGAAATTAATCTTTTAAACGAAAGAGTCACTTTGGCTGAATTTGAAACAAGCAAGCTTAAAACAAAGCTTGATAGATGGGCCATATCCGGAATGAAACAGGAAGAGCTACTATGTAAACAGTGGAGCTAGGATTAAAACGGGAGTAGGTTGTGGTGAAAATCCATATGTCTATCCTCCTCCTAGCACCCATTGTTACACTCCTATGCCTCAACCTCATCCATCTAATGATTTGATTGAAGCTGTAAAAACTAATAGTTTAAATGCAGGTTTAAGAAACGTTAATCTTAAAGAGGTTAGAGATGTGCAGGATTCTCCTGTAGGTTTAGGATTTCTCAGGCAGGGGTCTGATAAGAAGATTAATGACGATTCTACCTCTGATGCTCCAAAATCAATATCAGTTGCTTCTCCAACCTTCTTCAACAAATTCAAAACAGGTAACATTCCTTCGTTTGTTCCTGTCAGGTTCGTCAAAGAAGGAACAGTTGTTGAATCGTCAGGCAATCAACATCCTATAACCGAAGCCGACACAATAGGAGGTGTCAATCAAGATCCTTTGGAAGCAGATTTGTGTATACGAGACTTGATAAGCTCAGATGATGAATCAAACACAGAGGAGCGTGTTGGTTCCTCACAGATCAATATATCTCCTGACATTGTCAAGTCTCAAAAGCTTCCAAAAGTTGAATTAAGACCAATACGGATCTCGTCTCCAATTGCAAAGCATCCCACTCAATCATTGAAGATCTCATTTCCTGTTCAGCATAGCAAATACCAAAACAAGCAAGAATCTGCTACAAGCTCAAAGCAATCCTCATCCTCACCTGTATCACTCGGTTCAGTCAAGCATCAAAAGCCATTCAAGGCTTGGTTTGAGTGTGGAAAAGAAGGTCATATGGTAAAGAAATGTCCTCAAAGGCTTGCTACAAATGGTAAAGGCAAAACAAATTGCTTCTCCAAATGTAAGTCTAAAAAGAATGTTCCAAACGGCAAAGGCAACACGGGTTGCTTCTCTGGATCAAGAGGTAAACAACACACATCTTTGAATGGTTGGATGAAAAACCCTCCATCCAAACCTTTTCATGTGAAGCCGGTTTCACATGATACAAAGATGAAAATAACCAAAGCTTCAAAACCAAATTCTTTTCCTTGTTGTCTTAAACAAAAAAATGATTTCCAAATTTAATTCATTAAAATTCAAGTTAATTGAACCGAAACAAATTTCGCAAATTAAAAAGAAGGATACAGCAATCCCCGATTGTTTAAACAGTTGTGTGCAGAAGCTTATTACTTATCTTGATGAAAAAGGAACTTCCTGGACTACGAAGGCATGGGTTCTCCTTTCAAACTAATCTGTTTATGAGTGCAGGAACAATTCAGGAGGACTGTTAGTAATCTGGTTTACTGACAAAGATTGTTCCTAATTCAAATTTGAGGTGTAACAAATAGGTTAAGGTCATGGTATTATATCCACAATCTGGATTTTTATCTGCACAATCACAGTTCTCACTTCAATATCTCTGCACATTTCTTTAGAATTCATTTCTTATCTTCATATCGGTGTAGTTTGGAAGACCTTCTTTGATAAATTTTTATTTTTGTACAGTTTTAAAAATATAAAAAACAACATAAAAAATATTTAAAAAATTAAAAAAATTAAAAAAAACACAAAAATAGGTTTGCAAAAATAAAAATTAGGGGGAGAGTATATCAAAATTAAAAAATGAAATGACAAGAGAACTGAGAACTTGATTCGAGATGACTGAGAAATGATTCTATATCATCTTGAAATGCTTGTTCTTGTATGACTTGTGTTTTAAAATGAGAAATGATAGTAACTGATGTTGTTATCTGATTCGCATCTTATTTTTAATTGAAAATAACAGAAAAACAAACGGATTCTTTAATGATATGCTTGGTAGACTCAGCCTGAATAATAAAGTACACAGCAACATAATGATTTAAATTAAAATATATGCTAAAGGATGTCTGGATTTACGCAATCATTTTGACCGGCATGAAAACTGAGTCCCGACAAACATTGGATTGAGAATTGATCTTTCACCCACCATGATGCAAATCATATAAGCTATATCTCTATCTCTTTGCCATGTTTGGTGTATTTATGTGTCTTGTGTTTGTACTAATCTCCTCTGCTGTACGGAAGTACTGACCTGGAGTGATGATCTCCTTTGTTGTACGATAGTACTGACCTGGAGCTCTCATCAGCATATGATTAAATGGTCATCTCCTTTCTTATACATGAGTATAGACCTGGAGCTCTCTCCATTTTGATCTAAGTCGTGTCAAATCATCTAACGATGAATTCATCACAGAATACAATATTCTGTTGATAATCACTTGCACACTAATGCACAAGCCTTGTTCCATAAAGATCGTAATAAAATTCAAGTAATCCTGAGGTTGGGTGATGGTTTTTGCCAAATGATTGTGGGGTCCTAGCATTCTAAAGTGCTTAATCGAACCTTAACGAATCATCTGATGCTTTTTGAAAAAGATAGGGCATGGGTTTAAGTGGACAAACATATCAGCAATTATCATTGATCTGTTTAAGAATTTTAATATCTTTCAAAGACTGTGATTAGATTCAGTTATCAGTATGATCTCATTGCTGGTCGATGATTAAATTCATCTTTGTGCTAAAGTATATCTTGAGCATGTGATCTCATGATCGATTCAGTTCTCGTTAATTAAAAAAATATAATAATATACAAATATAAAAAAATATATATATAAAAAAATTGTGCACAAAATGTACATAATAAAGAAATTATAATAAATTTTCATATCAAAATTTCTTTTAGGTCTTCCATATTATGATGTTACAATTTTATCATTTTTCATGCATTTCACAGAAATTACGCATAATCGAACACGGGTTCGCTTATTTTTCACACAAAGATAAACACGGGTTTATTTTGTTAAAATGAAATGATCTAATTAGAAATGTCGAGATTGTGTTTGAGAATGTGTTTTAGATTTTTGCTACAAGTGATGGCCGATCATCAGTTGAGCAGTATACCAGACCAGAGAACCTGTTCTTCAAGTTTGTAGAAGATACAGAGCTAGGAATCCTCCTCCTACATCTTCTGAAGCACTCGAGATAAGAGAATTGGGAAAGTTGTTCCAATATCTTTAGAAAGGATGCACTGAAATAGAGGGAGCTTATAAATAGGGGGAGCTTATTAGATGAATAATTTTTGTCATCAGATTCAGAAAGCTTCAATTTGAAGATCTTTCTATAGTTGACTTCTCGGGGCTGAATTCGTATGAAGACGTTGATAATGATAGACTAAGGGGGAGTATTGTTGGAGCTGTACAAGATAGTCTATATTATCAACATAGTAAAAGTCAACAAAAGTCAACGTCTCAGTCAAAGTCAACAGAAAAGTCAAACTTCGAGTTCGAGACGAAGAACCGAGTGAAGATATTGAAGATGTATTGTGTTTGAGACTTTATTGTATTAAATATATTTTGTGTGAATAAAATATATTTTATCTTGTTTTAGTCTTGTTTTAGTCAAGTTTAATAGTCTAGGGGGCTAATGTAAATAGTGAAAGTTAGTCTAGACTATAAATAGCCTAATTGTAATTAGAATTGGTTGATAGTTGAATGACTAATTGATTGAGGGTTTCCATTTGTACAAATTATATGCAATCAATATTAGATCAAATTGGGGGTTTTAGTGTGTTCATCATTATTTTGATCTAATTCTTCATGATTTGATTCAAGTTTGTTTATCCTAGAGTTACATAATATAACCTGCATCAAGTGTTGGAACACAGCCAACTTCATCTTCTGATCCACAGCATGGTCCTGATCCCTCTCCTTCTGAAACTATGAGGGAAGAGACCCAACTGAGAAAGACACACAAGAACAACCTGGCGATGAAGGCCAATCTTCTCAGTTTAAGTCTTCAAAGAGGAGGAAAATGATGGCCATGAAGAGAGACACTAAGAAGAAGAAGAAGTCCAAGGCATCCGCCTCCACACCTCAGGATGAGTCAGAGCATCCTAAGGTAGATCAAGAAGAGGCTGCTCAAGCAAGTGCAACACAAGTAGAGCCTCTTGCAGTTGGAACAAACGTGTAAAATCTTCTGAATCGAAAAACCAAACCTTTCAAATCCAAAGATGAAGTCTTTCGAAGCTTCAAAAACAAAGTCTTCCGAAGCCAAAAGAATGAAGACTGATTTCTTCTAAAGACAGAGAAGACATGTTTTCTCTAATCACCTTTTAACAAAAGTTGATCAATTTTCCACTACCACTCTAAAGACTCACCAACTTGTATAAGTTGGTGAAAAGGTCCATACTTTTCTCAACTATAGATTATGGTCATTGGTCTGTAACTTTCTATTTTGTATCCTTTATCCTTTTTGTAATAGATTAAGAAGTGCGCTATGGCATGTCATAGTCACAAGTCAAAGGACAATCTGCCTTTTGACTATACATTGATCTTGTTGTCTAGATTAGTATTTATCTTTATACTTTGTAACACTTGTAGTAGAACTTGAGAGTAATATACAACATTCTTGAAAACTATACTTATCTTGTTCTTGTTCTTAGTTCTACCTCGGTAATTACTTGTGTTCTTAGTATCATTTACTTAAACCCGGTTCCCTATTTGATCTGTTAAGTGTTCTAACACTCTCCTCATTGTGAAACTGATTGTATTGACCATCCCTCACCCGGTCCTGCATTACGTTTATGGTCCTTAAGGTTATTAATAATAACCATTTCAGTCCAAGGGCCTTGGGGTTTTCTCAGCTAACATGTGTTTTCTTAGAGTGTGATCATAGGTTCGGGATTGATGAGGATTGAATCATGTACATGCTTCCCTTGGGGACGTGCCAGCATAGTGTTCGAATGTTGTATATTTCAGAAATGTAGATGATTAGGTGAGTCAGTAACCCGTCAGTTTTTTTTTTTTTTTGAGCGGTGACTTTCTTATGAGTGACCTAATATCACATCGCCCCCCTGGGCGACCCTAGCCAAGATCTGCCCCAGACTATGTTGTCTGAACCGGGTCCACGCTGGATTGTCAGACTTGGTTACGGCGTTCCCCCGGAAACCGTACTGCCTCCACAAGGGTTGCCCCTCTGGAGTAACAGCCGGATGAAAACCGGGGTCGAGCTCTGAGAATCTGCCTCCGCAACCACTGGCGTAAAGGAAAATTCTCTTCATTGCTCTAAATGTCCCCAAACCGGTACCAAAGAGGTTCGAACCCCTGACCTCCACTTTGAGAGGGGGAATTCTTACCACTTAAACCAAGTTTGAAGGACCAAGTCTGAAGGACCGTTAAAAAATAACATGTGAATATTTTTTATTTGAAATAAATGTCTTACAACAAAAATACGTTATAAAAGATATAACTTGTTTACATAATTAGAAATAATTAAATATATAAACATAAATCAATTTGGAAAGTTAATGATATGCTCAATTAATTTAGGGATGAGTCGAGTTTGAGATTATAATGTTTTAATAGTTGTTAACATTGCTTAGGATATATAATCATAAGATAAGGACGAAACTTGTGGTTATCATGAGATAAAGGGGTTTATTGTTAACTTTTATTAAACTGGATGAATTACGTGGTTTCCTTTTTATATAATGAGGCATTTTGTAAGGCAAGACAAGCTTGGTGATTTGGGTACTTAACCTATTTGTAGACACTCAAGGGACAACATGTAGCACACGTGAGTGGTCATGAACAAATTGTGTAACGTGGATATCTTAGGTTCAATCATGGCCCTGTGTTCTTGTGATTTAACAGTCTAGATCCTTGATGTTCATCGTGCTATCGGTTGATAGAGGCCTCATAACGACACATTACGAAGGTACATACATACATTGTGGGTCGAATTGACGTAGCAAATGAGGGGATCGACTCTAGCAAGTACGCCATATCGTCATAACATAGGACCTCTATCCTAAAATGAATTAAAGTTACTTGCATTTTATGTTACTTGTTCTCCATCTAATTCCTATTCTTATATTCATCGACGATAAAGTCTAAGATTTGAATATATGTGTAACTAAAGATAGACATGTTTATGGACCATACTTGATTCTAAAGTACAATGGACGAATATATGTATATGTGGCCACTTATCTGCCAAATGTTTTCTACTTACTATTCCATGAAAGATATATGTGCTAAAGGACCACCCTTCATGTTACAATTTTGTGTTATTTGTTTATGTATATTCTTACTAAATATCATATTTTCATATATCAAAATTCATTTTCTCATTGGTATTATATACATATAAGATGCAAAAATAAGGGAAACATACAGTTTTCTATAACATATAACATATTGAACCATTATTATTTGGTATTGCCAAAATAACATATATAATCTCGTTTTAAAAGTTGCAATTTTTATATTGAGAATCATTTTAAAATATTAAAGAAGTTGCATATAACCATTACATGTAGTTCAATCAAGGAGGTTATTTTGAATGTCATTAAATAAAAGCGTCATCCATAAACACATCACCTCAGTTGTCAAGTAAAATTTATTTCAAACACATGTAAAATTCATTTCTCATTTAACATTACACTCTTTTCCAAACACTATATTCAAATAAATAATAATAATTGAAAGATATGTACAACAATATACTTTATTAATGATTAATGATGTGAGAGAGGAGGACTCGCTGGATTTTAGGATGAGAAGAAAATAGACGTTGCAATTTTTGGTGCTCAACGCATTGTTGTTCGTAAGGTTCTACCACATCACGTTTGCCTCCATCAATTTTGTAGCGTTGGAGCCCCTTTAAGAAAATATTATTGAAGATGTCCTATTTAATGTATGTAAACACCGGTTAAGAACAAGCTGAATGCTAACTAATCGCTAGCATGTATAGTGGTTAACTGAAAAGGTGGGCCTTGGAGACGGAGACGTTTTGGAGTCATATATATAGGTTTTTTTATGCATAAATACACGGTGAAAATACGAATATTAGACCCAAAGCGGCCTAACAACCACTGAGTCCTGCATGTGCAGAACTCTTATGCACCGGATTTGTCATTTGAGTAGATACATTTAGCATACTTTTGGTGGCTTCTTGTATTTTTAGTATAATAATATTACCAAACTGATGCGTTCAAAGCTAATCAAATGGAAAGAACATTTGGAACCAATGCCCAAACTTAATATCGACAAGGAGTACTTTGGTGTATGTTGTTTTCAACAACTAATTTTTCCATATTCTTTGTTTACTTTCTCTTAATAATAGATTTAAAAAATCTATTATACTATGGGTATCATATGTCATTAGTAAAAAGTGACATACCTTTCTAATGCATAAAATTAACCCATATTTTAAAAACATGGGTATCATATGTCATTAGTAAAAAGTGACATACCTTTCTAATGCATAAAATTAACCCATATTTTAAAAACATGTTTCAATATATAGTGTTTTTCTTGTGTGTTGACTACTGCTTGGTTGGTGTCAGTACTTTGGATTAGTTGGTGCTCTTTAAGAGCATTTGGTAGCCACGTGGGTGCTTTTTAACATCTTTCTTAGAATCTTGGTTTACTTTCTTTCTTCTCTTCTATTCATTCTCACCTTCAGCTTCCGTTTCGCTCTGCCTCAGCTTACTGAGTTGATATTGTGCAGGATTTTTTTTCCTCTCATCCTTCTACATGTTCTCTGCTTGCTTATCTTGTTGTTTGCTGCTATGTTTGACTTGTTGTTTGGTTGTTAAATAATTTTATTGTTCGGTTTGCGCCCTTACAACAACGTCTGTTCTGCTGGTACCCCTTCAGTCGGTTTTTACTATTCGAAGAAGGCACCGGAGGTCAGTGCGACGGTGGATGCAGCAATAGGTTGCGGGCATTTCTGGACCGAGTCCTTATCTATTTGAAGAGATACAGATGGTAGAGAAACCCTATTTTGCCAAAAAAAAAAAAAAGATAGGATCGTTCTGATTTCTATTACTAATCTCATAAAAAAGCTTAAGGTTAATCACATGGTTTCTTTGAATCTTAGTTCCTCATAAATATTGTATTAATATGGGCTAATTACGGGTTAGGTTTTGAAAGTTGAAACGGATATTATTTAGTGTTGTTTGAATGAATGTTAATGTATATATGTGGCTAAAATGTTATTATTTTATACATAAATGTATGTATGTGGGTATTGCTTTAGTGTTGTTTATATGGTGCTTTCCTTTCTTCTTATTTTGTGATGTTTTGTATTAATAATTAATGTATGTGGTTATTTTTGTATGTTGTTGTTTTCCTTTTTGTGGTAGTGATAATAAACAAACAGAGTAGCCTTTAATATGAACTGAATGAAAACAAATGTGCATGTTACTTGTAATATTATTAGCATCTACACTGGGAATTGATATGCATGAATATTTGAAGTTATATCTGAACGTTTTTAAATAGTTTTATTAGTGCTTTTTAGGTATCTTTGTAGGCTAGACTGATCGAATATATGAAAGAATTTATAGAACTAAATAGGAAATAGGTTCTTATAAAATGATTTGAGAAAATGCTTTACAATTACAAACCCCTCTTTTAGGTTTATGCAGATACTTATGTTGTCCTTTTAGGCTCATATTCTATAAATAACTAACAACTGATACATGCCACCTAAATCCCTAATATTTGTCACAAAAACAGGTAAATTGCAGCTTCAGTTAACAAGCGCAACACATGTATATCTCAGCCCGTCTACCATGCAGACGCACCTACTACTAGACCTATAAGAATCTTCCACACTATTCCTATTGTATGACCTGGACAAAATTCTAAACATTAGGCCTATTGTACAACCAAACTGCAAATACTATACAGAACTATTGTTTGATTCACAAAACAGGTTTCAGACGCAGGAAACACAAGTAGAAGATCCAACTTCTAACACACCTATTGGCACCAAGACCAAACTAGGGCAGAACAGCAACGTAACCATATCTGAACTTATGGTGAAAAATAGGGATGAGCTTTCAGTATGAATCAACGTGTGAACTATAAAAAAATTGTTTTCCCATTAAAATAACGGTACTCTTACTAAAATAGCATGTTCATTAACCTTCAAACGTAGAAAAAAATATTCACCTTAAAGGCAGCAATAATAGACTTACCCGCAAATGCAGATTGGCACCACATAAGATGCCCAAATTGCAATCAAAACCTTCTGAAAGTAGGGAATAGTTGATTTTGTTCAATTCATGGCAACTATGACACCACTCCATACATGTAGAATATGCTTATTGTTAAATATACTACATTTAACACAATACTAACAGATAAAACACTGCAGATATCACATCACAACAACAATCTCTAATTGTACTAGGAACCTTCCTGCAACAATCTATAACAAACCATCAGAAACCTTGCTATGAATGCCATGCTCTAAGATGCTAGCAATGCCAGAAACCAGATACCATACTACAGACTATCATAGACAAACAGGAACTATTCCATATCAAGGTCCAGAAAAACAATAGAACAGGATTAGTTAGATATACTGTAAACAAGGTAGAAAACATCATGTCCAACACACCAGCACCAGACACTCTAGCACAAGCACCACCAATCCAAAGAAAACGGTCAGGACCATCGGCAAAAAGAACCCTATTTCAGCAGCAATGTAAGCAGTAGGACGATTGCCCTATCTCTTAAAATCAACGCATAATGTTTACTTTCTTTAACAACATTCCTTTTGTGCAATAGACAAAAAAATTAGGAAGAAACTGTTGGATCATGATAAGGCTGGTGCAACCAAAACTACTTCACATAGTCATTTTTGGTACTACATTCAAAGGCTTCCGAAGCTGAGCAAGAGATCTTCCGAAAGTCTGAAGAACAGCTGAAGATATCTACTGAAGGCAAAAGCTGAAGTCAACTGCTGAAGACAACAGTTGAAGCCAACAGCTGAAGATATCTACTAAAGGCAAAAGCTGAAGTCAACTGCTGAAGATAATAGCTGAAGCCAACAGCTGAAGATATCTACTGAAGGCAAAAGCTGAAGTCAACTGCTGAAGACAACAGCTGAAGCCAACAGCTGAAGACTATCTTCCGAAGACAAAGTCTGAAAGCTTCCGAAGACAAAGTCTGATGAAAGAGCTGAAGACAAAGTCTGAGCTTCCGAAGACAAAGTCTGATGAAAGAGCTGAAGACAAAGTCTGAGCTTCCGAAGACAAAGTCTGATGAAAGAGCTGAAGACAAAGTCTGCTTCCGAAGACAAAGAAGACTCCAAGCCTCGGAAGAAGCAGTCTTCCGAAGTATAAGTGCCTTCGGAAGAAGTTATTCTTCCGAAGTACTTTATCCTTCGGAAGACATTGCTATGACCAGCAGATAAAAGTATGGTCCCTGACAGTCCGCTGCAGACCTCTGATACAGCATGGCATCTTCCTAGAGAGCCATGTTGTTGACCACACTTTATTCTACTGTTCACCTTTTTATGATAGTACATGTTACCAACTTTAGTTGGTGACAAAAGGTAAGTCAGGGACATGTCCTGAATACCAACTCTCAGGCAAAATGTCTGAAAGACCTCACCTAGAGTCTTGTAGTATAGATGTAAGGTTAGAGGTGTCCAGCTGGTATCAAAGTATATCCGGTTGTAGGTAGTATTATATATATCTTCTCCCTGTAACTCTTCAAGCAAGCGATTTGAGTCCAAGTGTCTTGTAATCCTTTGAGTTGAGAAGCAATATATAAAAGTACCTTGAAAATTTACCTGCTATGTTAATTTTCTTACTGCTTGTTACTTGTTATATTGTGATCAACTCTTCATAGAATGCTTGCTGAGTGTTGTTCACAGTGAGTTAAGAGAAAAACCACCCACATATTTGATCCTGCAATTGGTATCAGAGAACCAGGCTCTTGATTGTGAGATCTTACCATCCAAATCAACCTGTTTTTCATTCCTCACTACAAACCACTCACTCAAATGGCTGCTCTCTCCAAGGCTGATATGGAAATTGGTACCATGACCAAGTCCCCACTGATCACCCCTGAAGACATTGACACATGGTGTATCAGAATGGAAGGCTTCATCAAGTGTCAAGATTCAAGGATGTGGGACTCCATTGTCAATGGTCCTTTCATACCAAGCACCACTTCTGCCACTGGTAATCGCATCATTCCAAAAGATGTTGATGATTACTCAGAAGAAGACAGGAAGAGAATAGAGCTAGATCAAAGGGCTATGACTTCTCTCCAAAATGCTCTCCCCAACTGCGTCTACAGACGCTTCAAGAAGTGCAAAACTGCCAAAGATTTATGGGAAGCACTGAAGCTGATGTATGAAGGATCCAAGGAAACTCAAGAGAACAAGAAGGATCTCTTGAAGCAGCAGTTTGAGAACTTTACTTTCAAGGCCGGTGAGACCTTGACTCAACAATACTTCAGGTATGTTGAGCTAGTAGATACTCTGGAGGATATTGGAGTTGCTCTTGAGAACAGAGACATAGTTAGGAAGTTCATGTCTTCACTTCCTAAACTATGGATACATTACTATGTTGTAATCAAGAGAACTTCGGACCTTAAGACTCTTACTCTGACAGAGTTGTATGGTATCCTAAGTGCATTCCAGATGGAGATGAACATGCAGAACTCCTCTGGTCACTCCATAACCAACAGAGTTCAGCCCTTCATGTGGTTGAAAGGGAAACCATAGAACCACAACATCAGTTGCTATGTTACCCTGAGAACTTACACAGCGGACCTTACATTACTCTACCTGAGACTCCAAAGTCTCAAAAGGTTCAACACAAATCTTCTCAGGATAGTTGTGCCTTTGTCTCTGGAAGTGGACACTCTGGTGATTTTCAATACTGCTTTGATGATCTTGAGTGCTTCAGTCCAGATGATATAGAGTATATGGATATTGTCCAGCAGATGGCTCTTTTAACTTACAGAGCGAAGAAGTTCTTCAAGAGAACTGGAAGGCAATTCCCTCAAAACCCAGTCAACAGCAGGTTTGGGTATGACAAAAGCAAAGCGAAGTGTTACAACTGCAACCAACTTGGTCACTTTGCTAGGGAATGCAAGGCTCCCAAGAACAACCCGGGAACCCCACAGGCCTCCACACATCCCACTGCTTCAAAGCATGAAGAGAAGTCAACTGAAACAGCTGCTGTGGCTCAAGAAGTTGACTGGAGCTTCATGGTACAGGATGTGACTCCTGCTCAAGCACTCATGGCCGGAAAAGATGATGATCAGGTATATGAACATCTTTGTACTGCTGCCTGTATTGCTAAAGTTAAACATTATAAGGATTACATTTCGGAAATCAGATCTGAGGTTGAGTCTTTAAATGTGCTAAAATCTGATTTTAAGAGAGCTGAATCTGACTATCAAAAGAAAATTGAGGAGTTAGAGAAAACTGTGTCTCTTTTAAAGCATGAAAAGACTAATTATAAGACTCAAATTAAAGATCTGATATCCAAACTGTTTGAGGTTCAAGCCCAGTTGGTCACAGCTGAGGCTCAGGCCAGGAAGCAAGCTATTGATGAGCAAAGCTTCCAAACTATTCTTGCATCAACCTCTCATTCCAAAATGTTTTATCAAAACAAAGAAGGGTTGGGAACCAATGAAATAGCTCCACCACACTCTTATGAGTCTATTAGACTACCTAGATGTGGTACTAAAGAGCAAGAGGTTCCAACTGCTGACCCTTCTCTGTTGGAACTAAAGGATGAGGCAAAAATAATAGCCACCACAGGGGAGAAACAAGAGGATACACTCATCTCCACCTGTGAAGACCAAATCCTAACCACCAAGGCAAGAAGAAGCAGAGCTAAAGCTGCTAGAAGGACTGCCAAGAAGGTTGCAGAGTCCAAGCTTAAGATCGACCCAAAGCAAAAGGGTGTCTTCATTTCTGCCGGATTTCAAGTGGTAGGTACTTCTGATTCAGGAAAGGTGTGTAATACTAGCACTCCTGTCCTACTGAAGGATCAGAAGTTGAAAGGAAAAGTTGCTGATGAAGAGAAGAAACCCAAGAAACAGCAACCTGCAAGTTCCCAGAAGACTAACATTGCCTGCATAATGTGTGGTCTGCATAACCACATGGCTAAGCAAGCACACATTATGCAAATAATGTTAGAAAAGAAGGAGTCAGAGAAGGTTTCTCAGTTGGACCACTTCAAAAGGTCCAAATGATGAAAAAGGGAAAGTTGGTCTCGGAAGCCAAGTTGCTTTCGGAAGAAACTACTTCTTCCGAAGAAAAAATGGCTTCGGAAGCCAAACCTTCTAAAGTTCGGAAGAACAAGAAGGTTCCCTTGAAACCATCTCAGAAGAAGACTACTTCGGAAGAAAAGGTGGTGAAGGCTTCTTCCGAAAAGAAAGAAGCTTCGGAAGAAGGCCATGCTGCACAAGCTTCAACAAGCTCATCTTCAAAGATCAACCAAGGGATGGATTGGAAGATCAAGGAAGATGCTGCAGCCCAAACCTCTTCTTCAACAATGACCTCTATTGAACCCCAATGCATATCTTTTGGTTCAATTATGTCACTGTCATTGGAAGAGCCCAAGACCAGCAAGGCTTGGGCTTCCAAACAAAACTAACCATCTCATCTTATGTGTAGGGATGTCCATTTGACAAAAACAACAATGTCTGGATTGTAGATAGTGGATGCTCCAGGCACATGACAGGGAACAGATCTCTCCTTCAACAATTCCAGAACTTTGATGGAGGGCCTGTCTAATTTGGAGGTGAGGCCGGAGGATATATTTCGGGCAGAGGAAGTATATCCAATGGCAGAATAAACATTGACAAAGTTCACTTTGTCAAACAGCTTGAACACAATCTCTTAAGTGTTTCTCAATTCTGTGATCAGAAGCATCAGATGCTCTTCACAGAACATGAGTGCATTATCCTCAAACCAGGGATGACAATTCCTCCGGAATTGGTGCTTCTTAGATCTCCCAGGAAAGGGGATATGTACAAGCTGGACATGAACAATGCTTCTCCTATGGGTGAAGTATCATGCTTTCTTTCCAAAGCTGATAGTGATGAGTCAACACTATGGCATAAACGCATGTGTCATATGAATTTTAAAACAATGAATAAATTGGCTAAAAATAACTTGGTACATGGTTTGCCTAAAAAGGAATTTTCTGCAAAGATAATTGTGTTGCATGCCTGAAAGGGAAACAACACAGATCATCTCATAAATCCAAATGTGTTAACTCTATCACTATTCCATTACACTTATTGCACATGGATCTCTTTGGACCCACAAGTATAATGAGCATTGGAAGGAAATCATACTGCCTTGTGATAGTTGATGATTTTACAAGATTTACATGGGTATTCTTTTTAAGAAGTAAAGATGAAACTGCTGAAACTTTAAAATCTTTTATTCTTAAAATAGAAAATCAAATTGATCACAAGGTTAAGATCATTAGAAGTGATCAAGGGACTGAGTTTAAGAACTTCGTTCTTGACTCATTCTGTGACTCAAAAGGGATTGCCAGACAATACAGTGCTCCCACAACTCCTCAACAAAACGGTGTTGCTGAGAGGAGGAACAGGACACTTATTGAGGCTGCTCGGACCATGTTAGCTGATTCAAAGCTGCCTCTAACATTCTGGGCATAGGCAGTCAGCATTGCATGCTATGTGCAGAACAGGGTTCTTGTAGTTAAGCCCCATGGAAAAACCCCTTATGAGTTATGGAACAAGAGGCCACCGTTCATTGGCTTTCTAAGGTCCTTTGGCTGCAGATGTACCATACTTAACACAAAGGACAACTCAGCAAAGTTTGCCGAGAAGTCGGATGATGCTATCTTTATTGGATACTCTTCTAGCTCTAAAGCTTATAGAGTATATAATATCAAGAATCAATAATTTGAGGAATCATCCAATATAGTTGTTAATGAGTACACTCCTTGTGTTAGGGGGAATGGACCTAAGTATATCTTTGATTTAGAATTGTTTCCAAACTATTCTAAACCATCTTGTGAGAATGTTTCAGCTGGAACAGGTGCTCAAGAGAATGCTGATGCTGATGCTGATGCAAGTCAACTGTTTGAGCTTCCCAGACCTCTTCCAAATTCTCCAAGAACTAAAAGGCAACAAGCTTCAACCATTCACAGATCTGATAGTGTAACTATCTCCAGGAATAATGAAGCTTCAACAAGTGAATCACTTGATCAACCTCAAAGTTCTTCAGGTGATCCATTACAACACCAGGTTGAGGGAAGTAGTATTCTGAAGGAACAGGCAACTGTTAATCCTACTTCACAACCAACCATTGATGATGTTTCTCAATCATTCAATCAGTCCTCATTGAATGACTTTGAAACAGCAGTTGGACAGAGTGATCCAGCTCCTGATCATAATATGTCTAACCTAGACTTATCTCTGCAACTGGAAGTGATTCCTCGTCTTAGGATTCACAACACTCATCCAACTGAGAACATCATAGGGAATGTCTCTGAGGGTGTGAGAAAAAGAGGACAAACTCATCATGGGAATGTCTGCTTGTACTCATGCTTCTTGTCTCAGATGGAACCAAAGAAGGTAGAAGATGCCTTAAAGGATAGTAGTTGGGTTGAATCGATGCAGGAGGAGCTGCTTCAATTCAGAAGACAAAAGGTCTGGAATCTATGCCCACTACCATCTGGTCAAGTACCCATAGGCACTAAATGGGTGTTCAGGAACAAGAAAGATGATAGAGGTTTGATTATCAAGAACAAGGCAAGGCTAGTAGTTCAAGGATACACCCAGGAGGAAGGAATCGATTATACTGATGTCTTTGCACCTGTTGCAAGACTTGAGGCAGTTAGGATCTTCCTTGCTTATGCTGCATCCAAGAACTTCACAGTCTACCAACTTGATGTCAAGTGTGCTTTTCTATATGGGGATATAGATAGGGAAATCTATGTATGTCAACCTCCAGGATTTGAAGACCCACAGCACCCCAACTACGTGTGCAAACTGGATAAAGCTCTATATGGGCTGCACCAAGCACCTAGGCTGTGGTATGAGACCTTGTCTCAGTTTCTCCTGAAGAATGGATACACTAGAGGTACCATCGACAAGACTCTTTTCATCAGAAAGAGTGGAGAAGACATTTTGCTTGTACAAGTCTATGTTGATGACATCATATTTGGTTCTTCAAACGACCAAATGTGCAAGGACTTTGAAAGCATAATGAAGCAGAAGTTTGAGATGATTTCCATGGGAAAAATGGACTTTTTCCTTGGAATTCAGGTGAAACAGATAAAGGAAAGGTTCTTCATCAGTCAATCTAAGTATGTCTCAGACATCTTAGATAGATTTGAAATGAAGGATTGTAAATCAGCCAAGACACCCATACCCAGAAACCATAATCTTTTCCCTGACCTTGAGGGGGAGGATACTGATCAACATCAGTATAGAGCAACCATTGGTTCTCTGATGTATCTCAATACTAGTAGACCAGATATCATGTTTGCCACATGCATTTGTGCAAGATATCAGGCTGCTCCAAAGGTGTCTCACCTAGCTGCTGCAAAGAGAATCCTCAGATACCTCAAAGGAGCACCTAAACTAGGACTCTGGTATCCAAGAAATAGTGATTTCAATCTCTATGGATACTCTGACAGTGACTATGGTGGCTGCAACATTGACAAGAAATCAACATCAGGAGGATGTCAATTTCTTGGTGGAAGGATTATCTCATGGTAATGCAAGAAACAATCCTGTGTCTCTACATCAACTGCTGAAGCTGAATACATTGCTGCTGCTAGCTGCTGTGCTCAACTGCTATGGATTCAAAATCAGATGTTAGACTATGGATTCAAATTCATGACTACTCCTATCCATATTGACAACAAAAGTGCTATCTCCATTACTGAGAATCCGGTGAAGCACTCCAAGACAAAGCATATTGATATCAGGTATCATTTCCTTAGAGATATTCATGAGAAACAGCTGATAAAGTTAATCAAAGTTGACTCAAATGAACAATATGCTGATTTGTTCACAAAGGAATTTGATGAACAAAGATTTAAGTATCTCATATCAGCAATTGGGATGATAAACATTGAATAACTACCTCTTTTGAAAACCTTTTTAATATGTAAAGTCTTGTGTCAATACAATTTAAGCCCAGTTACAAAAGATCTTTAAATTATTTCAAGTGTAAATTCCTTCCGAAGAGGAATCAACTATCGGAAGATATTCTTGAGTATCTTCTGAAGCCAAATTCCTTAATGGAAATTTTCTTCTCGGAAGAGTTTTTGGTCTCGGAAGAAGCGAGTGGTCTTACATCAGATCTACTTCCGAAACTTATACAGCTCTCCATTCGGAAAGACAACTTTACCTTCGGAAGCAATGCCTTGCTTCGGAAGATAAAGTGCCTTCAAAGGACAATTTTACCTTCGGAAGCAATATCATGCTTCGGAAGAGAAATTGCCTTCGGAAGAAAATTACCTTCGGAAATGTTTTACCCTCGGAAGTAAAGGTTTTTATATGTAACGGATATCTTTTGGGCCCCACTCTGTAAAAGGTAAAGATTTTGTTGATGATGGTCAGATTATTTAAAATTATCCTTGCCGCCACTATCATTTCTCCGCCGTAAACCACCATACCATCCACAGTAACCCCAAAACAGTTACCCTATTACCACCACTACTACAATTCACCCTTTTTAAATAATCTTGACTGATCAATTTCATCTTCTTTTACCACTTTACAGCCCTAACTATTCCCTTCACTGTCAAACCTTCAATTTCATCCAAATTTCAAGCTTACCTTTTCTTCAATGGCGCTAAACCCTCAGCACAACCAAGTCGCATTACTTGATTCGTCAAGGGATGCCGACTTCACCCAAATCATCACATTTCTTGCCGAATCCACATACCTCACTGCTCTTACAGTTAATCCCACCGTATACTCCAACCATATGTCCGAATTCTGGAGTAACGGTGAAACTGCAGTTCTGAATGGGGTTCGAGTCCTGAGAACCCGCATTTGTGGCCAAGAGTTGGTCATCACTGAACAACTCATCAGGGAGCATCTTGAGCTTCATGATGATGGGGCTCCTACTGAGTTCCCCAAGGAAGACTTGGAAGGCACCTATATCCTCATGGGATATGGAGGAGATGTCAGCAGATCAACCGTGTACAAGTTCAATTTCTCTTACCATTGGAAGTTCCTGCTGCATATTATCCTGCATTGCCTCTCCAACAAATCAGGGGTTGGGATCAAATCCCGTATGAACTAGGATGCCTAGTTCATGGGTTGGTGAGAGGTCTTCGCTTCAACTACTCACGATTTATGTTGACCAACCTTATCGGAAATCTGAGCAGGGATACATTCTTCATGTATCCCCAATTTATTCAACACATAATCAACTATGAGATGGAACCGAGCAAGCTTGTCTGTGCAGCTGCTCTTACTGTTCCACAAGTGAGACCTACCATCTTCAAGACACTGAAGAAGATGTCCGCCAACTTCACTGGAAGGTATACTCCACTACCTCCAGAGATGACTGAGCGCATAGCTCCTGGTGACATCCCTGTTATCCCCACAGGTGATGAACCCACACCAGCAACATCCACCACAATGCCAAAACCTTCTTTACCCATCAAAGCTACATATCAGAGACGTCCAAAACGAACCCTTGTTCAATCTACTCTGATTGAACAAGCTCCTCCTGTTCACACCCAAAGGGCTAGAGTGGAATCATGGGCTCCCACTCAGTCCGAGGTCACACCATCCTTCACAATTGACCTCAATGTGGGTTTTGAGCCTCCTCAGTCTCAAACCCCTGAGCCCGAACCCCAAGCCTTAAGCCAACAGGGTGAGTCTCTACACTCCCATGTGCAGCCTTCTAGGGACAGCCCCACCATAGGCTCAATGCTTGTAGACATTGATCAAGGTCCTGGGTCAGTAAGACTAACCACCCTCTCTTTCACTGACCTTTTACTCCGCACTGATGAAGATATTACATCTCTCCATGGACATGAAGTTGATCTACAACACCCTCTGAAAGATCAACAGAGACAAGAGGGATCCCTTGTCTCTAGCCCCCATCAGAAGCCAATTACTAAGGTGAGTCCCACTGATGTGGAGGGGACTCATGTAGGCTCAGCTGCCACTACTCAGAGTCTCTCATTGAGCTCTCAGGACAGTGGTAACATAATTAGGACTGAGTCTACGGCAACTTTGCCCATTGACATCTCTGAAAGAGATGACTCTGAGCAAAGGAAACCAGGGTGCCAAGAAGCCACATCTGGTGGTGAGAGTGAGCATACTAGGTATGTTATCTCATCTCCCCGTGATTCTTCTCATGAAGATGAGGGAAGTATGCAACTAACACTTCAGTACTTGCTTTCTAAGGTCTCCAACCTGGAATCACAGGTGAGGATCTTAGAATCAAGGACTGCCACTCAGCAACTTGATATTAACAACCTCAAGGCTAAACTAGCTGAGAAACAGACGGAGAGGTCTGTTAGGCATGTACCAATTCAGTTCTCAATGACTTCTTCCTCTAGCTCATCTAGCTCTCAAGATGATGCTACCAAAAAGGGGGAGAAAGTTCAGAGACAAACACTTGAGGAACCACAGACCCAATCTCTAACTTCCCAACTCATCACACTACGTGAGTCATCTCAATCCTTTCTAGAGATTGACTCAAAGATGCTTCAAGATCTCTACAGACTTTTCACAAAGTTTGTATTGAGATCATCCCTAGAACAGCCCAGCCCCGACACCACACTTATATACTTTGGGGCTGAGGAGCTTCAAAGACTGACTGCACCTTCTACCACTGTGGAAGAAGTTGGTCAACCTAAGGTCCACATGGAACCTGAGATTAGCTTCGAAGGGGAAATGGGGACTGATGGCCCAGCAACTGAAACAGTTGGGACAGAACCTGCAGCAGTCTCATCTTCCGAAGCTCTAGCTGAAGCTTCCGAAGCCTACACGGAAGCCTCGGAAGAACAAGAAAAATCTTCCGAAGCCTAAATAGAAGCTGCTGAAGGCTTATTTAAGATGTCCAAGGAACTGACCATCACAGATGTTATTGCTGAAATAGCATCTGAGGTGAGCAGGGAGGACATTTCTGACATTCCTCCAACCCAAACACCAGTTGAACTTATCTCTCAATCACAACCCTCCATCCAAGAACCACCACAGTCAAGCACTGCCAAAGACAAAGGAAAACGAAAATTGACTGCGGAAGAGCTTCAGGAGGAGGAGAGGATTGAGAAGGCCAAAAAGAAAGGTAGGTTTCCTACTGAAAAGCTGCTAGCTGCTAGTTCTAAGGCAGCTACAGCCAATCAGGAAGAAATCAACCAGAAGAGAAGAACAACACTCATTGACCAGCTCATCAGTCTAGGAGCTGCCAATGAGGAGATACTCCTGCTACCACTAGAGGAGTTGGTGACTTTGGAGAGGTCAACCAGGCTACAACAAGAAAAAGAAGCCAGGTTGGACTTGGAGAAAGAAGATGAAGAGCGAAGGGAGGCAGCCCTGAAGCTGAGAGAGGATAGGATCAAGTTCCTACTCTCAAGAGGTTTCAGTCTTCCTGAACTGTCTCCACATGATGATGACATGATCCTGCTGCTCCACAATAAAGAGCAGGATCAAATGGAGAAGGAAAGGAAGAAGGCTGCTAGGGAGAAGTTGAGGGAAAAGGAGAGGAAGGAGGAAGAGAAGAGGGTCACTGCCACCAAGAAGTCCAATGACAAAGCCTAGATGAAGGACTATCTCCGGGCTCACGGCTTCTCTGGTAGGCAGGTGGGACCTATGTCTGAAAGGACACTCCAACGGATAGTCAGTGAAATCAAAGCTGACATCCGTCTGGGGAAGAGAAGGGAGATGTACAGGAGGGTACAGGGAACGGTCTCAATCCCAGCCACTCAACCACAGCCACAACCCACACCAGAACCAACCCTTTTTCCCATTAAAACAGAACCCACTGATGAAACCTTCACCCCTTAACCCACAACTCTACCCAAACCTACCACATCACCTCAACCACCCAAACTACCCATCCTAAAACCCAAGACACAACCCAAAACCACTAAACCTAAGCCTACCCAACAAACACCAAGACCATCCCCTCAGCCTCCTCAACATCTCTCCTTTGAGGAAATAAAGGAGTTCAAGACGAGGCTCATCAACTGTACTACTTTGAGCAGCATCTCCTGTGAGGGAGAGCTTATCAACATCACCTATGTTGATAACTCTTCAAGCTCCCTCACCCTAGGCCAATTTCTTGAATTGCCTAGAGACACCTTGGGCCAGGCTGCAAGACTTCTTGGTCTCAACTCCGATATCCTCAATGCTGAGGAGAAGAGACTAAGAAGGAGACTGGTGACTCTACTGAATACCAGGAAAGACGACAGGATTTCTGGTCAATCTCCTGGACCTAGAAATGCAATAATCCAGTGGAGGTTTGATGAACCTTCTCACAACTTTGTTGTGGAAAGGGAGAATGGTGAAACCAACAGGCTTAATGCCACTTCTCTACTGCATCTCAGCAGATTTGATCTTGCTGAGCTTGCTGAGAAGCCATTCTCCAATCCCTCCAACTCTGAGACTGCTGCACACATCAGAAACCATATTAGCGGTCTCCACTTGGCTGAACAAAGTAGAAGAGCCAAGATTGAGGAAGAGTTGAAGTTGAAAGGAGTGGAAGACAAGGAAAGACCAACCACCAAAGGCACAGCCTTTCTACAGATGGTGGAAGGTCCTGAATTGGAACCAATAGTTCGATGGGAATATGACTATACTTCCCATCAACTAACTCTTTTCAGAGGGCCACAACAGAGGGTACACATAATCCAAGGTGACAGAGTAGAGGTTCTGTCCACCAAAGATCTGTACAAGATTCTCAGCACCACAGCAGGAAAGAATGAAGACACTGATAAACACTTACTTTCCTTGGTGCTGAGAGCTTTGAGAAGAAGAGAGAAGTGAAGTTTTGGTAGCATCAGCTTAGGGGGAGTTTGTTGGATCATGATAAGGCTGGTGCAACCAAAACTACTTCACATAGTCATTTTTGGTACTACATTCAAAGGCTTCCGAAGCTGAGCAAGAGATCTTCCAAAAGTCTGAAGAACAGCTGAAGATATCTACTGAAGGCAAAAGCTGAAGTCAACTGCTGAAGACAACAGCTGAAGCCAACAGCTGAAGATATCTACTGAAGGCAAAAGCTGAAGTCAACTGCTGAAGACAACAGCTGAAGCCAACAGCTGAAGATATCTATTGAAGGCAAAAGCTGAAGTCAACTGCTGAAGACAACAGCTGAAGCCAATAGCTGAAGACTATCTTCCGAAGACAAAGTCTGAAAGCTTCCGAAGACAAAGTCTGATGAAAGAGCTGAAGACAAAGTCTGAGCTTCCGAAGACAAAGTCTGATGAAAGAGCTGAAGACAAAGTCTGAGCTTCCGAAGACAAAGTCTGATGAAAGAGATGAAGACAAAGTCTGCTTCCGAAGACAAAGAAGACTCCAAGCCTCGGAAGAAGCAGTCTTCCGAAGTATAAGTGCCTTCGGAAGAAGTTATTCTTCCGAAGTACTTTATCCTTCGGAAGACATTGCTATGACCAGCAGATAAAAGTATGGTCCCTGACAGTCCGCTGCAGACCTCTGATACAGCATGGCATCTTCCTAAAGAGCCATGTTGTTGACCATACTTCATTCTACTGTTCACCTTTTTATGATAGTACATGTTACCAACTTTAGTTGGTGACAAAAGGTAAGTCAGGGACATGTCCTGAATACCAACTCTCAGGTAAAATGTCTGAAAGACCTCACCTAGAGTCTTGTATTATAGATGTAAGGTTAGAGGTGTCCAGCTGGTATCAAAGTATATCAGGCTGTAGGTAGTATTATATATATCTTCTCCCTGTAACTCTTCAAGCAAGCGATTGAGTCCAAGTATCTTGTAATCCTTTGAGTTGAGAAGCAATATATAAAAGTACCCTGAAAATTTACCTGCTGTGTTAATTTTCTTACTGCTTGTTACTTGTTATATTGTGATCAACTCTTCATAGACTGCTTGCTGAGTGTTGTTCACAGTGAGTTGAGAGAAAAACCACCCACATATTCGATCCTGCAGAAACCCAAAAAAAAGACTAAATCAATGCATACAGCCACTTTTGTAGTTGCCATGACAACTTAATGACCTGACTTTTGAAGTATTGCGCTCTAATCTTTTGTCCTATAGTGGAATGCAGTAGCCTAATGTAATCTTGGAATCTTAAATCACATGCTTCTGTACAGGGAAACAATACAGCCAACGAATGGAATACCTTAATCATGTAACAGGCGCTATGCCTAAAACAAATATCTATGTGATATTCTTTTGCAATTCCATGGTACAAAAACTAACTTCTATATGAAATTAGTTTAACCAACCACTACAATGACCTTTTTTGTAGTTCTTCGCGCAACGCACGTACCAGAGTCCTACTAGTTATGATAAATTTAAAAGAGGTAATGAATTCGTCAAACGCAAGTTCTTTCATGTTTTTAAGTCAATCAAGCAACGAATATGGGAAGTGTACATAATAAAATAACTAAGTAACCACGTAAAATCATTTCCGACGGAAAAACGTCAGTGGTGATGTTTTGTTGACGAGAATGGGTTCGTGATACCTGTTAGAAAAATGGTTGTTGGTAATTTGATTTCCGAGAAATTATCAATGTATTAGCAACCAAATACTTATCAATGAATTTCGCGACCATTTTGAGGATTTATAAATTCAGATGATCTATTGACGGACTCCAATGATTAATTTTGTATTATTTATTTTAGTTGTAACAGTTTAAAAATGTAATATTTGATATATTATTTATTTTATTTTCAAAATATTTAATGTGTTTATGTTTTAGTTAGTATATTTTTTAAAAGAAAATAAATATGAGTTCATTAAAAATTAGCGGTAAATAAAAATAGATTTAGATTAAAATAAATACACTACACGTTTAATATATGTATAGATGCAAAAACTAGTTATGAAGGAAAAGAGTCTCGAGGTGATGATGGGTCTCAGGGTTGGGTCGGGTCTCGAAGTTATGTTGAGTTTCTCTGTCGTTCATGTTGTGTCACCATTTGTTCTATTATGGCCTCAAGTAAAGCCATCCAATGTGGTTAAACGCTACACTCACTTTTCATCTCCTCCGGTCGTGTTTACAAGTAATTGATCCGCACTCATTAAACAAATTGAGAGCTCATCTTAAGAGATAAAAGAACTATGTTATGTAAAAATATTGCAAGCATTTGGATGCAAAGGAGGAAAGTACGATCTCTCGGTGTTGGAAAACTCGACCTTATCGATAAAAAACACTACATGGATTAGTAATGGATCTACCCATTGTTTTCTCTCAGGTCATCTATAACAAGCATGGCTGGATGGATCTATGGACATGTATTTTTGGGGCAAGTAACTTATTGTAATATTTTTTTTTTGGTTTTAGAAACAAAGGGTTCATTTTATTAAAATTTTATAATAAGTAGGAAATTTAATTGTTTAAAAGATCTTAGCAATACTACATGCGCCTTCGGATAAGGCCAAAAAGGTTAGATGTCAACTCTCGTAACTCTTAGGGTGTATCTTATTGAAAAGTTATGAAAATTTTAATTTCTATTATTAAGATTTTCAAATATTAACCTCGTTTGATTAGATTCACTTTTGTGTATACCCAAGTGTTGACTTTAACCCGAAACCTTCATTTTGATTTTCATGATTTTTAAAACTTTGATTTTAAAATCTAGAATCAAACAACTTTTGATGATTATAATTTAAACTTTTTGAGAATTTTCTATTATAGGATCATATTTATCTCATTCTGATTATTAACATCTTCAAACTGTATTTATAATAAGACTAGTTAAATTGATTGTTAATATGTCTGTTCAAATTTAAACTCAGACTTCAATCGTCACTAAGACAAAAATGTTATGATTTTATTATGTTCTATTTCTTTACATGAAGTCAATGGATCTTATATCAAAAATCCTGTAGAACTCGTATCCAGCTTCAAAACACTTTTGAGATTTCGAGTAACCTCAA
This sequence comes from Flaveria linearis, assembly GCA_024085815.1. Taxonomy (NCBI): domain Eukaryota; kingdom Viridiplantae; phylum Streptophyta; class Magnoliopsida; order Asterales; family Asteraceae; genus Flaveria; species Flaveria linearis. The sequence continues at coordinate 90,921,869 of CM044002.1, forward strand.
TTTGACTTAAATTTTTCACCTCTGATTAGTAACCTCATATTTATTAATTTCTTAATATATCCATTTGGACATAACTATCCTTATAGATGTTTCTGAAGACATAATATTGACAAGTTTTAGGACTTATTAACTGCTAGTCAAACTTATGTTTTGCCATTGCAAGATGTTTAGAACTTACATGCTAAATCAGACTTACAAGCCCCGTCTTTTGATTTTGCCTCCTGTGTCATAAAAATTAAAATATTTTCTATATAGTATGCATGTCTTTGACATATCTTTTATTTTTATGCTAGATGACATCTTTTATTCATATATGGTATTCTTTGGCATCTTTTTGCTCTTTTGTCATTGAATACTTCTTTTTTACTTTGCTTTTTGTTCTTTTTCATTTCATACATATATATACTTATTCTTATGATAATTGCATATTCAAAGAGTGACGAGCTTGAGTATGACGACACTATAACTCTATGTCTGTTTTAAAATGTAATCAGTGTTACCATAAAATCTTGTTATGTTACCCGCTTCAGTCATGATAGATTTAGTTCCAATGCAACATAAAAGATTTTCTTTCCATTCTTGGAAGTAGAGCCTATCAATATATCAAGAATATCCAAGTCAGTTCCTAAAATTATGATTATCTATAGAAAATAACAAATTTAAAAAAACTAAAAAGGAAAAAATATTTTTGGGTTAGGTTCTTGTTAATTAGCCAAAGTTAATCATCCCTAAACACTTGGAAATCCACTTGATAGGTTTCATGTGAGACTTATTCAGATTACTCTAATAACGTGCATACTGACACACATAAAATATATTGTCAGGTTTGCTTGCAGTGATATACATCAAGGATTCAATAATTGATCAGTACAAATGTTGATCAACGTCTTCACCTGTGATATTAGGAGATAAAGTTCGACAAGATGATAAGAGTTGGTGCAATATTGGAATCTTGAAACTTGTGTTTATCCTGAATACTATGAACATATTTCTCTTGATGTATCAAAATACCCTAGTCATCTTGTTTAACTTGAATAACCAAGAAAAACAATATTTCTCCAAGAGAAATCATCTCAAACATCTTCTTCATCACCACTTCAAACTCCTTACACAGATTACCATTTGTAGATACAAAAAGGATGCCATCAACATAAATATGATCAAAAATAAGATCATCACTGATCTTTCATATGAATAAAGTTTGATCAATAGCACCTCTAATATAACCATTAGCAATCCAATCTTCAGCAAAAGAAGCATACCAAGCATGAGGTGTTTGACATAACCCATAAAGTGCTTTGTCTAGCTTGTAAACATATTCAGAATCTGGATATTTAAAACCAAGAGGTTGACAGACATAGATTTTCTCTTTCATCGCACCATACAAGAAAACAGTCTTTAAATCCATTTAATAAACCTTGAAATTCATGAAGGACGAATATTCCAGAAAGATACGAATTGCTTCAAGTCGAGCCACGGGAGCATATACCTCTCCATAATCAAGACCTTCAATTTGATTAAATCCTAGTACAACAAGTCTTGCCTTGTTGCGAACAATAACACCTTTTTGATCCGTTTTATTGCAAAATATCCATTTTGTCCCGATGGGCAACTTATCCTTTGGAAATTCCCGGAAATTCCATAGTTTTAACTTTTTAAATTGCATCAGCTCATCTTGCATTGCTTCGACCTAGCTATTTTATTTTCATGACATTTCTACATTCTTCGGTACTATTTGAGATATGAAACATGTGTAAAAACACGTTTTGATGGCTCCTGATTGCATCAATTGGAGGATATCTATGAATTCTCAGTTGAGTAATTTTATCCACATAAATAATTCCGTCTAAGTTAGAGATGTGACCGACAAATTCATTCTCAACAATTCTTCCGTTTGGTTGATAAACAATAGTTTCCT